>QVRM01002656.1:0-106504 GCA_003439945.1 Dermanyssus gallinae | reverse complement strand
ATGGTGACTGCTGTCATAAAATCTATTTAGCTCGGGTGTAGATGGTATCCTGCCCTTCTAAGAGCTCTTCTTAATATGGCGTTGAGTTCCGCGTGTCTTGTAAGTCTGCCGAACCTTTTAGACAGCTTAGCGGGTGTAGACTGTTACAGTCAACAGATTAGCCGCATGACAGACATAAGAAAGGCTGGCAGACGGAGGCGCCTGCCCTAAGGGCTGACACCATACGGAAGGAGTTGGGTCCAGCATAGAGTCCAAGCTGGAGGATGGATAGCGCTTTGAAGCCAGTCCCCGTAGAAGGACACGTTCTCTCGTTGATGTAAGGTCATCCATAATATCCCTTGATGATTTCTCACTTTTACAGCGTCGAAAAAATGTTGATTCACGTGCTCTTTTAGTGGGCCGGGGTCAAATTGGCTCCTCATCGTCGCATCTGCCCTTCCTCTAACTATTTTTGCATCTTCATTAGGGAGTGATTCCGCTAGAGAGCCAGATTGATTCAATAATGCAGCATAGCACACTGCGCCTCCGAAGACTATTGGAAGCCTTGCTATTTTCCATAAACTCCTCTCTAAACTAATATTCAATACCTCACCCAGAATAACCTAATAGTTTCTTCATAAGCAGCAAGGTATATGTAAAATAAGGTATGCTCGCAACATATAGTTCAATCTTGGTGAACCCCGGACGGGTGAGTGCATAGTTGTCAAACGCGGGCGAATTCTTACAAGGGCTTCACGTTTTGCACGAAGAACCCATGGGATTCTTTCACACATGACCGGAGCACCTAGAGCATTTGAATCATCCTGTATCGTTTCATTATTCCGGGAAATGTTTGTATAATTATTTGAATAGCTTTCTCTTGCTCTTGTGTATTGCCTCCTATGGCTGTGACCTCACACTTAGAAGCGTTGAGCGTCAACCCTCCCGTTTCCTCGAACTATTTCTTCTGCTAAGACATCCACGGGACCACCCAGGATTGCATCATCCAGGTACCAGATGTTAAAGGGCTTTATAGACTTGACTCCAGCTCAGAGATGCCAACACCAAACAGCACTGGCCCTAGTGGATCTCGCTGTTCAATATCGGTTCTGGGCTCTATGGCTAGATCTGTAGTCCAGGCAAGGATTGACGGGTTTCCATAGCCCTGCCACACTATTGGTAGGAGTCTTGGAGCCTTCCTTTGTACCTCAGCAAATATTCTATCTCTTCTTATTGTGTTAAACGCATTTCAAAAGTCTGGTTTAGCTAGCACTCTTGTCGGGCCCTCTGCCTGCCAAAAGGCACGCGTGGCATGCACCGTGGCTCCTGCTCCTCCTCATATGGCAACTTCAGCTTGATGGGGAGAAACCGCTTTCACAATGGCATTTCTATTTACAGTCATGGAAACCTTAGAAGCCATTCCTCGTAAAGCCAGTCCGCACGCAATGCACATCTAATTCAGTTATCCTGTTTTCTAAGGGCGGTTAGGCTAGGACCATAGAAAATCGGTAGACAAAATGACGACAAGGTACCATTAAGTACAATGGACACAAAGATACTCAGCTCGTTCAGTAGACGTTCTGAGGAGGGGGTCGTCTGGTCGTACATGTCACGTAGATGCCGAAAATGCAGACCCTCTAAACAGGCTCCAGTTGTGAATGAAAGAGATCTAACGGCCTCATGGACGAAGTACCTCAATGTTATAGGCGACTGGTTATTGGAGCAGCTCTTAGTGCTCTTGGCAACTACATGGGTGTTTAATCCGCAGTTCGGACAGTGTGCGCATCGTATATATTTATTTACACAGGGGTCGTGCGTGATTCAAGCTGTCTGTCAGCCCGAGATTAAGTTCCTTACAATGCTTGTAGAAGCGATACATTTAGTTCAAGCTGTAACTGATAATCCAGACCGAAGGTCGTTTTGACCAAAATTAAAAACTGAAACCGCATCACCGGTAGAACGGCATCGGCAGGTAGGCTACATTCGCGCAAGGTGAGCTCAGACATTTATTTATCTGTCTCATGTATGAGTTTGGCGTAAAGTAGCGATCGATTGCGCAATAATGCAAGGAAGTGAACTTTAAAGGTGAAGCGCAAACCACACTTACGTTGCATCGGTCGAACACGAGATACTTTCCCGCCTTTAGCCGCCGAAGCAGTCGAAGCCGATGTCGACGAAGAAGACATTGCCTGTAATATTCACCGCCATATAAGCCGGAATATTAGAAAGATTCGATCGTTTTCAATAAAACCGTATGTCTACAAACTTCAATCGCTGCACAATTATGCGTGCATACACACGTACATGGAACGTTAAGCACATATTATGCAACCATAATTAGCGCATAATAGCGCACCCTTAGACGTCGCCCCATATATACATATATATATATATATATATATATATATATATATATATATATATATATATATATATATATATATATATATAAAGTCTAAGTTTAAGTAAAACGAGCGCTTGATGTATTTCATTGTTTAAAACATCTACATAAACGTTTGTCACCTCAACCCCTGCTTATATATATATAGGAGAGTCATGCACTTAAAATTAAAATATACCTTTTTTATTGGGGGTGTTCTTTTTTAGCATGTTTATATTCTTATGTATAATAACTTAAACAAAAATTTGCAAGTAAAAATCGCTTTGAAAGAACATGTGCCGAAATTCAATTCGCAAAAAGTGTACACGTTTTTAAATTCAGCAAAACTTTAACAACAATTAATAGTAATTCACTTAACTAGTGACGTTCAAACAAGTGTGGATAGACGTTCATGCAGATTGCTTGGGGGTAGTTTGCACTCTTCTGTTCACAATGTAAAATAAGACATCGCGTAAAAAATGCTACTTAGCTAAAATCTTGTACGCAAAGTACATGCAGAACCATAGTTATGTACGTATGTGTTACAGACGTATAAACATATATATATATATACATATATGTGCATACATACGTATACAATATAAATAGATAATACAGATATATATACACATATACCTATAGGGTAGATCATTCGAAAAACTTGCACATATCGGTGTAGATATATAGACTATTATTAAGACGGGCGTAAGTCGACGGGCGTCGGAAGGCGCCACGCTTCGTTATTTGCAGTATTCGCGACGGCTTCCAGCGAATATTGCTAGTAATCTATCTTGCTTCGTTCATTTCGCTCGCGCTTAGATCTCATGGGGGCCAGATCGCTCCAGAGATAGTCATAATAATGACACAATTGTACTAACAAACCACTATCATAACTAATAATCATAACAAAATAGTTAAAACAAAATTAACTGATAACAGTGAAAACGGTTCACTTATCACAATTATACGAATTAAATACTAATAACAGTAATAATAATATTATAGCGCATATATATATATATATATATATATATATATATATATATATATATATATATATGTATATATATGTGATTTTATTTATTATTTACAGGTAGTTCCACAAGTTTTTAAAATGAAAACCAAGAATTTTCCAAATCTTGTTTTTATTTTTTTCTTATTTGATATACTCCTCGAGAAGCTCAATACACTTTTCCCACCGAGATTTCAGAGCATTTATACCTCTTGAGTAAAATTCTGCGTCTTTAGACTGAAAATAGGCATTGACAGCAGTTGTAACCTCTTCATTGCTGGAAAAACGCTTTCCACCGAGACGATTCTTCAAATGTCTGAAGAGGAAATAATCAGAGGGGGCCAGGTCTGGAGAATAGGAAGGTTGTTCAATAAGTTCGAACCTCAGTTGGGCCAGTTTTGCCGTTGCTTGCCGCGACTTGTGTGCGGGAGCATTGTCCTGGTGAAACAGGACAACCTTCTTCTGCAAAGCGGGCCGTTTCACGATGAGTTCTTGCTTCAGGCAGTCCAACAGTCTTGCATAATATTCTCCCGTGATCGTTTTACCGCTCTCGAGGTAGTCGACCAGAATTATTCCACGTTGGTCCCAAAAAACCGTAGCCATCATCTTTCCGGCCGATGCCGTTGTCCGCACCCTCGTCGGAGGTCCTTCACCAGGTGCACACGATTGGCGAGATGCTTCTTGGGTCTCGGAAGTGTAGTGATGGACCCAGCTTTCATCGACGGTCACGAATCTGCGCCACAAATCCGACGGATTTTTCGACATCTTGGCCAAATTTCGCTGTGAAGCGGAAACACGCGCGTCTGTTTGGCCTTGGTTGAGCAAAAAAACTCATTTTGCTCTGAGTTTTTTCATCTTCAAGTTCTCGTGCAGGATGAAATGCACACTACCCAAACTGATCCCCAAGGCCTCCGATATCTCCTTAATGTTCACTCGCTTATCTGCGGCAACGATTTTCCGCACTTTTTCCACGTTTTCCTCATCAGTTGCCGTTTTTGGGCGTCCTGAACGTAGTTCATCCTCGGTGCTCCTGCGACCTCTTTTTAACTCATTAATCCAGTTGGAAACAGTGGCAAAATATGGCGCAGAGTCACCGTACACCTCGTCTAACTCAGTTTTCACTTGGGTCGCATTCCAACTTTTGAAATAAAAACGCTTGATAACCACTCGAAACTCTTTTTCTCAATTTTTCAAAATCACGCCGATACGTTGCACGGGAAAAGCGATCAAACGAAATCGCAACAGCCAATCACCATAATATTTTGACTGCTAGCATTCGAAAAGTTGCCGTTTCCAATAGCGGTGAAAGCGCGAAAAAAATCGAATTCTAAAAAGCTCATTTTAAGAACTTGTAGAACTACCTGTATATAAGTTCGTTATGTTAGCACTTTGGAGTGGACAATTGTCTCCGATATATATATATATATATATTGGAGTGGACAATTGTCTCCGATATATATATATATATATATATATATATATATATCTGAGCAAATATGTATCGCAAACGCTTTATGAATTTTATTATTGGACGACGCTGGGCTGTAGCCAACTATGCCGGATTGCACGCCATGCAAATTGTGTGTAGAAACAAGCAAGAATACATTTGTGTAGGTCAATTGGCGCGACACCAAGCCTCAAACCAACGACACATCACAGCACCACATCAACCAGCAGCGAGTCACTTAGAGGCAGAATTTGTCACCCATGTAAATAGGTATTTTTTTGTTTGTTTAGAAGCGCGCGCAAGGAATGTTGAAGTAGAACTGCTCTCAGTAAGAGCCAGTAAATAAGTAAGTACGTACGTACTAGAAAGTCAAACGGTAGAGCAGCAGTGAGCTTGCGCCACCACATAGCCGCAACAACAACCGTCATACCATATACTATGACTAGTGATTATTAGTTATATATTAGTAGTAGTATAGTCGTACGTATCGTAAGTAGTGTGCAGCGAAGCAATCAGCGAACGTAGTTCTTTCTGATGAAACGACCGTTATCACATGTCCACGAAATACGATAGACACGAAAACTGACCACAGCAAAAGTTTATCAGTCAATGTTTGAAGCAATGCGTAACCAATGCCCCATTGGTGGGAAGGGGGAGCGGGAAGGATTGCACCGGATCAATCCACTCGCACCGTGGGGCTACCGCAACGTATCGCAAACAACTTAACGATTAAGAATGAAGAAATTAACTGATAACTAGTGAAAACGGTTCATTCATCACAATTGTAAGAACTCAACAGTACTACTACTACTACTACTACTACTACTAATAATAGTTGTAGTATCAACAGCCATATCAGGAATGTCCCGATTCTTGGGCACCGGCAGGATTATATTATGTAAACGAGGATTAAGAAATTAAAAAATGATGATGGTGTACTATGCTGCGTAACGTTATCGACCAGCTTATCCGACCCGTTGTTTTTTAAACCAATTTTTATCCCTTACGGTAAGGCATATATATATATATAGAATATATATGTACCCAACGCATGAATAGTATGTGCTGTTTTAATATATATATATATATATATATATATATATATATATATATATATATATATATATATATATATATAAATTGATTTATTAAAACTGCACATACTATCAATGCGTTGGGTACATATATATATATATATATATGTAAAATACGACAAGCGCAACGCTAGTAATTTTGCTTTCATCGTGTCCATAAACGAATAATCACGAAATGTGAGGCACGTATCTGCAGTAGACTTATATCATTATTTTGATATTTTATCTTCACTTGTAGCATGTGCTGTGTCTGTTGCCTCGCGCTCTTGTTTCCTTTTTTTTTCCAACATATGTACATGTACAATTTTAGCAGTTCTGTGTAGTTAGCTGCCAATAGCCTATCATCTATACGTTCACCAACCGATAGTCGATAATTCGCTTAAAGTGCTGCTGCTGCTGCTGTTGTCCTTGCTGCCGCTGCTCTAGCAAGTGCAATTTTGCCTCATCTACGGCGAACAACCACGACATCGATCCGGACACATGAGTCGTCCGGGGCACCAACAGCTGCAGCATCAAGGAGCGACGTCGTCGGATTATTGGACCCATCGTTGGAATATATATATAAATATATATATATATATATATATATATATATATATATATATACATATATACAATGTAGCTGTTCGAGCAATCATTCCAACGCGCCGGTATTTGTTGTTGTAGTCGTGTTGATGATGATGCGAGCAGAGCATAGAAACGCGTCACGGGAGAGAGAGAATCAAGGGATATATATATATACATCTATAGGTCTATATATATGTCTATATATATATATATATATATATATATATATATATATATATATAGCAAAGGAAAGGCAGAAATGCATAGTAAAAGAAAGAGAAAACACAAGCAAGCAAGCGAGGGAGGGCAAGCGAAGGGAGCTTCGGGTGTATCACCGTTGAGCCGAATAAGAGTAGTCATCAACGCGTGTCAAGGTTATAGCCACATCATCTGATTAAATTGCCTGTCTGCCTGCCAGAGTCCAAGTCGTCGCCCGCTAGATAGCTAGCTAGCTAGCTCGGTTCGTGTCGTGGCCGCGAGTGTCGCCAGCATTAGCAATAAGAGCGCCTAGCAGAGCAACCGCAACAACAACAACTACAACAACCGCAACAACAATCGCAACAACCGCAACAACAATCGCAACAAGAGCTACAACAATGACAATACCTGCTGCTGCTAACACGGACTGATTCTCTTTGCTAACGCCCGCTCTGAAGCATCAAGTACTGTTCTGTCGTCTACTCCTATGATACTATTACTAGTCCAGAAATGAAAATTCCATCTTTCGTCCATTCGATAGACAGGTTGTGTGGCTGGTTTGATTCTAGTGGTTAATTATTACAATGAGTAGTCTTCCTTACACAGTTTGGACTATATGAATACACACTTTTGGGCTATATATATATATATATATATATATATATATATATATATATATATATATATATATATATATATATATATATATATATATATATTATATAAATTCTTGGAAACAATCGCCATTACTGTGATTGCTGATTGACTGCACAGTTTCTCTACTCTCACTCACAGACTATCTCTTCAACACTGGCAGGGCAAAAAAACTAGCCATTATGCCAGTGTTCACTAAACCTGAGGTCTGGGTGGGCAGATCGCATACTGATCTCCGCGCTCTCGGATTACACGTGTCCACTTTTCACTTCGGCAAACTATTTACTACTAGA
The DNA here is from genome assembly GCA_003439945.1 of Dermanyssus gallinae. Lineage (NCBI taxonomy): Eukaryota > Metazoa > Arthropoda > Arachnida > Mesostigmata > Dermanyssidae > Dermanyssus > Dermanyssus gallinae. The sequence goes on along the minus strand of QVRM01002656.1, from coordinate 98,880 downwards.
ACTACTACAAGCAAAACGGACACGTGATAGGTATCATAAACTTGATGCACCCGCTTGGCAGCGGACTGTTTTGATCATTTTCCATTCAACGAACAATAGACCTTTATCGCACCTATCTTCATGCATGAAAATAGAGTTATATACTGTTAGCTAATTGAGTATTCGTCAACATTGTGACAATTTATACCATCTATTATACGATATCGCTAACCACTGTGCGAGGGTAGAGTCTAGATCACAGCTGTCCACCTTACCACAACCAATTAATGATATACGAGTCTCTATAGTATATATATATATATATATATCCGCTCAATTTTATATATATATATATATATATATTGCAGATGGGTGGCACGGTAAGCACACATTTGTTGTGTGATGTAGCCGTTATTGTTGTTTTTATGGACGGGTTTTTGTTGTCGTCAACTGGTGGTCCACAAACAGTAGACCAGAAGTGGCTGACCTTAACTGTTGGCCTGATTGTCGGCCAACCTGTTTGTCTTTGCCTCTATTAGCGTCGTTGTCGCAGGGATCGACCTTTTTTTAGTTTTAGTCAGGCGTCGGGCGCCCAATGAATGAATGACTCGAGGGAAGCAAAGAGAGAAACTTCCACAGTCGCTCCGGCATATGGTCAACACACTGGCTGCCTCGACAGACTTATAGATTTACTGACCTAGGCCGATCAATGGTATAATAGCTGCAAGTGCCAACATGATCGGTTTATCTACGGAACTGCATATTACACGACTTCGTTATACAAAAATGCCACGGCCATAAAAACAATATTAATTAAATAATAATTTTAAAAAATGATAATAATAATGATAATAATAATAAAAAATAATAATAATAATAACATTTAACAATGATTTCCTATTATATTTACATAACAGCTACAATAATAATAACAATAATATCAGCAAAAGCAGCGACAGCAACAACAATAACAGCAACAAAATCTCGTACTGGACGAGTGCTACTGCCACCAGCAGTGCATTAACATATTAACCTGTAACAATAAACCTCAGTACGAATAGGAAGTACATATAGAAGCACAATTTCGCAGACAAAAGACTGGTAGTACAAACGTAGCGGGACGGAATTAAACAATATATATATATATATATATATATATATATATATATATATATATATATATATATATATGGGTAAGCAAAATTAACAATGAAAAATCGGCGTTTGTCCTCTCATCTATTTAGCGAGGCCACCAGACGCATCAGTCAAACGCAGCATGAAATGCAGTACTACCACGATTGCTGGTTTCCCTCCATATTTTTCCCACTCACTCGTCTAGTAAGTGTTGATAGCCTTATGGTATTCGGAAGAAACTGGACACGCTAAACAGCAAGTATGTTGGCGTCGAGTCAATATAATGAATATAAACTTTAGGCTACATACATAATCTTTTACGTGCAAATTAAGCGCATCGAGACTTGATCGGGCAGTAGACGATAGATAGACAGTAGGCAATAGACAACATTGTGCTGTATGATGCTTTTCGCCGACACAACAGCTGGACTCGACTCACATAACAGCTGTCCCCGGTAAACGTGCAACAGCTGCAAGCGTGTACCTGGCACATCGCGTTCTCGAAACGAATCACCCCACAAGCCGTCGTCGCTACAATGAACTGTCACTCTAACGACCTTCGCAAAACAGGAGGGGGGGGGGGGCGAAGTCTAGCGGATGAACAATGTTGAATGCTTAATAAAGGTAAATGTGATTAAAAAAAAGTAAACTTATTAACACAAAAACAACACACAACACGTACCGATCGTAGGTGCCCTATAGGCAAGTAGGAGCTATAGTGTGACCGTCCACTGTGTGAGCGTTTTGGCGTCCTGTTGTCCTGTTAGGTAGGAGATTTGTCGAGGGGGCGGCACAGCAACGAATCTACGAGTCCTCGATCACCGTGGGGGGGGGGTCAGCTTCGACGAGGACGCCGCTCCTCGAAGTCTCAGCTCGGCTCAATTCAACTGTCACCAACTTAACTTCACCTGCTGCTGCTGCTGTTGTTGCTGCTGCTGACCAACGAATGCTGGCTCTGCCCTTGAACAACAACTTCACAGCGGGTCACAACACACTTCAGAGCCAGGATGAGGATCACACTTCAGTAGTGGGGCGCACGCGTGAATCCACCTGGTCGTGCCCTGACGACGAGATCACGGCCAACGCGCTCGCGCCGTTGCAAACATCGTTGTCTTCCGACATAGACTGATCTCACTTCACTCACTCACGAACGAACTCGACGGGAACTCGAATAGCCGGGCCGGCGTACCAGCGGAAAATCCGAGTCGGACGGCGGGAAACCCGCATCCCGATCAATGAGTTGCCTAACCACAATAACGTGAATTCATCTTTCTATTACATATATATATATATATATATATATATATATATATATATATATGTATATATAGTGACGTCTATGCTACGTTGTTTCACTAACCATGAAAGCTCAGATGGCTTGGCTATGTTTATTACCTGATCCGACACGGGGACTACAGCCGCCGTGGCAAAAGTGGTAAATTTACTAGGTTGCAAATAATTCATTCATTGTACTTCTGTAGTGGTTGGTATTGGTGGTACCTTTCACTTTCTCTCGCGCGCTCTCTCTCTCTCTCTCTCTGCTATTCTCTATGCTCCTAGTGCACTGTTGCCCACGCAATGAGCTGCTCTTCAAACAAGCCTTCTTCTTGAACAGCTTCGATCAGTTCACCGCAAACCGTGATCGTCATCTTGGTTGTCGTTGTTGTTATTGTTGCTGCTGCTGCTGTCGTTATTATCATGCTTATCACACGTTTCTGATCCGTAGAGATGGAAAAATAGACAAATCAACAGATAGATAGGTAATCAGTGGTTCTCCAACAGCTGTGGAGTAGTTGGTTGTGAAGGTGATATTCGATTGTGTTGCGGCTAGCTAACATCTATATATATATATATATATATATATATATATATATATATATATATATATATATATATATATATATATCTATATAGCTGCCTTGTGAAAGCACCGCCTCATTCTTCGATCGTTCGATCATTCCTATTTGAACTTGACGCAGCAGCGGCAGCAGCAAGCATACACAGAACAAGACTAAATAACTAATCAGGCAGCCAGTCAACAAATAAATAAATGAATAATTACTATATCACTTCGAGATGCTAAGCTTCCTCATTCCGTATTCTGCCACAACAGACAGCGGATTGACTTCTTAGACGAAGACGAGCATCAGCATGTTGTTGGTGGTATCGGCAAGGGCACGGAGGGAAATAGCCAAAATCACAGTGACCACAGCGGTGGTAGAGATTCGTACCGTGGCTCATCTCGCTTGCTCCGATTGGCTCGCGTGAAGCTCATAGAGCAATTTGAGGGATTGTCGATGACGTTGAAGCTCGTCTTCGTCGTCGTTGTCATCGGTGGCAGCGGCGGCTTATTATGATGAAGGCTACTATTATTCTTATTACTGTTGTTGTTGTTATTTTGACGTCACCTGCTGCTAAACTAAGGGCAACCCGAATCACTCACTGGTGGCGACGAGGTGCTGCGTGTCGTCTGGCACGGTACGGTAAGCCAGCAGACACTTGACACAAGCACCTCGAAACACCTCGAACTAGACAAGCTAGATGAGATATAGACTCACCTCATTTCACCTCACCTCACACTCACAGCCTCACTCACACGACGCGCTCTAACAGGGAGGGAACGAGAGAGACCCTTAGAGAACAACGAAGCAGGCACACAACATACAGTAGAGAGACGCACGCGACTTCACGCGACTCACCGAGTTCGCGCAGACGCATTGCTCACACGTAAACAGCATCGTTCGAACAAGAACTACCCCCGCCGGCCGCGGCCGTTCGTACAGCAGTATTCTTGTTCATCTTTTGTGGACGATGATTTTTTTCTTCGAATCACACTTCACCATCTCCATCGTCGTCGTTATCATCTTTGCTCACGCACGATTGTTGCAGCTGAAGTTTCAACTGAGCTATACCCAGATGGCATTTCGCATCGGACATTTGTTTATATCTCATCATTTCTCCTCTTCCACGCTCCACCACCACCGCCATCATCATGACCATCATCATCATCATCATGGTTTTTATCATCATCAGTCATCATCATTTTCATCGCCAACATCATCAACACGACTGATCGACTACTACCTTTACTCACCTTTTAACATATCTAACATAAACAAACTCTCACGCAAACAACTCCTTCACCACTCCACTGTGTTTTCAATTTGACACAAAGCCATAGAGCCACACACAGAGTCACGGATACAGCATATGTCTGTTTTGTGCGCTCACCGACAGCCAATACAGCCATCAACAATAACACCTCAAATCGTGACCTTGTTGTTGTTTTCGTTCCGTAACATATGAGTAGCATGATTGTGTTCATGAGCTGTTATTGTTGCGGAGTGATGAAAGTTTAACAGAGCCAAGATGTTTGTTTGAGTTGTTTGGAGATATACTATATATATGTTTATATATATATATATATATATATATGCGCAAAGAGTACCTACGATCTAGATTAGATATTCGTGTAGCACGACGAACCGCCCGCCGAGACAACAACAATAACAACAACAGTTACAACAGCGTCTGCTCTGGTTGGTTGCAGACGACAACGACTCTGACTCTTCCTCATTCCCCTCCTCCGGCGCCAGCAGCAGCAACAACAACAACAATAACAAAAACACGCCCTCTCACAATGCGCGCGTGGCGCGAAATTTAAATCGGCTCGTTATTGACGGCCGGGCGCCCGTCAGCTTGAGGTTACGCCTCAACGCGGTTTAAAGCACGTAGTAGTTAGTATACAGAGGATAATCTATTCCTTAAAAAAACTGTGTGCCCATTTTCCCATTAGCTTCCCTGTCGCGCCTAGTTTCTTGGCTTTTACTACCACCTTGCTGCATGCCTGCGTACCCATTTATCGGCGGACGACGACGACAAACCCGCTCGCCAATCTGTCTATATGTATGTCTGTCTTTTCTGCCTGGTGTTATTGTTGTTGTTGTTGTTGTTTGTTGTCGTTCTCGGCCAGCCTCCACCGAACGAGCAGCATATGTGCGTGAGCGCCGTGCTGCTATGGAACGGGATCAATCAATCCATTAATCAATCGTTCGATGGATGGATGGATACCGATGAATTAACACAGCAACAACTAACTAGAACTAAGATGCGTTTGTATCTCAGCAGTAGTTAGAACAGAGAGAAAGAGCGCGCCGCCGCGATAATAGCCGCAACAGCAGCCGTTGAGTAGTGTCTATGAGTGAGAGGCAATGGAATGATATACTATTGTAAATAGTTCAGTGCAGTGAGTGGAATGGAATGGAGTGACGGCTAGTGGTTGCTCGTTGATTGATTAGTTAGGGATGCGGCATAGACCCAGACAGGCATAGAAATAGAAAAACAGTGAATGTAGCAGCTGCTGGAGGAGGAAGAGGAAGAGACGGCGGCCTAAATACAAATTAGAACGAGTGAAAAAGTGCGTGCACCGAACAGGTAGGTTGACAGCCAGCCAGGCAGGCTATGGCAGTGAGGCTATTGTTGTCGATTTTTTTATCGACAACGGCTGTGCTCCCCGCTTGCCGCCGCCACTCGTTTGCAATGTGGTGGGGCGGTTGAAGTCTCGAGTGAAGTCTCGATTGAACTGTGTCCTGGTGCTCCTGCTGCTGCTGCTGCGGGCGGTGCCGTCGTGAAGAACGTCCTGCAGCTGTTGCTGCTGGTACGGCCGTTCTTGTAGGTGGTGGTGGTGGTGGTGGTGCAGGTGATGATGGCAGTGGTGGAGGTGGTGGTGCAGATTCAGGAGTTGTAGCAACTACCGTGCATACCAATCAATCAACTAACCAACCGACCAACGAGTCTATTTTGCTGCCTGCCTGTAAAACAATATACCTAGTGGACAAGTAAGGAGGCACCAGTGCAGAAAAGAAGTGCCAGCCGACACGCCGAAGCCGAACCCAGCATGTAGAAAACGGAGTGTAAGTATTGACGACAACAGCATCGAAGTTGTTAACGACGACGACAACGACACGAAAAATATCGATCTGTCTGTGTTTATGATTTAATAATCTGTCTGTGTTTATTATTTAATAATCTGTCTGTGTTTATTATTTAATCATGTGTCTGTGTTTGTATGCGTGTGGGGATCTATGTGTGTTGGTGGTGGGTCAGTTTCTCTGTGAGCAGCGCGTTATTGTGTTGGTTGTGTCGTCATTTTGTACCAGTCTGTCCGCATTGTAGATATGGTATTAGATATTATTAGTTCGTTGTCGAGACAACAACGAGACAACACGCCAGTGGTGGTGGTGGTGATGGTGGTGTCGTGGTGTGCTGTTTGTTCCACGATTGGCAGCCAGCAGGCTGAGAACAGAACAACATCACCACCATCACCACCATTACCACCATTAACATCACCAGCAACAGCAGAAACAGCAGCAGCAGCAGAAGCAGAAGCAATAGCAACAGTGGGAGCTGTAGCTGCAGCAATTGCTGCAGCTGCTACAACAGCAGCAGCAGCACCAGCAGCAGCAGCATTAGTAGTTGAGTGGTGGCCGTGGCGGCGGGTGGGTGGCCCATATCGAACGTCGAACAGTCGAGAGAAACGAACCAACAACGTTTTTTCATCATTGCGGTCGCGGACTCCGCTCATCGCTCTGTAGTTGTTGTTGTTGCTGCTGCTGCTGTTGCTGGTATGGGCATCATCGTTGTTGTCGCTGTTGTTGTTGTTGTTCTTGTTGCTAATTAATGTTAAGAAATTGTGGTTGATGTCACTGATGTCGTCGTCGTCGTCGTTGTTATTGTTGTAGTGTTGTTGGTGTTGTTGGCGTTGTTGTTATTGTTGTAGTGTTGTTGTTGGTGGTGTTGTCGTTCTCATCATCATCATCATCATCGCAGCCTCCGTTTGTTGCCATTGACCAGTCGGGGATAAAGTCGGGGGGGTGGCGGATAAAGAATGTGTGCGAGCCAGTAAATTCATCTACATCAATTCACAATGCGCGCTAACATCATCAACATTATCGTCCTTGTTGTATACAACGACGTCGGTGAAATGCAGCAACGATATCGTTAACAACAATAACAACAACAACCACGTTGACAACGTTGACAACAACAAATTTATCTTCCACTGTCGACGAGACAACATTGCGACGACGTGCTCGTCCACAATAACCGAGTTTGCACGACGTCCACCAATAACCGAGTTTGATCAAAACAACAACAACAGCAACAAACTACGTCGCTGTCGACGGCAAAGATCTGTGTATGTGGATGTTCTACTTTTTTTTTTACTATGCTTGTGCTGCTATTGGCTGTAAATCGTGTCCATCCACCGTCCATGTATCTACGTATCAATCAATATACGTATCACCCATCTGTCAATGTATCTACCCACCTACCTATAAATGTTGTCTACTGTCCATGTATCTACCTACCTATAAAAGTCTAGCTCTCTGCTGAATGTTTTGTTGCCTCGTCAAGTTTATACTGATGGCGCATAGCCCTGTGGTAACAGTACAACCGCTGTGGCTCAAATGAGCGCCGTATTGTCGTGTTGGTGGTGATTCTTGTTGTTGTTGCTGTTGTTGTTGCTGCTGTTGTTGTTGTTGCTGCTATTGTTGTTGTTCCTGCTATTGTTGTTGTTGTTGTTGCTGCTAATGTTGTTGTTGTTCTTGGCACTGTCGAGTGGTCATTTCATTCTACGATATGCTTCGATGTGCGTGTATATACAGTGTGCAATTTGTGAATAGCAGCTGTCCGTCTATTCATACTGGTATTTCTCGTATCGTTATGATGATCATGTTTTAGTAGTGAGTTCTTGATCCTGCCGTTCGACGTTCGACTGGCCAGCCGCGTTGTGGACTAAATGTTTTCGGCTGATATACGTTAGCAATGATTTGATTCGTCGTCGATTTGGTGTGCGTGTGTACGTGGTGACTTTAGTGCATGCGGCTTGGTGATGACGATGATATATATATATATATATATATATATACATACATACATACATATATCTTGCCTTCAGCACCGTTGCAGTCGTGTTTCAAGACTACGACGACAACAACAACGACAACAACAAAATGGCCGCACACACAGTACTCGATGATGCAGTAACTCAATGTAGTTCAGTTCAAGTGTGTTGTGTTGTTCTGATATTCGTTGTCATTCTATGACATATGTTATGGTCGTGATTGTGGTTGCTGTGGTGGGCATTTGTGTTTCAAGCTCGTCGTTGTGCTGGGAATACCTCTTACTCCTCCTACTTCTGCTACGGCCAGGATAATCAGGACACTCAGGATAAACGACCAGGACGGCCACCGTCACGACTGTTATGGTTGATTGTGTCTCTGCGTGTGTGTGTGTGTGTCTCAACTGTTCGTTTATATTGTTATGTTTGTTGTTGTTGTTGTTGACGTTCTTGTTGTTATTGGTGTTTTTGTTGCAGTTATTGTTGGTGTTGTTGTTCATGTTGCCGTTTTAATCGCTTCATCGCTTGGTGGTCGCAGGGCGCTTGGCGCGTCGTGTAGAATTAATGGTTAGTGTTGTTCTCGCCGTTGTCCGGACAATTGTCTTGGACAATTTGGTTGACCATTAGGAGGCCACCTGTTTGCTTGTGCAAGCGATGTTGCTTATCCAGTGATTCCCACTAATCTCCTCATCATTATCGTCACCGTCCTCATTACTAACTATCACGGAATAGCTGGTGCAAAGCTACTCGCGGCTAGTTCAGTTCAACGCAGGGTTGTGGTGTATAAAAAAGACGCCGAATTACCATTCGCTCCCGGTCACCCCGGCGGCTGCTCCATTCTGCTGTATCGCTGCTTTTGCCACCACCGCTATGAGGCCACTTGTGGGGGGGGGGATTTTCACCCACAAAGTGTAATGTCAAGGGAATAATTATTAATCACACAATACAACATTAGATCCAGAAGACGATTGATTATGCGACTGATATACCATATGATAACATTTGAGATGTATTAAGAATAATATGCATATATATATATATATATATATATATATATAGAGTACGACCTAAGCAGAGAACACTGACTAAATCTTCCTGAATGCCTGTAGTGAGTACCTGCAACTTACATTTCGTGGTCTCACTCGGGCTGAAGGCAAGGAATCTGCTGATCCTGGTACCATTTAATGTCTATCGTTTGTTTATAGAGAAGCTCAGCATTAGATTAACTTGCGAGTTTTGTTATCGAAAAGGTGCTACATATGTTATGCTTTTACATCAGGGGTGTTTACAGCGGTATATATATATATATATATATATATAAGTATAAATGATTCTGATGATAGACTTGCTCGGCTGCTTGAATTTTGTTGTTCGTTGCAGCTGTCATTGTTGTTGTTGTTCTCGTTTTAGTCGTCGTCGTTGTTGTTGCTACGAATATAATAACAAGTAATTTGCTTGTTTCATAGCCACGCGGGGCGTCGGTGGCGGTGGGAACAGCCAGAGCGGTGCTAGCCGCAGCCGCTCGTCATTTATTTAGTTAGTTCGTTTTTTATTTATTGGGTGATCTATCTATTTTCTTCGAATGTGGCGAGAGGATCGGTTGTGCAAGAGAATAACAAGAATACAACAACAACGACGACGACGACGACGAGGAACGCGAGAAAACAAAAAAAATGAAGTAGCATGCAAAAGTCGAAGTAATAGCAGTAATAGTAGTGGAAGCAGCAGCAGCAGTATGCAGCGAGCAGTACGTCGCGTTGTACTTAAATCGGTTACATACGACGATGGCAGCAGCGGTAGCGACGGCTGTTGCTGCGTTTGCTAGCGGCTTGCGTACAATTACGGCGGCCGCCGTCGCCGTACACCGGCATAACTTACGGCATACGGGGTTTCTACTCGACCGCACCGATGCTTGCCGTATATTCTGCTACTGTTCATGGTGGCGGTGGTCGTGGTCGTGGTGGTGGTGTAGCTATATAGCAGCTACTCGTATTATAGCTAATGCTGGCGCTGCAGCAGCAGCAGCAGCAACAACGACGCAGCCTTGCAGTTTCTCGTCTATAATCTACGCTGGGTCGACTTGATCGTCCCTCCCTGCCTGCCTGCCTCCCTGCCTGCCTTCGTCCGTTCGTTCGTCCGTTCGCACGTCCGCCCGGGCGCCCGTGCGTCCATGGCCGTCGTCATACGAAAACGAACCACTTCTACAACAGCCGCAGCAGCAGCAGCAGCTACAGCAACATTAGCAGCATTAAAAATATCAGCAACATCAGCAGCAGCAGCCGAAGCAGTAGCAACAGCAGCAACAACAACAACAACAGCAACAATACTAACAACAACAGCAACAATACGAACAACAATAACAATACTAACAACACCAACATCGGCAGCTGCAACAGCTGCAGCAGCAGCAACATTGAAGCGAGCCAAATACGAGCCAAATACTAACGAAAGAGTAACTGAGTGTTCACTCGCTCATTGCGATTGATTGACTTACTGACTGACTCACTGACGGACACGAACAAACAGACAGGCTGGCGCGGGGTGGGGGGGGGGGGGGGGGGGGTGCGAGCCAGCTGACTATACGAAGGCCGCCAACTGCAACAGCAGCAGCAACTGCACTAGCCAACCAGACAACCGGACGGACGGAGCTGCACCAGCGACAGAGAAATGGATAGATAGATAGATTGATTGATAGATCTAGCAGTAATAGTCGTAGAATTCGTATCACCAACCAACCGACGAACCAGCAAACAATCTGGCGGCAACCTGTAGCCAGATCCGTTTCTCTCTCTCTCTCTCTCTCTCTCTCTCTCTCTCTCTCTTATTTACCCTAATCTCTCTCCGTTTGCTTTTACGTTTTACGTTGGCGCGCTCTCTCTCTCTCTCTCATTCTCGCCTTACATTTGCTTTTTGCTACTTGCCTTTACTCTTGGCTTCTTTTCACTCTCTCCCACTTTTTTCTTTTCTATCTCCCATTGATTTTGTTTCTTCCTATCTCTATTTCTACCTTTCCCGATGTCTTCATGCTATCAATCCATCCACCCACCCCCCTCTGTGCCGCTGCACCCCCCGCCCTCCCCCCCAGCCACTCACCCACTCTGTAACGCGCGCATACTCTCACACACAGCTGTACAGCTGTCTATGCAGCTCTATGCAGTACACGTCGGGGGTTCCGTATTCATGTGACGGGGACGAGGGAAGGGGGGTGCGAATGATGGCAGCGCTCTATGGCGATCGATGATGATGATGGGGTGATGTTAGCGGTTTTTGTTGGACGACTGACAGAGGCTGACTGTGTGACTCTGACTCTATTCTTCTGTCGATCGGAGTGCATACGACACTAGCTGTGGTGTAGATGTGTATATGGATGTATGTATATATATATATATACATGTATTTGTACGTTTGTATGTGTGCGTATGTAATTATACGTACGTTGATATCTAACTGTACGCACAGCAAATGGTGCGATGTGGTGGTGGGGCGGTGCGGTCGGGTCGGTGAGAGCGGGCTGAATGAGAATGGGGTGCGGGGTTTTTTTGAGAGAGAGAGAGAAAATAGTATTTGATGTATGTCTGTCTGTCTGGCTGTGGGGCTGCGTGAGGCAGAGAGGGTGGATTTGTGTGCGGTGCAGGCTGGCTGGGTAACTGGCTCTGTAAATGTGTCGACGATAACGACATGGCTTGGGCGCACGGCTGTCCGAGGCCTACCCGACTTACTACTACTACTACTACTACGCTCTTACCCCCCCCCCACGGGGGTGTCGGTATGTGTCGGTGCGTGTCTCCGATGTTGCGATTTCTGCTTGCGATCGGCCAATTCTGCTGCTGCTGCTGTTTCTTATTCTTCTTCTCCTTCTTCTTCTTCTGCGGTATCGACTCGAGATTAGCGTTTGCTTTTATGTGCTTACGTTGTTTGTGTACATAGCAAGAAGCCGCCTCTTCTTCATTTGTGCATCAGCAACTCCATCATCTATCCGTTTTCAGTTGCTAAAGTGTTCAACCACCGCCACAGCATCGACAACTGCACCCACCCTCCCACCTGGCGGCGGCGGCAGCTGCTGATGCTGCTGCTGGTGTCGCTGCAGCTGTTGCATTCCCCGCAATAAGCATTCCTGTGCAACTGTTAGCGTGCTATTAACGTGATTTAGCAGCATTTAACAACGCGCAAAAAAACAACAACAACAACAACAACAACAGCATCCAAAGCCACAGCACCAACAACAACAACAACAACAACAACAACGACGACGACAATAACAACGTGCATGTCCTACGTGTCTCTGTGTCCAATGTGTACGTGTAGGAAAGTGAATGAATGATTCTTGTGTCTGGATATGCACGCTTGGATGTAGTAGATTGTAGTGAGTTGTGCAGGATATATTGTCTGTCTCCTTGTCTATCTGCATGTGAATACATGTTGTTGTCGTTGTTGTTGCTGCTGTTGCTGTTGTTGTTTTTGTTGTTGTTGTTGCTGCTCTTGCTGTTGTTGTTTTCGTTGTTGTTGTTGTTGTTGTTGTTGTTGCTGTTGTTGTGGTTTTTCTTCCGGAAGGCTTCCGGAATGCATGATGCTCATGTGTCACTAGCAACTTGCCAGCCTCCCTGCCTGCGTCACTAATGTGTGGAAGGGGTAGTAGTCACAAACCCCCTAAACCCGGCCTATGCCCTCAGTTCGGGGGAGTGGAGGAAGAGGAGGGGGAAGCGGAGGTACCATGTTCTAGTCGAGACAAATTAATCGATGCAATATGTGAACTTAGTGAGTTAAACATATCGAGTACATACGTCGTTCTTGTGATCTCGTTGATTGTCGATTGTAGAGCGAGTCGATTTTCTTCTGTCGTTGCTATGTCGCCACTTGTCGTGAGCGCCGTTGAGATCATATACCCCAGACGACTGCTTCTGCTGCTCCCCCGCACCCCCCGTCGTCTCCTCTCTACTCGGAATTTTCCGATTACTGATGAATGACAACCGTTTGGTTTTGTCACCACCGTCGTCTGTCATTTCCCATCACCCCATTGTCCCCGGTGTCACCGTAGTTGTAGTTGTTTGCCCGCCCTTGTGTCCCCGATGACACGATGAACGGCCACGAACGCCAGTTCCAACTACCCTCCCCGCCTCGTACGCCACCCCCGGCTGTTGGCACCGCTGCCGCCCTGTCCACCTCCACCACCCCGCGGGAATCCCTTCGTCGGTCCCTTGTTTGTGACCACGCAAGAACAATAGCATGTTTGTAGTAAGTGTAACGACTTACTCTTTAATAGTAATGATAATAACACAACGTGCATATTTTATTATTATTATTGGACTACGAGGGCAACGTATACGGCTTTATTATTACCTCTCCCAAGCCGCGTACGCTTCGTCTGCAGACGAATCTCACTCGTCATGATTCGGCCATGCTGTCGTTGTCGCTGCCTAGTTTCCTGCTAGTGTAAATTTTACCGCGCGTATATAAAAAATATATATATATATATATACATATTTGTAGTGATATCAGCTTCATAGGCTTCTCACTTAGGTAGTGTTGAAGGTCGTCGAATCAATTTTGTGCAGTGTAGGATCATTCAGAATGCGCTCCAAAGTCCAGAGTTTATGAACAAGAGAGTCGGATAGACGTCCAGGCGTCATTTACGTTTTTGGCATCCCAACCTCCACTTACTAAGAGGCAGGCCGCTGCTACTGTTGCTCTCATTGAAACTACCATAATAATTAGTTTTGGGGCTACTACGTTCATACAAAAGTATTACTGCTAGTCCTTCTGGTTCAGAAGATATCTCCAGAAATTAACTTATTACTAATTATATAAAAAAAAACAATTGATGATCGAAACATTGATTGCCCAACTCGGCACGTATCACGACAATTGGCCTCCAAGTGTTTAATTACATTGGCTTGGCTGTTCTGTTGTTCGTAAAATCTACGTTTAAGAATAACAAATAACGGAACTAATTATTGCTGTTGATGGAGAGTCGTCACTACGTTATATAATTTGGTGATTATTAGCCTAAGGTGCTCGCATAATGATGGTGGTGATGCCATCATGATGGTGATGTTTTATTTTATTATTACATTAAATGTAATCTGGTTTTGGATTTCATTTTATAAAAAAAAATTCTCTCAACGCACGTATCATACCGGTATGACACCGGCTGGCATGATTATTGTATTGAATACGGCAATAACAATCATACAAGCAGCGGTTCAATATCAGCACAACTACAGTGGTCGCAATTAAACTGAACCCAAATAAGTTTTCGCAGTAGAAATTCGTGCCAATCCACTGATGTAGTTATTTCATCATTCAAGAAAGGCGTGCATTAGTCGAACGTGCGTATCCATTTTCGTATGTGTAGGTAGACATGTAGGCATTCGTAAAAAAGGCCATACATGTGACCGGGGACAGGGAAAGATTCATCGCAAGCATCGAGGCTAGTAGCTGTCATTTTCGTTATCTTGTCATGTTCCCTAGCTGTGTTTGACTTGCCATTCGTTGTGCATACGAACATGTAGCACAATGTGGGGATTACAACAGCAACGGCAAAAACAACAAAAACAGCAAAAACAACAACAACAACAACAGCAAAAACACCAACAACATTGTTAACAACGATGGGCACCGCGAACTGCAGTTTTCCTAGTGGTACTGGTAAGATCAATAGCAGTGCGCGCCAGTTTCTCGAGAGTCTGTCCGTGGCTGAAATATTTTCTAATTCGATGGGCGACCTATGAGGCGGACTTGTTTACATTGAGTATTAGTTACATTGATTGCTCCATTGGTTTGGAACGAGGCTACTTTGTCGATTGGCACGATGCCTCGTTGTAGTGGTCATCGCCGTCGTTGTTGTTTTCATTGTTGCTGTCGTTGTCATTGTTGTTATGGTTGCTGTCGTTATGAAAATTATGATTTATCATAATTATCACTACTACGCTTACTGCGGTACTACGTTGTTGTTTTGTTCATCAGTGTCAATAATTTTAAATGTGTTTTTAAATCGAGAGTGCTTCCTGTCTGATTTATGTGCATCGTGGCGTTGTGTCTTGACTAGTGCGCTAGACTGGTGTGCATGTGCTTGTTGTGTGTGTGTGTTTTGAATCGTGTGCTAATAGCAATCATAGAAATATATATATATATATATATAATTCCCGATGGGAAGGGCCAGAGAGGCACTAGGAACCGCGGGTCTGATTCACTCTGGAAGCGATGCTCCCAAGCAATTGCAATTGTGTGGGTTGGAATGATAATTGCTCTATTTGCGTTGTTCCCGTTCTGCCTTTCTTCTAATCATTTTTTTCGTTCGTTCGTTCGTTACTTTCTATTTTCCTATTATCCTCTCCCGCATACCCGGCTTTCTGCTTCTGATGTTGACTTAAGTGTTGTTCACTTACGCTCGCTCCATTGCAGCATGCTGCAGACGGTGGAGCGGAGCGTGGTACGACGAGGAGGCCGATAACAACAACGACTGAAACGACAACAACCACAACAACAACAACGACGGCAGCAACAACAACGACGGCGGCAGCAACAACAACAACAACAATAACGTATAGCACTTTGATACGTTTTCAACTGGCGGCGAGGTCACCTGTTGTCGTGTATCATCAACCGCCACCTCGTCCCGCTAACGCTTCTCGTTCTGCTCTTCAGACGTCTTCTATCGTCTGGTCGTCGCCGTCTAACCGTCTCAGCAGTGCATGGCAACAACATTGTGACCAACACGATCATGACAAAACAGATCCTGCAGGTGAAACGGCGGCGAATCGCCGCCGTTCCGGCGTCGTCCATCGTCCAAGCTCGTTCGGCGGCTGCTGCCGACGGCAAGCAAACGACACTTCATCCGCTGTTCACGGTCAGCGCCGAACAGCGAGAAACGGCCATCCGGCAGAGGCTGGGCGCACTCCTCGGCCAGGGCTACGACGGGCCGCCGGGAAGGCCTCCTGGCCTACGACACGCTGCCGGGGGGGCCAGCAAGGGGCCAACAGATATGGCAAACAGTGGCAATGGTAATGCTGGTGCTGGCAATAGTAGTGCTGGTCGAGAAGGAGGTTGTGTTGCTGCTGCTGCTGTTGCGCCGGCTGGACACTACCGCAATCGTGGACCCGGTGGACGCGGGGGATTTGATTCGAAGCTGAGTAGCAGCAGCAGCAACAGGCCCGCCGGCGAACCGGACAAGAGCGGCGGCGACAACCGCATTTTCCAGGGCCGCCAGAATTATCAGCGGCATGAAGCGGCGGCGGCGTTGTCGTCGTCGTTGTCGTTGTTGTTGTCGCCGCCGCCACCACCACCACCACCATTGCCACTAGTGCCACCTTGTTCGTCGTCGTCGCTTGTTGTTGCTGCTGAAGGTGCAGCTTCATCATCAGCTGCGTCAAGGTCATCTGCGGCGTCAGTACCAACGATGATGCCACGATCACGGCCGCTATCTTCAGCATCATCATCATCAACAACAGCAGCAGCATCCTTAGTACCACCACCACCGCGACCACCAATATCATCATCATTGTCGTCATCATCATCAACGACGGCGACAGCGAAAGTATCACGAGTACGCCGAAACATTCCGTTTGCCGATCACGTGCCTCGAATGTTCCTTCTCGCATGCGGCGAAGTCGACGACCCTTCATCGTATGTCGTGCCGGGTTTCGAAGAATATGTGCCGCTACGGCGAGCAGAAGATGCGCAAGGAACAGCACCATCAATAGCAGCAGCAACAGCACCATCAATAGCAGCAGCAGCAACAGTGCCTTCCAACCACCACCGGCAGAAGCAGCAGCAACAGCAGCTGAAGGAGCAACAGGACTCGCTTCTTCTGCAGCGGCAGCAGCAGCAGCAGCAGAAATCGCCACCGTCGATGCACAAGGGCCGGCTGACGTCGTCACCATCGTCGTCGTCGTCTTCGCCGCCGCCGCAGACCGTCGCGGTCAACGGCAACGAGTCCAGTGGAGTATGTCTGATCTGGTTGCTGTTTTGCTTTGATTATGTTACAGCTGAAGTACTGCATGCATGGGGAGGAGGAAGAGGGGAAGGCAGGCGGTGGCATATCTGATGCTGCCGTCGAGGGCAGGCTAAAAAGGCTAGCCGGTTGGTAATGACGACAACGATCATAATAATAATAATAATAATAATGATGGTGATGATGGTTGTGATGGTGGTGATAATGATGTTGATGGTCGTGACTGTGATGATGATGATGATGATGATGGCAGCAGTATCAATGACGCTATCTCTCTGCGTGGCTTGTGCTTGTTGAGCATGGTTTTTCTAACGGACGACTCATTCCGATACGCTTCGCCGCATGCCCCATGGAGGGTCGAATTGGTCGATCAATTCTCCCTTAGTAGACTAGCACCACTGACTGTGCACCGCTCACCATGTCACGGTGTTGTTGCCTTAGCAGTACTGCAGCTTCGCGTGTTGTCTATGTATTCGATATTGTTTCACAAGCATCTCGTTGCATCGCCACACTAGCTTGCCCCTTCACGACTGGGCAGTTGACGCTGTCCGCTCTTCCGCCCTTCGGTTGGGTTTATTAGGTGTATGGTGGCTTTCGATTCTTCGTCGCC
Source organism: Dermanyssus gallinae (assembly GCA_003439945.1). Taxonomy (NCBI): domain Eukaryota; kingdom Metazoa; phylum Arthropoda; class Arachnida; order Mesostigmata; family Dermanyssidae; genus Dermanyssus; species Dermanyssus gallinae. The sequence continues at coordinate 81,306 of QVRM01002656.1, read as the reverse complement.
AAATGCTCTGGCCATGGGACGGGTCATGCTAAATATTGCGTATATAATATAAATATAGCTGCGTGAAGCACACGAATATCTAGTCATGGGATAACAACGACGAGGGGTTGCTGTCTTTCGTGACTTACTTTCGCCCTTTCCATTTTTATTATATCTGCTTTTCTATATATATATATTTAAATAGTGGCCGTTCGGCCTTACGCATCGAACCCAACATCTACGTGCACACGCATATATATAATATATATATATATATATATATATATATATATATATATATATATATATATATATATATAACGTGTATGAAATGGAAGAACATTTTGAATGTTCGCTTCTTTTGTTATCTATGTTTTCCTCCTATTTTAAATCAAAATACCAGATTTGCAATATTTTTTTTAGTTGAACTTTCTATGTATATATATATATATAGTCACTTGGTTTCACTTACGTGTATAGGTGTTTCTGAAATCGAATATGGTATTCTCTAGTCGAATATGCAAAACCGATATGACGATGAGTGGAGTGGGAGCAGCGTGTACGTCGTTAGCACCACCTCGAGGGGTTACAAGACATACCTTACTGATTGATGATTGTCCATCGGAGTGGAGACTGTGTTGGGCTCAGGGGCTTCCAGTCAGGCTAAACGCTGGACACTGCTTGTAAGATTATGAAGGAGGCACTAAACACGCTTACAGCATTCGGCCTATAGGCACGAACGTTGAATAACTGGAGCCTGTGTGTCTCGGAAGAGACACTATTTCTCCGTCTTGGTTTGGCCATTCTCGTCGTTCCATTTGTTGCTGTCTCTAGATCCTTTGATGAGAACTCGAGCGCTAATCGAGCGAGGGCCGTGTGTTATGCAACCTATTCCGATTTTGCATTTAGGCTTTAGGACTAGAGTAGTTGCACAATGGCTACTAGGAACAAATCGCTACATTCTAAGCCACATTGTATTATAGTGAATTACATTCTGCTGCATATATTTGTGCTCGGTGTTCACCATTACAAGTACATATGTCCGTATGTTTGTAATAAACATATCTATATATATATACTTGATCGTGACAGTAAATAGCGAATTGTCGTGTAGCCCTCTTCATTTACTACCCCGATTTGTATCTTACAAAAGTTTTGCTTTGTTCAACATCTTGCGTACTTGGATGTTAGGTTAGGAGAGATTAGTATGAAGGTGGTGGCTGCTAGCTAATTGTACGTGAAAATCAGACCTGAAAGTTGTTCATCTATGTCGAGAACCACCTCACACCATCCTTACTACAATAGAGTGTAGAGCCGTTTCAAATTGTGTGAATATATTTCCCTAGTGGTGCGTCCCTAAATTAAGTTAGCTACGTAAGCGGCGAACCGATAATCCATTAGGTACCAATGTTTGGAGCGTTGTTGGCAGTTACTCTGTAAGCTGTTTACGGGATGTTTGTGGCGACTTTCCCTCCTCAATTAGAAGCGCTTTTCTGAATACCTCCTTCGTAACCTTAAAGATAGAATAACGTTTGTTTCTTGGAGGCTGATTTGTCAACGGTAGCCCCTTCTCCCGTAATAGTTAGTTTCCCGACATACGGGGTTGTGTCGTAGGGCTCATACCTCGACAATTAATCTTGGAAGCATATTGATTGTCCAGATGAAAACTTTAGAAGATATATAAGACGTTGTATCACGTGCACATTTCTAGGCTCGATTCTACATACATATATATATATATATATATATATATATATATATATATATACAAATCTGTATCTACATTTGATTTTGCAGAGAAGGTCAGGATCGAGTCGAGCATCGCGTTTGTCCGGAGGACAGGGTGGTGGTGGTGGTGGTGGTGACGAATCGATACCTTGTCGAAGAAAAGCATCGAAAGACGCTAAGGAGGCGACGGGGTCAGCGTGCCGAGAGAAGAACGGCCACCACGTGACACAGCCGGAGCGCGATTCTAAGGAGCACGAGCGCGCAACCAAGGAAAAGGGCGAATCTCGGTTGGTGGCGAACGCGGTCGGCCAACTCGGTCGGGCTCCGTTGACGGTCAGCACCGCAGACGCTAAGGCGCGTCGTCTGAGTGTCGGCAGCGATGGCGAACCCATGGAGCAGGACGACGACGACGATGACGATGAGGAGGAGATCGTCCTCGGCAGCGGCAAAGAGTCGCGTAGTGAAAACGATCAACGCGTCTCGGATGTCCCGCCCTCCAGGGATGCGAAGGCGACCAGCAATGGCGGAACTCAGAATCGCCATCGGGAGCATCGCTCGAGTCGGTCGCAAAAGCTGAGTAAGAATCGCTCGCGGACGTCCGACGCCGGCACCACCACCACGACGACGACGACTACGAGTCTTGGTCACGACAAGACCATACCGTGTACGATCAGGTAGGTGATATTCGTCAACTTGCAAGCGACGACGAAGTTGAATGTCGTCCGTCTAGCGCAGTCCGTCGCAGTGTCGTTTGACGACTTGCACCGCATATCAAATGGTTATTGACTACGAAATCACATACAGTTATTGTTGATGGTGGTGTGGTAAACTACGTTCTATTATATATATATATATATATATATATATATATATATATATATGACCTTATATTACCACCGGCCACATTTTCATTGTTAATTTCACAGAAGTGCACACACATACTTTCGTCGTATATTGCCACCGAGCCTAGGTTGGCCAGACTATGCCGTTGTTGATGGTGGTGCTGCTCCTGCTGCTGGTACTGCTGGTGCTGCTGGTGTCGTTGCTTTCTAAGGTTGTGGCGATACACATATACGTGTGATAAAGACTATCTTTGCCACTTGGCTACTTGGCAGCTGGTTGGTCCGTTGTTCCGTTGGCAGAACAACAATGACAAGAATACGGGAATCGTACACAATAAGAACTGCACGAAACTTTCTGTCGGCCCAGCGGGAAGAACGGTCAGCTTGATATCGGTGCTTGATGTGTCGATTTCACAGTATCGAGACGGTGGTGGTTCCGTCGAGCGTGGAAACGAGTGGAAATCGGCTGCCCCCGCTTTCTGGTCCCCGTGTTCCGTCACCCTCGTCGTACCCTGCGTCGCCGTCTTTCGCCGCCAAGAAGCCCTGCACGATCGTGTCGCCCACGGCAACCGAAGCCACCGCTACCACGTCGACGTCAGCGACGTCCGACCAGCGTCTGCCCGACAATCGCGAACTGTCCGCTCTGAAGGAGATCATCACCAATCACCAGGTTCGTTTGATTGACAACACTTGCCTCGTGTCGACATTTTCGACTCGATTGATTTTACTATTCGTGTGTTTTACGGCTGCTCTTGCAGCTGCTGCTTGTACTACGCTTCACTGTAATCTGACAATTAAATTTAAATTTGTTTGTATTTTTTTGAATGCCTCAAATGGATTCGGTGCTACATAAGCACGGATGCCATTTTTTTTATGGGACCGTGTTCTCCCGACGGCAAATTTATTTAAGTTCAATCATTCTTCGTTGAACTTGAAATTTCCATTATTACATAAATTCAAACAGTTATAACTATTTAGGTAATTTGGCAGAAAAGGCTATCGCCCGTGTCTGCTATTGTTCATTTACGTTGAGGCTAATGTAAAAATAATATAGATTTAGGCATTATGATTATTATGATTATTATTGGGTCGTTATTTCCTATTGCTGTTTTGCAATGGCAGCCTAAGTCACTCACAAACGATACCGTCTCTCTCTCTCTCTCCGCGCAGGTGCCTTCAATCATTGGCTGTTTGACATTGGAGAAAAGTCCGTCGTGTACTTCAACGCATTCCATTGTTCCCCCGCTGCCGGCTGACCTCGACCGACGGGTTCTCGACTGGGTCGACAACTGTGTGTCGCAGACAATTAATCAGGACGGCGGCAAAGATCAGCGAACGGTATCCTCGACCATGGAGTCATCAGTAAACAATAGCAGTAGCAGGAAGTCGTTGTTGTTGTCGTCGTCGTCGTTGCCGTCGCCGCACACGAAGAAGAACGCGTATGAGGACGGGCTACTACGCGATCTACAGCGGTCGTATCTGCGGCTCGTCGACTCGGAAGACTGCTCGGATCTGGTCGTCGAGACGGCCGACCGCCCTATTCGCGCTCACAAGGCCATTCTGTTTGCCCGCTGTCCCAAGATATCGCAGACCGTCGTGAGCGCTGACTCGAGCTTCTGGCAACTGTCGTGGTGCTGTTCGGCGGCGGCGATGCTGTTTCTGCGCTACCTGTACGCGGCGGACGTGTCGTTCGTGCCGGGACTCGAAGGCCGGGTGCGCAAGGATCTCCTCACGCTTTGCTGCCAGTATCAGACGGACGAGTTGGCGGCGCGACTGATTCGCGAACGCTCGCCCAGTCCTCGGCCATCTCAGTCTTCGGCACAGGTTGCGCAGGTTCCGCGCAACGTCGCCTCGCAGCCCGCGAAAAGCATCCTCGACGCGAACACGAATCATACTAGTAGTAATGGTGGTAATAGTAATAGAAATAATAATAATAATAACAGCAGCAGCACCAGCAACAGTAACCATCGTAAGAGGCGTTCGTCGAGTGAAAGCCTGCAGCGACAACAACAACGCATTCGCCGGGAGTCCGAGCAGCTGTCCTCATCGGAGAATGCTCACAGTGATGCGTGTTCGAGTTCGGGCAAGAAGACTCGTATGAGTATCACCTGTGAGACGGTATCCGTGACAGCTCCGACCATTGACAATTGTCACTTAATTCAGCAGTCTCCACGCCTGCCGCAGACGCGGCCACTGCCATTTGTGCAGCATAGTACGCCACTCGTTACACAGATCAGTGATGACGACGACGACGACGATAACGACGAAGATGATGATGATGACGACGACGACGACGATGATGATGAAGGGGACGAGGATGGCGATAAAGAAGTCGGCCTTGGTGCGCCTCATGATGACAACGGCTGTACTAACGCCAGCGAAACACCGTCATTGGGTAAGACTCGATCGACTCAGCAGAACAGCTCAGAACAGGAGGTTACGCTTACGGCCACCTCCTGCGTAGGGTCGACTGCAGATCAGCCGATTGAGCTGGGCAGCAGTTCGGATCTGTTCTCAGAGGACGACGTCGTGGCTGGCGCTGTTATTCAGGCACAGCCACCGCCGGCGCCCCTCAGTCCGATCCATCCAACACCACGACGCACCGAGGAGGACAACGAGAACAATGGCGATGCTGACGATGCTGAGGTGAACCTTGTTCCATCGCCGCCCCTTCATTCGTTGCGAGCGTCTCAGGCTTCACGAGGAGGAGGCGAGCGGAAGTCAGCCTCACCTGTTCGGCGTGCGCCCACCTCCTCCGTGTCGTCGGTCATGAGCTCACCAAGCACCTCGATGAGGCTTCTGCATCGGAAGAGTCTCAGCCAGCCCGCAGCTCTACTAAATTACGACAACGATGTCGATGGAGACGACGGCCATAGTGAAAGAAGTGCGCCCAGCACACCGAGGTCGACCCATTCGGCGGGCTCAAGGGTGGCGGAGCATCTGGACGTGACGCCGCTTCCGCACTACAGTGCGATGAAGACGCCGGAGATGATCAAACAACTCGACAGGTATGGAGTCAAGGCCGGCATCGGCAAGAAGAAGGCCGTCCAACTGCTCAAACACATCTACCACGCTACGCACACCTGAAGTCTCCGCAACCGGTAGTCGGGCCACTCCACAAGCCGACGATGCTTCGTCGTCGTCGTCCAATGCCGAAGATGACGATGAGCAAAGCGAGGGCGAACTGCCGCTTGAGGAGACCATGGTTCACGACGATGACGAGGAAATCAGCGACAACGTCGAGGATCGGATCACCAGGTATGGCACACTGGTTAAAACCGTCTGACCCATCAAGTGTTTTCGTTTTGTCTTCTGATCGCTTGGTTGCTATAAGCGACTTCTCCTGTTTATGAGCAAAATGTTTTGGTGCTCAGACGTGTTTGCACAGATTGGCATGCTCTTTTGCGTTTTTATTTAGAATGATGCCTTTAAAGGGCTCTTCTTCTTTCCGCATGCCCAAATTGTGTTACACTCTTTTGCCCGAAAAAGTTATCTTCTTAAATCCAAATTGTTTAGGCAGGCAACTGTTTAGAAACTTCTATGCAACCGCTGTTTCCATTTAGTTGCACGTATATTCAGGTTGGTAAGAGTAGGTTCATGGCTGTCATAGACTTTCTAAATTGTCTTGTTTTTAATATGTGTTGTTCATTCTAGACGAGGTTTTATTTGATAGGTGGATTAATCTATTAATCGTTTGTCTTTTTCTCAGTGATGATGACAGCACGTGATTCGGTAAGCGATATTCGTTCGGTTTCGTGCCGGTTTCATTTCATAGCATGGGTTCTTATTTTTAGTAATGTTATGGTCACCTTACGTGTATATATATACAAAAATGCTGACCACATAACTGCACGAACAGTATTGCTAAAGTAAGTTTTATGTTTTCGTCTTAGGTCATACATGTTTGCTCAGATGGGCATGTACTTTTGCATGTCCATTTAAAATAATGCCTTTAAAAGTTTTCTTTCAGCGAGAATTTGGCGAGCCAAATTGTTTACGCAGGAAACTGTTCAGACTCTTTGATGCATCTGCAGTTTTCATTTGAGGCACGCATTCGTAGATTGGAAATATTGGCTTTATAGCTGTCATAGGCGTTCTGAATTTTCTTGCTTTTAATATTTGTTGTGTACTCTAGAGGAGATTTTATTTTATGGGTGAATTAATCTACTAATAGATTGTCTTCTTCTCTGTGGTGATGGCAGTACGTGACGATCAATCATATCACAACCCTATTTAACTTGATGATTAAAAATAACGTTATATATATTGCATCACATTGTTACAAAAAAGTTTGTATTTACTCACCTTTGACACCACTTTATGTGATGTCAAGGTGAGTTTATGTTATATATATATTTCATTTTAGTCATATGACCGAGGAAGGTGACATGCTTGACACTATTTTTTCTACCCCGTTCTCGATCCACAGATACATCCGGAATACGCCCGCGCTCTACGATAAAATTCTACGCTTTGAACCACTTGAGGTCACTGAGTTCAAACGCGAATTGCGTGAGCACGGCATTCGCGTGAATGATAAAACTCTCGTCAACCTGCTAGACTTTCACTGCATTAACATCTCATTCGGCGCTCAGAAGAAGGCGGTTCGAAGTCCGAAGAAAGTTCGGCGGAAAAAGACGGTGCGCAAGCCGCCGCCACCGGTTCACCGGCAGCGAACGACCCTGTCACAACCCTAGCAACGTTTGGCATTGTAGTCAAAATCGTTTCACTTCTGCGGCTTACACTTCGATCACTCCTAGCATTTCTACTGATGCTTGTACCTGTGACTATTGGTCGTTGTAGTGTTGGCGTCGAGTACATGTGAGGCCAACGGAGAATGGTGTAGTCATTTATAGAACAATCAATTTGTTCGGCTGTGTGCATCACATTCAGCTTTGCGTTATCGGCAACGAGCTCAACACACAGCTCTCGTCAGAGGCTTCTGTAGCGCGTGAGTCAATCTGTTATATCATTGAGCTGCAACGAGGACAGGGAGGGAGCAAAGTAGTGTCAGAATTTCGACGACTGAAGGGTTGTAGGGCATCGGGCACGTTTTTCAGTTCGAGATGAAGACGCGAAGGGTCATAAACAGAAGCAATACCGCTACCGAGATGTCGCAAAAGTGCTCAAACGTACCTACAAAGACCGAATTCCCTGTAGCCTGTGCTGCCCGGACCACTGCACAAACGAATGGTTTGTCGTAGCTGACGCCGAAAACGACAGTAGCAGTGAAGAGCTAGCACTTGAGGGGATCACGGTTCATTATGACGACGGAAACTTCAACTATATCGTCGAAGATTAAGTTGCAAGGTATGGCACATTTTAACACCGTCTGCCAACCCAAGTTTTTCTAAATGTTCTGTCTATCTTTTATACATTTTCTAATTTATCTGTATATCATTGCTTTTTGTGTTATACTTATACTTCATTGCTCTTTGTTCTTCTGGTGAGATCTCTTGTATATTTATACAACATTATAAGCCTGTATCTCTACTTAAGATATCTCACCCCACCCCCTCGTCTACTAAACACAAATAACTAACATACAAGCATTACTAACAAACATTTGCATACGATACAACTGTTTTCGGCAAACTACCCGATTCTTTGACGGTTTGCTTGATAGTGGATGCTAATACCCCTCTAACTCAAACCCTAGGCGCTAGTCTAGGGTACTATAAATTTAAGATGCCTCTCAATATAACAAAGACCGAAACTATTCTCGAAGCCTGCAAAAACGACTAATCCTTCTTTCTACTCTCCTCGCAAGTAATTCCCCTCAACATTAACGAATCAACTAAGTTTCTGGGACTCACCGTACGCTATAGACTCTTATTGTAAACTCACAGTTGCTTTTCTGTCTGCTCGAGCAGCTTTTCCGTCTGCCTGAGTTGCCTTTCCATCATAGGCAGGCGAAAAAGTCGAGCAGGCGACTTTTTTATACGGTTGGTTGCCAAGTCTAAAACACGTTTCCTACAATATTTTTACATACGGTATCCTAGTGGGGGGAAGCTATGGCGTCAACCGTTGAAAACTGCAACTCTTTCAGAAGCAAACCGCAACCGACAATGTAACTACACTCCACCTTAACATATTCCTTCTTGGTGTTTCTAATACGTCTTGCCCGAACCGATTCGGCTTTATAAGCTTTGCCATATGGGGTATGCTACACTGTCGCAATTGAGCTTGAAACTCGATTAATTTGCCTGCTGATTTATCTAAAAAAAATGCCCCTAAAGCGCTAGATATCTACTTGCTGTATCTTGATGCCAAGAAAATATAGGTTTATATTTAGCCGAGTAGATGCGGCTATAATAAACCATTGATTTATTAAGACATGCGTGCTCTCTGTTCTTTCCTTTCCGAACAGAGTCGATTACCACGGGCCAGTCCGGAGATTGGAGATCTAAAAATCTTTTATAGGTACGTCCTTTGCCATAGTCACCATGTGTAGACCTATTACATTGATGGTTGTTTACGGCCACCATCACTAGGTGTGCTGAATACTGCGGCATTGCTCGCAGCATTGCGTTAAATACCATGCATGCAATTGACTGTCCGGCGCTAACTCCATTATTTCTCGCGCTGGAGCGGGAACAGCGCAGTGCCGAAGACAGCATATAGTTGACCTGTAACTAAGCCTTTTCGACAGCCATTGTTGTTGTGTTTTACGTTAAAGCTTTCGCGCTCAGAACCGCAAGTTTGCTAAGACGTTTCCACCTTTTCCTTCCATTGGGAAAACATATTTTTATGCCGAGTTCTGCCTCAAACCTCAAAATATGTACCTAACGCACTGATTCACTTTCGATATGTCGGCAACTACGTAACGCAGCATCATTGCTTTGGTACGAACATTATGAACATTACATTTGCTATTGCCCGAGAATAGTCTTTTAGGCGTGAAAGCGTCAACGAAAGACACAAACAGCATATCGACTTCTTATGACTTTCCTTTATTTCTCTATTCACTCCGATTCTGCACAGTTACATAGGAGACAAGAAAGGCAGAATAGCCATTAGGAAAAATGATTTTCATGCCGAGTTCTGCATAAATACATACATAACCTTATGCACTTAAACGAGTACATCTATCATTTTTTGACCCACAGATACATCCGGAATACGCCTGCGCTCTACGATGACATCCTGTGCTCCGAGCCGCTGGAGATGCCGCCGAGTTCAAACGGCAGCTGCATGAACAGGGCATCCTCGTTCACGTCAACTTTTTCATTAGCCTCTCAAACTTTCGCTGTGCTAGCATCTCGGCATGCAACGGAAGACTGTTTAGACTCTGAAAAACGTTTGGCACAAACAGACTCTGCAGTAGTAAGGTGGTAGCACTCGTCGACCGACTCTCGCGTGAAGCGCTGGGTTCTGATCGCTGGATTGCTGTCTATCGAACGCGGCAAACTGCTCGACTGGGGAACCACTCTGATGCCAAGATCCATTTTGTCAGTCGGCTAGTGGATGGATGCGACGTTCTTCTTGACGTGCTCTTGCTTTTTGTTCGATTTTTTTTATGTATCAAAGGCCATCAGATCAACATCGATCATGTTGGGGTTGTGTTACAGGATGCCACGACAGCAGCAGTCGGCAGCAGCAGTTTTCACACATCGGCATTGATGTCAATCGTAGTTACTACATCAGCAGCGTGAGTGGCAAAACAGGACTTGCCCCCCGTCAGGAGATTCGTAAACGCGGCGGTATTTTTTGCTCGGCAAAACGTGGGCGAACGTATTCCGTGGCAGACAACAACATGACCAGGAGGGATGCGTGCGGCTGAATTCCGGCTTGCTTCCGTGATGATCATGATGACCCGAACAAGAAGTGAACGAAGTGAAGAAGGCAACAGAAACACATGGAATCGCTAGCTTGACACTCTGCTGTATCTTGTCGATGCCGAATGCGTTTTTCTCCGCACCCTTATTAGTAATTAGCTGTTTTGTAATGGCTGGAAATGCGCTAGGCAATACTACACATGAGGATTTTCGTTAGTGCTGGCATGACGGCATCAGCAACACGTTCTCCTCCTTCTGTTAGTTTGCGTATTGGGTAAGCAGAAACTGGTTGACAAAGGTATCGGCCGGGATTCACTGCCACGCTGTATAATATAGTATATATGTGTGTCATATTTGTATGGTTGCCGTCGTTGTGGTAGCTGCTCTCGTGTTAGCTGCCTCGTCTATTCCATATTAGAATAAGAATATTTTAATTTTCTCTTAACGCAGTTAGGGCGGGCTGGGTCAGGCGAAAGAAAGTAACGCTATTGGAGAAGGAAAGTAAAATGCGGCTGCCAGGTGTCGCCACATGTGGCTAGCAAGTATTGTTTCACCCATGTGTCAGAGCTCGACATTTTTAATTTTATATTATTATTACCTTTCGACACACTTTGATGATAGTGTGATATGTAATAATGGTCTACGAAATCTGTTTACCGACTTGGGACTCACTGTTATGTCTCCTCTCTTATGGCGCTAGTCCGCTTTGCCCATCTGCTGCTTACCCTCAAAGGGCTGTTGGCAGTGTCAATTGTTTATTGTTGTTGATGTTGTTGCTGCCACCTGCATCTAGCTACGTTTGCAACCCCGTAGATCTCAGTACTATGATTACCTTCGACATCTAGAACCTCATTCACTCATCGCGCACAGCCATCGGTGTCGCCTACGTGCGTGACTCCGATCCGGCCAATTCTACACTTCGACGAAATAATTGCACTTCATACTGCTTCACCATTTTGCCATGTGTAGTTTGCGGACGGTAAGTTCTTTCTCTGTTGCGTTCGAATGGACGCTCTAGCATGGCATCACATTAGGCTATATACTTCTATGCTCAATGCACAGCGATGGCGTCACACAGGCCTAGTTTAAGCAGCATTGAGCTAAAAGTTTAACTGCGATGAGCAGCCCAAATGGCGTTGGTTGAGACATAAGTAATTACAATATATATATATATATATATATATATATATATGTGTGTGTGTGTGTGCGTGCGTGTTGGTGCGTTAAAAAAGCTAGTGTTTAAAATTTAGTTAGTCCCTATTCACTAAGCAGTGCCTGTTTAACGAACGATCACTATAAACGAACCCTATGGTTATGTTGCGGGTAATCCGTAACAGGGCAGGACGAACATAAGCGACCGGAAGCAGATGACGAAAGGATTAGTTATATATAGTTGTTACTGTTATGGTGGCTAACATTGTTGTTTCGGTTGGTTGCGAGTTTTTGCCATTACGAAGCGCACATATGCGCCACCGAAATATCCTATTTATTCTGCTTGGCAAAAATGGTCGGAGACAATACGGGTCAGAGAATGCCGCATTCATTCTCGCCGATGACCCCTGTGATTCGAATTACGTCGACTAGACTAGTTTCGTCATATGAGTAGCGCCCAAAGGCTAGGCCCAAAGTCTGCCAAGTAATGATGATGACAGTAACGATGATGCAGTGCGAGTTTAAGCATTGCTACCCGCAAGCTATCAGCAGGCTGCACCGACCTTCTAACAGCTGACGACGACAATATAGGATCTTCTCGATCATCCGTCCATTAGAGACATTAGTATATTATACTCGTTACTTTATTTAGGTTATCGTTGCTTTCGCAAGATTAGTTGCGCAAAAACACCCGTGAGTACGGCTGCGAAGCTGTGTCGTAGCAAGCCGTTTTAAGCTAAATATTTGCGTAGTTTAGCCACAACTTACGTGGTAACCCGTACCTTTACGGTTACTTTCTATTTCTACGTCTACCGTTATGAATGGTATTCGGGCGTGATATAATTGTATATTTCATATGGGTAGAAATAGTGTTAATCTACAACGGGATTACATTACAGGCGTTTCGATGAGTGCAAGTGAAATATGCTCTACTGTGATGGTAAACAAGAGGCATATATATATAGGATCTTCTCGATCTATCTATTTAGATTCTGAACCTTATATGTATATATATATATATATATATGCATGCCGACTTTGTTCCGACAACAACCAATAACCTTTGCATCTCGGTAGCCTTCTGTAGTGGGAGATGCTCGTAGAGCGCATTGACGTTACATTCCACACGCGTATGAGCTCGAGCACATACCGTAAAAGATGTTGTCGTCTCGTGTGCTTCTTCACGATGAGAACACAACTATTAGGAGTGATATATAGTTGTTCACCTGAAGCTGTCCGTATGGCAAGCCAGGCTGGCCCCCTTTAAAAAGCCACGAGATTATGGTACCCGTAAGGACATCGTAAAGCAAATCCAAGTGCGGACTTTGACTTTAAGGGGGTGTCGTGTAATGAGTGCATTTACTGATGGCCTATGTCATTACCCCACTAATGTGAACAAGTGTACATACCAATTCGACCTGTGCATAGAACGCATGTCAACAGACATTCTAACAGACACTAAAACAAACGCAGTGAGAAACGATGTATTGAGATGATGATGATGATGTTGAGTAAACATATTTTTGCAAATTTGTAAACTGTATTTACTTATGTGATCATTGCTAGTATACGGAAGTACGCGGGTTGACGTACTCATCTATTATTCTTCAACTAACACAATTGTGCGGTGTAAATGTCTACTAGACTTTCGACATTGTTAGCTGATTTCTCCCATAGCGTTTACGAAGGAAGCTGCGTTATCCTTACAAACAGTCAAAGACAGCCCCTCCTGAAAGATAGTGCCCTCACTGCCCTTAGGCAGCAGTTTACCGGGGTTGATCTAATTATGCATTAAAATTATTTTTTGCATAATTTTAAATAGAAATAGAAAGTTTAAAATTCAAAAACATTGTGAGCTGGGCTTTTTCTGTGCTATCCGTACAGGATTGCGCAATTGTACGGCCGCGCGCGCGTTGTCTGTTGCGTCAAAAACTGTGCCTGGCATTGATTAGGCGATCAATGTTAAATTTCATTCTATTTATTTCGCTGAAGTTGAGCAAAAGGTTATCCTCATAATCATTTATCTTCGTCACTGTTCTGGTAAGGGAGGGATGTACAATAGTGCATAGTCCTGATATATCTGCAACTCATTAAGCTGCCATTTTTATTGTACTTTTGCTATTTTACCGACAAGCGATTCCGCTAGCAAGCTATATATATTATATGCTAACTCGACATATTTGCGCTACTCTATCCGCGCACATTCGGCTAGTTTAGTAGCACTAGTATGCGTAGAATGTATTTTAGTTCTACCGAAATACATTCTACGCGCTCCTACTAAGAGAGAGTCTCTAAGAGACGATAATTACGCTACTATTAAAGAGCTAACGTGAGCGCTAACTCGCCTCCAATTATTGTCCGGTTTTCTTAGTCTACTGTTTTTACAAGGTAGTTATGGTCAGACTAAGCAGCAGTTCCTCAAATATATGAATATATTTTTATCGTAAATTAGTTGCCGCGTGACGCGTTACACAACCTGGTCTCGGTGCACTTGCGAGACACATTATGTGAAATTTTGGAAAGCACAAAAATGCCATACTAAGTCTACAGGCTACTCTTCACGCGTTTTCGCACATTGACGCATTATAATTCAAATCCTTGGATTTGCCAGACTCATAGCAGATGCACAAAGTTCAACAATCTAGCTCCTAATTTATAAAAAGGGTGCCTACGTCAAGATAACCTCCTAATTTATAAAAAAAAAAGGTGCTTAAGCGTCAAAATATATTCAACTTTCTTGAAAAAGACACGAGCGTGCGATATATAATAATAGAATTCACGAAATCGTCACGGTACCTTCTGGGCTAACAGATTGTTGGTTCGTTCGGTGAACGTAACTGCTTTCGGAGCACAATTACCAGACGTTCTCTCCGTGCTTCGGAATGCCCGATGGTTGTTGACTCCAAAGGTAAGAGAGATTCAACGCCCCCAAGTCCTTGCCAAGCGTTTATAAACTACATCTATAAACTGCTGACAAGCACCTTGATACGGCGTTTACTCCCATGTCTGGAGTACCTAGAACGCCGCGAAGCACTACCACACAAACAGCATAATTTTCACTACGATGCATGCAAAATCTTGTCAGAGAAGATTAAAATAGCTGCCGTTGCCCAGGCCTGTCACCGTATTTACTATTCGTAGACTTTAAGGACGGATCGGGAACCATCGTCATCAACAAACTCACGGAATAATCGTCTCGCCTAAACCTCATAAAGCCTCACACTCTCCAGAGTAAAAGCTTAATTACCATTGACGATTGCGCGAACAGTATTTCAGTCCCGACCGAGTTATCCGCACTCGGGGAACATATATCCATAAGTAACTTACTTCTGATCGCCATCTATCGTTCACCGCATCGCCGCCAGATACAGACTGAACACGAGCCGCCAACAATTTCTCCTCAATGTGACTATTCTTCTTTCGCTAGCTAACGTCTTACAAACGAAGGTGGACTTTCTTTCGGAACAAACAACAGTGTATAAATAATACATCTCCGCCCCCTCCCATCCAGTGTAGCATTTTTAATGTGAGTTGTATGAACCCTCAAATATCCGCCATTCATTTAACCATACAGGCATAAGTAAGGTTTGGGTGAATTCATAGAGGATATTTGAGCGGTTTGGTGTCAGCTTTTGCACTTGAAGGCAAATGCGCTATGTAAGATCTAGATTTGTCTAATCAATGATACTCTTTCTCCCAACTTAAAACATTTTTTGCACGTTGTTACCTGAGTGGCTTCTAATTGATTGGTAGAATTATTGACCTTCTGTGTCGAATAGTGTGTGCACTCAAACGTGTATCGGATCAAAATGGCCCTTTCTTCTGTTAAGATATTATGTGAATGCCAAAGCGTCTGGATTTGGTCAATTAGACCATATTCTTGCGTGTTCACACTCACTTTCGTTTCATCTTGATAATTATAATCGATAACCTCTGTATTTTCGAGCCAGCTTCTGTAGCGCAATACATTAGTACTTGCAGGACATGTTCCGGAAGGACATCGAAGATTCTGTGTGCTCCGTGGCTGCTGCAGCAGTTATCTATCTGTAAACTGTAATCTGTAAGCCGGAAAAAACAGACGAACGAGGTAGTCATCAGCTAGAAACCTTCGTCGGAGGTTCAGTTCTACAATCTCTTTTCGCGTCAAGTTGCGCGAAGCACACACATCCTACTTTTGTATGACGAACATCAGAGTACACAGTAGTTTCTAAGCTGTAACAAACTGACTATTTTTAGGAAAACTAGTTATCATGGAAAGGAAAACTAGCACTTAAGTTCAAAAACCCTTTCTGCCCCCTTTGCTAGCAACTGTTAGGCTATCTATGAGAAAAAGAACAGACGCGACGTGACCAGCTCCTTGGGCGGGGGGAGGGAGGCACTGAAAGGCAACCTCGATGGAGGTCCTGCCAGGGAGATTTTATATTATATTTTAAATATGTATCCCTTGTCATTTTTAGAGATGTTTTAAATAGGAAATGGTGACGCCCACAACTGCTCGAAGAGGGCACACACTACTACTTTTATGCGCATGCATATTTTTAGCTAGTTTAAAATAGTATGGAGAACCGAAAGACTAAATAAGATATGCTCGTGACGATCTCGCACAACAGCTGCGCCAGTTAAGTTCACGCCAGGGGACCTAACCTACATTTTTTTTTGAACAAGGTTATTTATTTATTATATACACAATTACAATAGTATGTTGTTTCATACATTTACAAATATTTGCAAGGAGGATATAGTAATTTAAACCTACTACAGTTACCATTGTGTTGTTAAAAAGTTGCAGCCGGAATAAAATTACTTGTGTTTACCTCTATGCGAAAGTCAATTTAGGAAGACTAGTGTATCCATTATTGACGGGGTAAAAGGTGTGACTTTAAATTCTCCTTGAAGCTATTTAAGGATTTCAAACAACATGCATGAGTGCTCTAATTGGTTGTTGTATCGTTCTTACTGGTCCTACCAATTGTATTGTACTCTAGGGTATTGTGACGAAATATGTGAACTGGCCTATATAGGTGTGTGTGTATATGCGCGTGACGCATCCCTTTGTAGGATAGCAATGTCTGTCAAGCAGCGCGGGCATAGACAGCGTCGGTTGGCGGCAATACCGAAGCAAGCTAACTATATGGCGCTAAATAGAAGATGCCGCCACGCTACTAGCGAAGACGCGGGAAGTCACTAAATGCGCGGGCAATCTGTGAGTAGATAAGAAGGCATGAGAATAAATGAGTCAGTGGTCGTTGGTGCGAGCCAGGCAGAGGACGTGTGTTGTTTGAGAGAGAGCCTAGCGAACTCGTATCGGTCGTCGTCCGGTCGTTAGGGTGGTGGATACTACACCCTTGAATAAAGGCCTTGATGAGCTATATATCTTGCATAACGGAGAGCAGTGTCCGTTAAGCAGTGCGGGCATAGCTATCCTACAGTTCTCTAATGCAAACCATACAGACATACAGTGCTGTTCAATTAGGTCAACTCACAAAAAGAAATTCTACTCAATGGAGCTAGCTCTAGGTTTTCAATGCCTGCTATGCAAGACCGTCCGGCCGGGTCGGCGGCTGAGTTTCTCATCGTCGGACGATGACGGCTTTTTGACGAGCACCGGTTCTTGTTTAAAACTCTCTGTAAATTAAACTTCATTGCAAGCTTCAGGCCCTCACAAAGCTCATATGTGGACGCCATCCGCTAGATCGACCGCCGCCGCTGCGTCCCGAGACCACGTCTACCATCACGCCAAAAACTTCGCCAAACGCATCATTTACAATGAAGTCGGCGACGCGCCGTCGTACGGCCTCCTCCTTGGCCGTAATCATGTTCCCTGTTATTACGCGCGCAAGACGATGACGGCTGGAGAATGACTTGTTGTTGTTGTTGTTGTTGTTTCTGGAGAGCAGAAGACGGGCCACTGTCGCCGTATAGCCGAGGCGGTAAAATACAAGCTGAGGAACACAGTCCACGGCGCCTACCTTCAGTTGTCGAGACTATTCGGAGGGGAGAGGAGTATCATTTGTTTACTACCGATTTGTTTGTCTAAGCAACCCCAGAAAACCTGGCCTGCAATGTAACGTTGCAGCCAGCTGTACTGTCGAACGTGTAGCCTTCTTAGCGCAGAACAATCGGCGGGTTCGATTTTCCATTGCCGAGGAAACGTGCGAAGAGAAGATGGTGGCGACACAGGCGCTGGACTTTGTAAAGCTTCTCAGCAGAAGCCAAACCGCTGAAACTCTTCTAAAAGAGCTTAGGCAGAAGGTTGCTACTTTACGTCAGCAAGGTAAGTAACTACATATATATATATATATATATATATATATATATATATATATATATATTAGAGAGAGAAATATACCTAGCAGATTGCCGTTACGTGAGCGTTACAGCAGAGCGGAATAGCAACCATTTATTTATAGATAGGTAGATTATCTCGCACAACAGCTGCGCCAGTTAAGTTCAAGCCAGTGACCTAACCTACATGAGTGCTCCAATGGCACAGTTCAGACTTGTCGAGCCCGGTGGCGTGGTGTATTCGCGTGCGCCTCGCGACCGAAGGAGACACATAGGTGCTGCACGGGTTCGAGCCCCATTGCGCATTTGTATCTATGGGGTCCGTCTTTTGAAGCAAGGCGAAAGCAGTCCCGCCGTAGACGTTAAATGTTGGCTGAGGGTCAGTTCGGAAAAAAGGTAGATGATCGTATTAATAAATGTAAGATTGAATATAAAAAAAGTTACCAAAGTGTCATGATGACGGGTGTTCAATGGCTCTCCTAAGTTAGGAACCTGCCCGAATTCTACTAAGGTTTGCGTGTATCCCCTCTTTCTCACATCTTAGGTCTCAATCACTTCAAAGGGCCAGAGAGAGAGAGATAAGACATTTATCCAAAAACGGGCGCGCAGAGCTGACGCTGTTGAGTTGCTAACAAGTTAATTCAGTACTGTAGGCAATATTTTTTCATCACACGTCGGATGCCGCTAAATTTCCTATTGCTACCTACTTATATATATATATATATATATTAGTTATACAGTAATTCAGCTTACATTTGCAATACTAGCGCTGCTGTGGTAAATCGTGGTCTTCTATGACAGTCCTAATAGAGGTCAAATCGCACATTCTACAGACAAAGAAGATCATGTGTGCCGACTTGAACGCATGGTCGAGCTGGGCTAACTTCGGTACACCGGTTATGTGCATTGTCTTAGTGGTTGATATGGTTTATGTATGATTCGATATGACACACTGAATAATAGGTAATCAGGTAATTCATATTTTACTATCAATTATTGTGAAACAAATTAATCCGATTAAATGAACCTATTAGCCGTAATGGAAATAATAATCAACTCATATGGTTTATTAGATTATAATTAAGTCGATATAAATTAAAATCTCCTTTTTTTAAAATTATTATATGTCGCTTTTATGTCTATATTTTTTAATATATAATATTGTATTAACAAATGTAAGGAACTTTACTGTCACACTTAAACAAGACATTTCTAGTTTCCAATTCCATTGGAAAAATGCTTATTTTAACAAGTTTTATATTTCCAATTAAATAAGGTTAACACTTTCATAAACACCATTTATTATGTTAGCACTGTGGAGTGGACAATTGTCTCCGCGCGAACGTGTGCTCACGGGTTCTCTAACCCAGGGTTAGCCCAGTTCAACAATGTGCCCCGAACAGACGCTGCGTTTCCTCGTTGAATGTCGAGCGACAGCCTCTGACGCAAGAATTCGGATGCCCTCGAGTCTCCTAAACACCATTTATTCGTGGTGGATGCCCTCAACATGTCGGATTCCGACTCACGCTTTCTTGTTTAACTGTCTATCTGCATGTCCAGTCGTTGCAGCTGAAACGGACCGTCTGACCCGTGAAAACGCCGAACTCACCCTTCAATGCCAAGCCTGGCGACATCGCCTTATCAAGGCCGAAACAGACAATGGAAAGAAGCAGGTAATGTGCATATGAATACGAAAACACAATATTTTTGTATACATATGTATATATATATATATATATATACCGGCGTGATCAGAATCCGGGATCACCAATTTACTCAATGTCACTTTTCGAAGACAATTAACCGTCGGGTCGGACACTTTATTCTTCTATGAAGGTTCAATGCTTACAATCTTTAAAGAGATTAACACCGTGTCGCCAGGCTGCAGCATTGCTAGTAATGCTAGCATAGCTAGTTAATTGCGGTCTGGGTGAAAGATGTGAAGAGTAAGTTGAGTCAAGCCTTGAAGAGTGCCCTATATCGGCTGCCTGCTCAGCCGCCACCTTTCTCGATCTTCTCGTCTTTTTCGATCGTAGAGTAGGGATCTTACCAAGCGGGATCCACCTTATGCCCGTGTCTAACTTACCTGCGCGAGAAAAGCAGTATTATGTGCGGCCCCAGTAAGTTAAAGCGTATTACCCCGAGGCGGTCATCAATGAAGCTGTGCGTTGTCCCCTGGCTTCGGTTCAAGGAGACGCACGGGGCGTGACCTGTACGGTATGGCTTAGCCAGTGTTAAGAATGTTTTATGTCGTAGTGGAAAGCTAAAGTCGAACAGGCCAAACGGGAGGTCGGCGGTTTGGACGTTTTCCAATGCCTTGCATCTTCGGTCTGGTCCTGCATGTGACAGTCGCCACGTATACACTAGGTAAATAGTGCACGGTTATTACTTCCTGGTATGTTTAAACGCAGCCTTTCACGAGGAGTATTAGTTGTGCATCTGCCAGGTTCTGCCTGTAGAGGTGTACCAAGTACCATGCAGTGGAGTGCACAGCACTTGATAAAGAAAAATCGTTGCATTGCTTCTCTCGCCAGAAACAATGCAACGATTTTTCATCTAGTGCTGCCGGATTAAGCCGGATAAAGATCTTCGGAGACTTAATGACAGCTTTCTGGCTCCAGCAGTGGCGATGCTGAACCTCAGCCTGTCTGCAGGTGTACGCCAAGGACCTTTACGCCCTGTTCTGTGGGATGGCCTGGGATTACCTGATGCGATTATCATATCGGAGATATATCAGCCCTGGCAGCTTCCCTCCATGGGTCGGTGCAGCAGACTTAAACCTTTCTCGATGTCGTCGCTCTTACAGACCTAGAAGCTCGACTGGAATCAAGCCGCCGTAGAGCAGTTGATCTGTGCGGCCGCGAGCCCTCTGAAGCTGGGCGCCAGGGAGAATGGAGTCCAGGCGACTCTATACGAGCAAAATATCGAAAATCTTATTTTCTGATGCGCCACGATTGCTGATAGGATCAGACGCCGTCTCCTCCAAAGGGGCGGGCGTATGGCTCCACGGTGTACCCTGTCTTCGGACCGGAATTTTCAGTTAGTTAGATGATGATTAGTTAGGGTGTCACGGGCTATCCTGTATCGTTAGCGCGAGCAAAGCACCAAACCTTGAATGACACTTCACCAGAGCTTTATAACACAGTGGGCTACCGTGCGTCCTATAACCCGTAGGAGTTGACAGGTGAGCGCGAATGGAGACCTCGCGGTCTCACTTTAAGCTCGTCCGAGGGCGGACGCATGCTGATTTGGGTTGCAACCGTTTCTTACTAATTAATTCCTTCAATGGTCAGTGCTGGCCCGGCCCGGGCCAGTCTTGCTTCGGCTCTCACCGAGACAAGCAATATGAGTAAGTGCTACAACATAAGCCCCATAAGGGGCTTACCCACTTGCTTTGAAACCTTTGGTCTGGCCGAGCCCGTTGACCCGCGGTTGCAGAAGATCTGGAAGCGGCTGATTCTGGGTAGTGGAGAAAGAAGAGCGGACAGCGCCTGTTGCTGGATGTGCAACCGGCAATGCGACCTCAGTGCGGGGAACTCTCTAGACATGTCTGATACCTACATTGGATCCCCCTAACGGTGCACACGTTTGCAGGGATCCAAATAGCATGTCCTATTCCTAATGTTAAATTAAATTTTATGGAAAAAAAATATATATATGTATATATATATATATATATATATATAAATATATATATATATGGTTGTATTGATAGGACGGGTTTAACTAACTTTCGGCATCGCCGCAAAAATCAAACAAAGCCAGCTAATTCAACCTAAATCAAAGCTTGTTTTTTGTCTGAAATTTGCCTGCCGTAACCAGTACCCGCTGCCGGAGCGTTCTATTTCCACGGACGCAGCTGGAGCCGCCGAAAAATCTACTCAATCTGCTGAGGTCGAACGGCCTCCAAAAGCAACGGAAACTAGCGCCGGTGCGGTAAGCGCCGCTGGAGACTCCAAGAAAAGTGCCAAGGTATGTTTCTATTTGCTTCGCTTATAGCTAGAGTAGTGTTTCCAGTAAAGTGGAAGTGCATGATGAGGCCGAAATTCCAAAGGTCACATGTAGGAACTCTCTGTCTCTCTCTCTACCTGCTACAAGGATTTGCTGTTGTAAGTTTTACTAGCTGCTACTAGTGTAGTATATAGTATAGTAATGCTACGTTGTGTTTGTTGTTGCGGTGGTGATGATGCTTATAATAATATTGATAACATTTTTCAATTTAAACATGGCCTATTACGAAACTGCATTTTATTAGTTTATATCTACAATGCCCATATTATACAAGCTCATATATGCTTATCTAATGCTCAAGCTCTCAGGGTGAAAGTAATATTTTGTCAATAGGAAGTTCTTAGGAAATCTAATAATAATAATAATAATATTAATAATTATCTTTGTACGGATTTTATTATGGTATATTCCAGCCCGCCAAGGAGAGCAAGCCAAAGGGGTCGGCCGGCAAGGAGAACAAGCCAAAGGAGCCAAACACCAAGCAGGAGAACAAGCAGGGGAGCAAGCCGGCTGATGGAGCTGCATCTTCGGATGCGGTTTGTGTGTCGCAGCTAGATCTGCGTGTCGGCGTCATCAAGGAGGTCGGCAAGCATCCAGACGCCGATGCGCTCTACCTCGAGCAGATTGACGTCGGCGAGGAGAAGCCCCGTACCGTTATTTCAGGTACTAGGCCGGCATTCGTGTCTCAGAAGCGCCCAAAAAGTCTTCCTCTCGTTTTCTATGTACCTACGTATATTTTTCATTAAGCTCTCGTTATTTTGAAGTGAATGAATTTCAATGAAGTTTCAATCGCCTTAACGCCTATTGTTTCATCCCCCACCTAGCCTCTTCGGTTTGGGTTATCTGTGTGTCTGTTGTGTGCGTTCTTATTGTTTAAATCAACTTGTGTAACCTACGCGATTAAGGTTACGAAGTTGTTGCAATTTATAGTTTGAGACACCCTATAAATGATTGAGTCAGTTACATCCTTCCATTTGTTTAGCTTGTCAGTGAATACAGCTATAGTAGTTCTCTACAACAGCAGGCTTTCTTTCTGATCTCGTCGTACGCGATACACGCATATGCTGCTCATGGGCAGGGTTCTGGACCAGGAAATTAAACTCGTCTTGCATGCGCTAATCTTAACTGGAAGCAATTAAAGTGGCCTTTAATTTTCCTCTCGCCACTTGCGGCAACGTATGTTTTTTAGAGCGAGGCGGTGGTAATGGTAAAGGGAAGTTAACTACTTGCCGTCTAAATTGTATGCTCATTTCTTAATCGTGGCATTTGCCCCATGCGTCAGTTACATATCCTGTGTTCTTTATTTGTGTTCTTCGAATGGTTCTTTAGGCCTGGTGAAGTTCGTCCCTCTGGAGGAGATGCAGAATCGTACGGTGGTTGTCATGTGTAACCTAAAGCCGGCAAAGATGCGCGGAATCTTGTCCGAAGGTATGGTGATGTGCGCCTCGACACCTGACAAGGTCGAACCAATTCGACCGCCGAAAGATGCTCTTCCCGGTGACAGGTACTGTGTCTGCCGTTTCGTTTCTGCTCTCGGATCGATTAACTTCGATAACTCTTGACACATATGACATAGCTCATGCTGGAGAGTGTGCTTAAAAACATTTGCGGGTAGTTTTTAAACTTTCTGTGCGGACAGAAGTAAAGCAATTACTACGAAATAACTATGGAAAACATGAATCATTCAGTAAAATCCGACTCTCCTGCTCAGCGTTCATCTACATTTTTAAGCATTTTAAGCGAATTTAATCGGCCAATAGTAGATATGTAGTGCTTTCATTCATTTTTTTGTCACGCCCCCGACTTTTGAGTAGAGCTCGTCGTGTAGTTAGGTTGACTATAACACTCGCTGCTTGCTTGTTCGAACGGAGGCGTTTTGTTTGGGAGTGACCGTGAAATTACTAGTTTTTGTTGATACCGATGTGACTGGCCAGGCATTACTTCACAAAGTGTGCCATGGTACACAGATGATATCGGTTAGCCAGATTGGTAGAACCAAAGTTAGAAATTCAAGTGCCACCATTCCGCTGGAAAATACGTCCTTTTTATGAAATTTATTTTTCTGGGTATATTTTTTGGCGGTGATGGGTTGGGCGACTAACGCTCCATTCCTCCATAAAAACTCAGTATGAGAACGCCGAGGTTTGGCTAAAGATAGAAAGCCACTGATGCCAAGGAGTAGTTTCTGATTAGCCGAGGACCAAGATCCGGCTTCACGTTTTAAGTTTCAACATGGTTTATTTATAGAATTGCAAGAAAATTGTGGTTCTTAGTAAGAATAAATAATATACTACTGCCGGGAGTCTCTTAGTAAGAATAGATGAATTCCCAAATTTAGAGTAGGAAACATGCCATCGATTGAGTGCAACATTTTTTTAACAAAAGGAACAACAAATGTGGTGGTACGTATGAATGAATTAATAAGGGTAGGTCCGAGTGTGAATTCGAGTCGAATGCCTTGAATTCTCTCGTGATGCACTTACCGCCGTTGTCATATCGAAAGAAGTCAGCACATGGCCAGAGCATGAAAGGTTGCAGCCACAGTTCGAGAGACGTTTATGGTTACATAGATAGATAAACATAAATTGCATGATGTTGAATGGTGCCTCCCGCCGTTGTTTGCATTTACTTGCATATTTATAATAGTTGCGTTATTAATATATATACTCTATATGTCATGCAGGGTAACGTGGACCGGTTTGTCGGGTGATGCGTACCCTGCTCCGGAAAGCGTCCTTAACCCGAAAAAGAAGATTTGGGAACGAATCGCGCCAGAGCTCAAAATTGACGAAAACGGTAACACCGTCTGGATGAATAAACTGCTCGAAGTGCGCGGCAAAGGACCGATTACGGCTGACTCGTTGAGAAGTGTAAACGTAAAGTAATCATGGCGGATGCTGATGTAGCTGGAAACTGCAAGAAGTTGTTTCTTGGATTATCCTCTAGTGAAAGCCTATTCGAAAAATAAACAGTTGTTTATTCCAAGATGCTTTGGCTCATGTATAACTTAACATTAAATCTCTCTTATTATTACATAAAAGGAGTATGTCCCACAGCTCACCATGGTCATATATGTATTTCTTCCAGTATACGTACTACTCCTGCAAGGAGAACGTAACTAATCGCCACATAGGCGGGCAATTGTATACATATGTATGTACACTCCTTCAACTTCGTTTAGGTATCAACAAGTAAAACGCCCACATAAGGCAAGATGAGAACGAAATGACAAAGGCGATGGCCTTTGTGTTGCACTTCGGATATCAGTGAACCGTGGTAAAAATAGTATAATTTTCTTATGTTGTTATCAATAGATCTGTTCGTGTCAGCAAAACGTTGTAATGAGGGTTCCAACTTTGTATTCATACCGGCACGGAGCGACGTGTACTTACGAAAGCGTAAGGTCCTCGTATCGGCCTGAACACCCCCAAAACAACAAAAACAACACATCGTTTTGCTAAGATAGTGGTGTACTAGATATAATAGAGTGGTAGATATAATGCTAGATATCATTTCTAATTGGCACCGCACCGATTATAAACATCTAGACAGCAACATAAACAACTTTATAGCCCGTGACTGAGGTTGGAATAGTTCGCGACATTCTTCCTTGCTAATATTGTTCTTGCTGATACAAAGCATTTAAAATAGTTTCTCTACTACTACTGTTGGTACGACATAAGATTACCTGCAACGCCTAAATTGTTTTTTTTGGCGCCACATACTAAGTCCAGCAAGGTTTAAAAAGCAAATAATACTTTTTTTTGTAATTATCATTCGTATTATTAAAGTGTCGCAATTACAAGCTTCTGTAAAATGTTGCATCGCATTAATTATTCTACCGAGCCAAAGCTAAGATCTGGACGCAGCTGTGGATAACAAAGGGCTTTGGCTGCAGTCAGAGAAAAACGGCGGGATTCAACTTAGAGGGAGATCTTAAGGCGGTGCAACTCTGTGTTCTCCTTCTCTGTGCGAAACGCATGTGATGGCAAATCAAGTATATTCGAAGTTTGACATTTTGAACCATGTTGCGACTCTACCTGCTGTTATCCGATGAATTGGGCAGTCTCTGCAGAGGAGCCGCTTCTGCCCGTTGAAATTTCACCTACTTTGTCTTCTTCGCGTTAATTTCCATCCATCGCTGTTGAAGCCACGTATATATGTACAATTGCAAAACAAACCGAGCCAACTGGCTTAGTGGTGAAGCCATTACCTTGCATTCGGTAGGTCGTGGGTTCAAGACCTGGACCGACCACTCTTAAATTGGTTTTCATGGTTTCCAATTTAGAGGAGAGGAATGCCAGAGTGGAAAGTTGAATGCCGATTATAATTGACCATGATCGGACAAAACAACGGGGAGCACAGATGTCTCAATAAATCGAGATGGTGCATTACCATCTAACCCTTAATTATGTATCTATCTATTGCAGGTGAAGCATTACAGGCTTGGTCTAAAAAACTCACATTGTTGTAGATCACTTAGACAAATTCCAAAAAAAAAACTTGTAATATAGCTAATATTTTGTCACACCATTATTGGTTGACCATCTACTATATATATATAGCTCGTAGCTAGCTCGTATATATTAGCTCGCTAGCTATTAGCTCGTATATATATATAGAAAATATTGTGATGATTTATTAATCATTTACAATACGTTTGCACACTCGGCAGTGCTCGCCTCTATATATATATATATATATATATATATATATAGTTAACAAGAAATCTGGTTAATCTTCATTAAAAAATGTCTTTAGTTATCTGTATTCGAGTCTAGATTCCTGCACAGCACGAACCTCTCTAGGCGCTCTTTAACGCAACAATTCTATACAATCTATGCAAGGTGTACACAGTTCATCATCACCGAAGGATCACCAGACAATGCATATTCCATCTCTGAAAAAAAAATTTATCTGATAAACCTACACAGTGTTTGCTTACGGGTATTTTGCTGACGAATAAATGTTCATCTGATAAACTTACATAGTGTTTGCTTAAGGGCATTTTGCTGCTCCTACATTCAAAGAACAATTGATTGGTTAAAATTCGCCAAAGAACGGATGACTCTACTTAAAAAAATAATAGTATATATTAGTAAGAATACCAAGATTCTGTCACTTTGAAGACTGTCTAGCAGCTGTGAATCGAGGAAACAGCAGAATGTGCCTACAATATTGTCTGAAATTTAACGGGTGAGATATATTATTAAAGAAGCCCGCGGCTTTAATCCGACGCATCGATGTGTACGATTTTTGTTTGTTCCGATTATATATTCATCTTAAAAAATCTTGTTTAAATAAAAACAGTAATGCACATTTACCAATTTGTCTACTCGGTATGCTATTGTACACACAATTTCAGAATAAGGTATCTTGTCTTATATATATATATATACCAGCCCCAGCTTGGACCTAGAGCCTTGAGTTGTTTATTTTCAGTTCGTTAAGTGACACATTGTGATAACAGACAACATGGACAAATAAATTTGCCGGCGGGCTATGTCGGTCCATTATATATATATATATATATATATATATATATATATGTTTATATATATGCACTATTTCAAATTAAGTTAACATGTGCATAAATATATATATATATATTTTTTTTTTATTATGGGTCCGTCTTTTTCGGATGGCAAATTTATTTAAGTTATATTTAAGTATTCATTAAGCTAAAAATTTTTATAATTACACGAATTCAACCAATTGTAACTATTCAGGGCATTTTGCAGAGAAGACGATCGCCCGTATATATATATATATATATATATATATATATATATATATATGGGTGCGTATGTGTGCTGCACATACGTGATTGGATCCAGATGGTGAGGCCGCTCGACCCACACAGCAGCTCATATTTTCATCTGTGTCTACTGTTGTTCGATTTCGGCTTCCCCCGATACAGCAGCGGTCGCAGTGTTTAGTTGTTGACGTGTCTCTACCTGTCTAACGCCGAGCGCGCCAGTCTCGTCACCGGTGCAAACGAGTTTTTCCTTGTCGTATCCTAATATATATATATATATATATATATATATATATGCTAGCAAAGTCGCGACCCGAATTGATGGTACTGGCAGAAAAAAACAGAGCTCTGTCACACGACACGCATGAGTAGCGCAAAGGCCGACAACGCCATAGACAGTAAGTGTTAGCCTCCTCAGTTCCAATATATATATATATATATATATATATATATATATATATTATGCAGAGTGATTCGGGAATATGCGAATAGAGATTTACGGAATTGTTAAGCTCGTTAGGCAAATATTTTTATCGATGGAACATGGGCTCTGAGAATTTGTTTTCTGAATGAGATTGAAATTACTACAATTTGTCACACTGGTGTTTTTGCCCGACATAGGAACACAAAATGTGCAACTGCGAGACAACCGGTCCTCCCATACAGAAACCAAGCACACCGTGTTCTGTTCGTGAGAAAATGCTGCTTCTTCTGAGTGAGAATGTTTAACGCTGGCCAGAAGATGCGACATGGTCGTTTAGAACTGAACTCGCAAAAGTAAAGTTATTTTATTAGCTTTCATACCAAATTCCTCAAGATCATGACCCTACTGCTCACAGCGCTCACTAAACCAGCATATTCATACGCACGTTTTATGACGATCATTTTGGTACCAAACGTATGAGAATGCTAGTTGTGGTTGCGGAGTAATTACGATTTTTCGGATGGCATGTCGAGAGAGAAGTGCATGCTTAAATGACTGTGTGGCGACGTTGCGGCTGTCGCGCGACACGTCGGCGGTAGTGAACGTCACGATAAATGATCGTGCATTTATGTTAGGGCTTGAGTTAGTTGCACACCCACTGCATTGGGGCTATGGTATTAAGTGGGCTATCGAGGCTGCAGTATATGCCGCCACTGCTAAGAGACCACATTTTTATTTCTGCAAAAAACAGCGTACCACTGGATTGTATGCCGCAACCTAACCAGATGTATCGCGTCCCGTCCAACCTCTATTGCCAAGAGAAGACTATACTGTCCAAATTGTGGGGTGTAGCAGGGCTACCCCTGTGGGCCTGCTTTTTTCTGCTTGGATTATATGAGCTTGAGGCACGATTGCAGTCGGAATTGCGACCGTGGCACTTAGACGTTGAACTACTTGCAGGCAATTGGTCTACTGTAGTCTCCGATATTAAGAAGGTCCAGTCCTCCGACTTCGACTGTCTCGGATATAAAGCTCAACGACAAGGAATGTGAGCTTCTCGTCGTTTCGCACGACGACAGGGAAAATGCGGTCGCCGCAATACGAGCAAAACTTCCCATTATCAACCGGTTTACAGAGGAAAACGTTTAATTGCTGGACACGTCATTAACTGACGCAGCAGCTGTAAGCGCTCTCTAAAACAAACTCACGGATACCAAACGGTGGTGCAGTAGATTAAAACATCTAGACGCGTACCCAGCCCGGTACCTTCTACGGCAAAGCCTCTCAACGACTCCCTTAACTATCTTTGACGATGTTATGTTCTCCTAGGTTTATGAGAGATGACATATTTTATATTTTCGACGAGCTTTTCCGAACGACACTTGAGTGCTGACTTAACGTGCGTCTATGAGACAGCGCGGGGGTCTAAGCTGCGCTGTCCGTCAGTGCGGATGACCTCCGTGTTTGCATAGCCAAAGTCTGGCTCTGTCGTTCAAGCTGGGCTCAACCACAGATTTTAAACATCTAATCGGTTCTTTCGGCCCGGAAGGTGCATCGGAGGTGATCAAACGAGCTTCGGATACAGGCCTGGACGAATTCGAAGCGCGATAGAAGTTTCCACCGGTCTGTTCAATGCAATCTCTCGACCGCATTGTCGTGAAGCGAGATAAACAAGCATCCCTCTTATCTCAGACACAAACTACGATCCCAAACTTTTTTGGACTCTCTCAGTCAACATTTAACGCCCACGGACTTGCTTTCGCATGGCTTTGTAAGACGGACTTAACAAATACAAATGTGCAATGATGGGGATCGAAACCGTGCCACCTATGTGTCTCCTCCGGTCGCGAGGCGCACGCGAATCGGACTCGACTCCTAAGATCCCGTAGAACAACTCATGTTCCGAACACTATATATATATATATATATATATGCATAGTTGGTGGGAAGGAATGGTGGTAGGCGGCGAGCAATGTGCATAAGAAGAAGAGATATGATAGAAATCATTGGAGTTCTCAGAAAGGAAGAGGCAAATTTAAAAACTTCGAGAGAGGGGTAATAGAGGAAAAGAGAGAGAGGGGGAAGGCAGAATAAACAAGTTGCGTTTCAAAAGCGGGCCTCGACAACGATAGAAACAAGACGGACACTTTGTTAGTCAGTCACTTCGACCAAATCGTTGGGTGCTTTTCTGCTGCTACGCTTTTTGCCAGCTTACATCATCGGGAGTGTGGTGAAGTTAGGGGGTATCTTTGCCCCGTAGGCCGCGGTCGGTGTGCTCGCCGTCAACACTCTGCAGAACGACGCAAAGTCATGTGTCGACGTAGTTTTCGAATAACAAATTATACAAAAAAAATCGATAAAAATGTATATATATATACATGTGCATAAGACGATTACAGATATGACGCCGTTGTAGCGGCGCTCAACTAATGGCTAAGGTGCTTGACAGACGTATATTCTGCATATATGCACATATTACATAATGATTAACAAACATATGCACTGTGTATACATATAATATTTACAGGATGTCCCAATACAAGTTGGGCAGACGTGAGCAGGTTGGTTGTAGATTTTGCTAAAATAAGCAAGAAATGTGTGGGAGCCTTGAAATGTCTTGCTTTGGCGTGACAGTTAAATGACTAAATTCTGTTATACCGATGTGGCTGACCGGTCATAGCTTCAAAACATGTGCGATTGCAAGGGAACGCTTTGTTCGATGGAGAAACTCTCCGTATACTAACTGTCATTCGTAAGCAAGACATTTTCGCTTCCCATCCATTCCATTAAACAGGATACGTTTTTAACCTACCTATATACAACCGTCTCGGCTCCGGCCTGCATTATACTATAACTTCGCAAGCGGTTTATTGCACACACGACTTAAGTAGCGTTGCTTATTCGGTGTAGTTCGCGCGCGACCGTCCGCTGATTAGAGAATAGAGTATATAGTAGTACTTAATGCTATAGTCCGCTATAGCTGTTTATTTGGCCATAAATAATGATCTGTGAGAGCAACTTATAACCTGCGCTCAACGTTACAGGATGCTTGAAGTTCGCGAATCGTAGCGATCCACGCCGACGATGAACAACGTGTTTGAGGAACTGGCCGAGCGGACAACGAAACTCAACCAGGTAGACGAGCACGAGGAGTACCGTTGAACGCTATTGGAATCGTACACACCTCGCTGCTATTCTCAATTCAATTTCATGCAGCACAAAGTATACAATTTGGATGGAATCGTCGTTAAACTCGGAGGGACAAATCGCGTACGTTATATGGGGCCTGTATTATTTTTTTATAATAATGATATATATATATATATATATATATATATTGTGAATTCAATAACCACGTAATAGAAACGAAGTTGCAATGTGATCCCTGCTAGACGGTACCAGCGTTTGCCATCAAAGCGATAAAATTACCTCTTTCTGACAAATTCGGTAACGTGCATCTTTCTTAGACTGTGTTCTATGTGTGGAATGAACGTAATAAGTCCGTCGACCTCACATGGTTGGGCCATCATTTTATAATTGCAAATACATAAATAGGTGTGTATTATTTGCAGAGATTTCCAACTTGCAATGTGGAGAGTGAAATTGAAGGAGGACGCTATGAGTGGCTTCAGTTCATTAATGCCTTTCGTTAATTCCAGTCTAATCGGTGCTTTGTATTTGACACCGTATTGTTTGCTTGTGAAGTAGTCATTCAACTCATTCAGCCTAGTACGTCACGTATGGATGAATGAGTTGTTAAATTGAAAATTATGTAGGCACAACTTAAGCAAAAATGTGTAGTTCTATGCATAGGCACACGGACGAGTTGACGGACGTATGTAGTATCAGAATTAACAAAGCCACATCTAATTACGTATGCCAGAGCTCAAGTAACCCCCGTTTGCATGTGTCGGTGTGTGTGTTTTTGCGTTTGCACAGTTATTCGAGGAACTATCTGCGAAGTATTTTACAGCCGATGATATCTCATCGGTAGCCTGCCACGGCCTAACCGAGTCTCTCGGTGTGCAACTTCGAGGCGCTCCGCTAGACTCGGTCGTTGTGAACACGCTGGCCGGCGAGGTCAAAGCTCACCAAGGCGACAATGGCCTGTTGAGCGTCCAAATCAAGCTACTCCGAGACCCTGTTCCGCTCGAGCTAGCGCTAGGCAGCGCGGCGACTTTACGCGTCAAACCGGCCAAGCCACACAAGAGATCTCTGCCAGAGCTTATCAAGGCTGACTGCTGGAACTACACCGTCTTGGAGAAGGCGTGTCTACCCGCCGTCCTCGAGATTGCGCAACGACATAAAATCGTCCAGCGTGGAGATGCTACGTTCTACTTCGACGAAAGCCTCGAGTGGCTTGTCGAGGATGGCGTCGATTCGGTAAAGGTGTTCGGCAAGTCCAAGAAGTTCGGACTACTGAAGGAGGTTCGAGACCGACTCAAGAATGAAGTACCCGCCGTTCTTGTGGATCGAGTGAAGCAGTGCCTCAGAAAAGAGATCGAAGTTCTACAAAGCGCTGAGCCGAGATCATTTACGACTGCCCGGCGTGCGCTAGTGGCTCTTGAAGTTGAGACGGATCTGGCCGTTCAAGAGATTATGCGATGAGTGTTGCGCGATGATATCAAGATGATACTTGCCTCGTACGTGTAAGAGAGAAATGTTGTCTGGACTGCGCGTATGAGCGAGTCACGAGTTGTGGGAAAAATGCCCGAACGATGTGTTCAGCGAATCTCACCTTTATAATTCCTTCACCATAGACGTAGCAGTATAAGATGACATTTTATCACGCGTTTGCATTTGCCTTAGGCTTTCTCGACTTGTTTGCCATTAGTATGATTGCGCCTCACACAGCAGACAACTCCAAGAGAAAAGGCTACTCGCCGTTCATGTACGGGCTCGCGGGAACCGCGTACGGTGTTCTACAGACATTCAGCAGCCCCGCATATGGAGGCTTCAGTGATATACATGGTCGTAAAGTGGGCATTTTACTCGCGTTCGGCTTGTCTGGTCTCGTCTATCTTTGGCTAGGTTTTATCGACGATGTTGTTTTCTTCGTGATTGCCCGAGCAATGCTCGGCACTGTTAAGCACACGCAAACGATGACCAAGGCCTACATCTGTGATATTACGCCGAAGGACGAGCATGCTGCGACACTCGGCCGCTTCTATGCGATTTCGAGTGCGGGCTTCATCGTTGGCCCGCTCGTCGGGGCGCATATCGGCAGCTTTGAGCAGAACTGCGTTCTCGCCGCCGGCATCTTCTTTGCGTCGGGGCTCGGCTCCTACCTGGTGCTGCCCGACACACCACCTGCTAGCCGTGTCGCCACCGAGAGTCGACACCGGGTCGCCGCGGAAACGCGGAACGAAACGCCGTCGCCCGAGTCGGTAGTCGCCCTGTTCCGGAGCGTCGACTGGACACGGTACTGGGATCTGTTCTGTGGACGCCTGCTTCTAGCCACAGCTGTCGGCCTCTACCGAGCCAATCTCAACTTTCTGCTGATGTCAATGTACTCGCTCACCACTCGGCAGATCGGCTACGTGACATCGCTGATGGGCTGCGTGGCGGCCGCGTCGGGCTTCCTTGTGGCGCCGACGTTTGCCGTCGCCAATCGGGACAGCTGTTGCGTGCTCGTGGCCTGCGGCTGCGTTCTCTCGGCGAGCCTGTTTCTGCTCTACAGCGCAACCAACATGTCTCTGGTCGTCGTTCTTCTGCTCGTGTTCCAGTTGTCGGCTAGCCTCGCGCGATCGTTCGGACTCGAAGCCGTCCTCAATCGCAGCTCGGGTAGCAGCGGCGTGGGCCTACTGCATGGCGCCATGCAAAGCGTCAGTTCCGTATCGCGCGGCATCATACCGCTGCTAGGAGGCGTTCTACAGGGCGTAAGTGCGGGCTTGCCGGCGCTCGCGTCCGCCACGCTTGCATTTGCGGGCAGCCTTATATTCGTGTACAGTAGGACGAGGCAAGCAGCCAGACTCAAAAGGGACTAGCGACACTAATGTGATTCGGCCTGTGATGTATGATCGATATTTACTCTGTTCACCACAAATGGTTAATACCAAACGGGGGGTGATCTATAGTTGTTGAGAATTTGGGCAGAGCGCGGATGAGGTCGTTAGCGCGGAAAAGTAACCGCGACATCGGACACGGTTGTTGATGCGTAGCGTTGTTCCGCATGCAAGTCGTCGCCATGTGTACATATATACATATGTATGCTCATACACGTATGTGCATACACTTAGGGTTGTAAATAACACATTAAATGCATTTATAAGGGTCGATTTCCATAATGACGTCACGTTGTCATTTTAAGACAGCTGTACTGGTTTATGCTGTACTGGAAAAAGTTTAGTTCATATTGGTATACTAGCATTTGTTGTAACCAGAAGTATTTCTGTATATAAATATTTCCTACTATAAAAATGCGTTCTTCTTTATAAATATACACATTGAACCCCTGCCAGGGTCACGAAAACGAAGCTCTTTTTAGCAGAAAAGCAATATAAATGAGCGTGTTTGCTTTGCCATGTTTCTTATGTATATGTACCGTGATGCGTGTAACATATACATAATGTATTATATTGAAAATTTGTATATATATATATATATATATATATATATATATATATATATATATTGGTTATTATAAGTAAAAGCTTACTTTGTGATGTGAATTGTCCGTTGCATATGATATATGAATGATTCCACGTCGTGCATCGGTAGCAACAAAAACACACTTTGAGCACAAAGGAGGATTCACAGTGTTTCTTGTAACCATAGTTTGTAGTATGTGTTATTGAACTTGAGCGTAGTTGTCCATGTCCTTTATTTTTTAATGTTTTTTATTAGCCACCATTGCTTCTTGCTTATAAGTCTTACTGTTTCATGAGATCGTTTATGATTCTTACGCACTTTGAAATAAGACTTGACTTTTATCCGCGTTACGCTGAAGGTACGCTACACGCCCGTCGACATGAAACTGCTTTGCTGTTGTTAAGTATTTTACCTGTGTCGAGCCCGGTGGCGTTGTGCATTCGTCTGCGCCTCGCGACCGGAGGAGACACATAGGCGCGCGGGTTCGAGCCCAACACGTGCACATTTGTTCTTATGGGTGTCCGTCTATGAAGCAATGCGAAAAGCAGTCCCATGGTCGTTAAATCTTGGGCCAAAGTCAGCCCAGAAAGTATTTTTTAAAGTATTTTGCCTGTGAAGTTATTCAAGTAAAATGGCTTAATTAACTTAATTTCTACGACCACAACCCAATCGTTTAAGAGTGTGCTAAAGAGTCGGAAAGAATGTCGGAGCTTGCGTGATTAATGCGCAACCATTGGAAGTGCGGAGAAAGCCGCTAGCCCTACTGTGGACACATTGGTGTCGATTACACTTGTTATTTGCTAAGTACGTCCAACGTATGTTATGCACTTGACGAAAAACGCAGGATCTATCTTGGTTGGCGAATTCTCAATGCAGTCTTCCTAATTTTTTTCTAATACAGAGCCTTGCAAAGTGACTGAAATGTTATTGCCATCGTAGAGCAAGCCAGCACACAGGCCAGATAAAGAAGCGTGAAACTAATAAACCCCTTATATATATATATATATATATATATACAATTGAGCAACACGATAGTGAGCATTTTCGAAAATTGCCGCAATTTCCATTGTCAATAATTGTAATCAGGCTGATACTTTTGTTCTCTTCATCAGCATCTGGCTGCTGAGGAGCTAGCAGATACAGACACCAAACTACAATGATAAGAAGGTGCATACATGCTCTCCCTATCTGCGTATATTGGCAAAACTGTCCAACGGATATCCAGCAACAAATGTCCTCTCGAATGCCTATGTGAAGGAGCGTCGCATGCCGATTTGATCGACTGGTGTTAGATGCTAACAGGCGAGGCATTGACGTCGTTTCGGTGTCCTCACGCCAACCAGCAATGATAAGATTTGGGCAGTAAGTAAGGATTTGGAGAGCCACGACTTCAATTGAAAGAGGACCCGACAAAGGATCAATTACTACTACAACGACAAAGGATCAATTACTATTACTACAACTTCAGCTTGGTGTAGAAACGACTACGACATGTTAGGCTAGTTCGTAACGGGGGAACTATACATCGATCTGTATGTGTGAACCATTAGTCAGTATTATTCACGACTGGAGATCGCCTTCGCGGTCTTCGTCGAGACTGGCGACCGTGTACCGTCCAGCGTGTCATCCAGTACGGTTCCAGTTCGCGCTCGGGTTGCTTCGCTCTTCCCCCCCCCCCCCAATTGCTTGCAGATTGCGACAAGGGTCATTGGCTTGAACAAAGGCCAGCCAGGAGACGCCGGCCTTTGTGGATTCGCCGGCTAACCAGGTGGCCCTGCTTTTGTTGATTCGCCGGCGCTAGCCAGGTAGGGTGCGTGCTCTTTGTTGATACGGCGGTCGGTCGGTTGGTCGCTCGGTCGGTCGGTCGACACTGGATCAACGGGGCGGGTGGGGGGACTGGTGGGGTTCAGTGTCCAATGGCACGCTCCCCCGGCGTCCCTAGCGTCGAAGGGAATGATGAGTTTTCCACAGGCGGGGGAGGGGAGGGAGGTAGGGAGGAGGGTTTTTGTCCCTGGCCGTCAAACGCTCGCCGCCGACAGTTAGCAGATATGCCGCCACTACCGCCAACACCAGCAGGAGCAGCAGGTACATACATGCCTGGCTTCTAATCAAGCAGAAACGAAAAAAACAACGAAAGGTTGCGAAACATCGCAACAAAATAACCAACAAACAAGGATGCAAATATAGGGAAGAAAGAGAATAAGAAAGGAGAAACAGGAGGAGGACGAGGAGAAGGTAAAGGAGAAGACGAGAACGTGGTGGCAGCCATGATGGCCACCGATGGTCGAGAAGCATAATAAGACTCTTTTTTTTGGCTCGCTTTGCGATCGCACATCGCCGCTCGCCGACCTATACTGCTGCGCGCGCTTGATCTAGTAACTCGTGCTGCACACGGATGCCTTATTCTTCTTCTTATTATTATGAGCGCGTCGAGGGCAGAGAAGGGGGAGAGAGAACGGAGTTGATTGTGAGCACGCGTTTCGCAGTAGAACGTGAGACGTGAGCAGGTACGAAGGAGGAGAAAAGTGGAAAATCTGGGGGGCGCGCTAGAAGAAGGTGTTTTGAACGTGTTTAAGGTATCGAAGGACCTGTTGGCTTGTTGACAGGTTTTAGCGCGTTGGGTTCTAACAAGCGTGAAAGGTACACATGTATTTGCACGCATTTGTATATATATATAGGTTGGTTTTCTCTTACCGAGGAGAGGAAGCGAACATGCGAGAAAGAGAGATTAAAGAGTGTGTGTACAAAGGGTGGATGGACAAAACGGACGGATGCATGGAGGGGGGGAATACGCTAGGAGGAGGCTGACGCTTTTTTTTTACCTTCGCTGCTGTATAGCAAGTAAGTGGAGGATGGGTGGGTGGGGAACAGCAGACCGAGCCGAATGCACGTCTAGATAAATAGATATGTGCATATCCATACAGACAAACAGACGAACAGATTAGTAAGGGGGGGGGGGGGAGAAAGAGAGATAGAGAGAGATGTCGCTCATGGCTTGCACAATGGCTGAGCCAATGGAGCCAAGGGCTCGCCGAACGAATAAGCTTATGCAGGTAACATACCACAGAAGGCTTTGCTCCGCTGCACCCATTGGCACCGGCCATTTCCGTTCCTTACCTACATGGTGCCCCACTGCTATCGAAGTGTGGGCCCTATCCAAGGCATATCTAGACAGCTGGAAATCTGCACTCAGTGAGCACGTAAACACACATGTGGACAACAACAACATGCACTCATGAGCTCGACACATCGCCAATATTCGTTAGCGCCTGTTATCGATCGTCGAGCGCGCTGTGAGCAGCGGGTCGGCGTTGACTGAGTTGGTGGTGGTGGTGGAGGTGGTGGTTGTGGTTGAACTGAACTGAACCGAGGTTAGAGCGGCGACGTTATCGAGATGCCGCCAGTATCACAGCAGACAACAGAGCATCCCTCCGTCGATGGTTTGACAACAGTGAGTATCCGTCAATATTTGATCAATCACCAACAACAAATAGAAAGACACCTTGCCTTGTCTGTGCCGCTGCTGCTGCTGCTGTTGTTGTTACTGCCAACAATAGCAACAACAACAACACAGTGGCTTTATTGTTTGTTGAGAGGTCATGACTTCAGTTTGTCCTCCACCAGTCATCTTCCACACACAAAGGACACAGAGAGAGAGAGAGAAAAGCATGATCTTGTCGACCTTTTTGTCCAACCAACTTGCTTTGTCACGCGTCTCAATTCTCCTTAGGCCCCTGTTCAGTGACACGTATATCCGGAATGGTTCTTCCCATAGGGACCTGGCTCAACCTCTTTTGGGTGTTGGTTCGTTTCTCTATAAGTTAGTATGGGTGCTGGTTCACTTGTCTTTTGGTAAGATGTTGGCTTGCATCGCGCTGTAGTGTGCAACTCAACTGAGTCAGTGTCCCTTACATTATCTTACACTAAGTCTGACTTAGTGGACTTGGATATTAATTCAAAAGTTAAACACCAAATTAATGGCACGCGATTTTGCTGATGAGGATTGCTTCTTCTTCTGATAGCTTGATTTCCGTGGACAATGCAGTGACCTGAGGCCACAATCTCCATTGGAGGTTTGAGGAGTACGGCAATCTCATACGAGAATTATTTTACCTTTACAAAGCGAATGCTAATACATTAACAGTACATGATTAGAAGAGTACATGTAGAGATATAGGGCTAGACGCAGCTTATAGGAGCTGTCATGATGGCTGTAAAAGTTTTCGTTGCTGATTTGCCTGCCTTATCGCTTGGCGATAGTATGTTAACGAAAGTGCAAAAACAGCATACCGCCATGAGAGGGCTGCAAAAAGCCTCTTTGGTAGTCTTTAACGGCCGCAAGATATTACTTTTGGGACCTTTCCTCCTTCCAGAAGAATCAGGTGACTTCAGGTGTCGTAGTTCTGCATTGTGTAGTTAGTCCATTGGTATTTACGCTGGTAAATACGAGTATCTGTTATCCCAAAAGACAGATACTCATTTTTTCTTTATGGAAGCTCAAAGTGCGATTGAGCTGTTGAAAAAACTCATCCGGAATGGACATGTAAAGGCGGTGGTCCTTATCGCCCTTATTAAGGTTACCCCTAAAGGCAAGGGCGATCCGCGGTATACACCCTCTTGGTGGCCTTTTGCAAACAAGCCAAAATATGATCTAATATTATGGCGCGCGGACTTAGCTTCTATCTCGAGCCACAAGAAATCATTCCTTGGGAACAGCATGCATTTCCTGCGAGACATTCGACAATGACAGTAACCCAGTAGACCTTCCTGCAAGCCACCAGCTGTTTCGAGGACGATAATCTCAGCCCGCTCCTATTCTTGCATTGTCATAACCTCAACCACAGAAGCTCTCGGACAGCCCAGCTGTTCAACCTAAAAGACGCCTCAGTGGGATCATATGGAACTACACTCATTTGCGAATACCTATCCGCTCAGCAACGTATTGCTCTCGACAAAGTAAAGCAAGGTTCCTTCAGATAGTTTTAGGCCTCCCTAGAGGCGCGCAGATCAGGCTAACATGACAGGTCTATCGAGAACGACACCGTTCATCGAGTATCTTCTAAGCCACTGTCAACTCCCGCCTTCGCCCTCACTTCAAGTTCCGTAGGGGCTTTGAGCAGACGATGAGAGAATGATCAGAAGTGTTCTGGAGGACGCCAGCAATGTTGGACAATGCATGGATGGAATCTCTCTTCGAGCTGCGCCACGTTCTCATCCCGCTTCTCTGTCCACGGGTTCCACCACAAGCTGTGCCACCGGACTGGGTTCCACTATATTCTATATATGTTTGAGATTGACGATAACGAATGCCGAGATTTAATGAAGTTACTTTTTGCTGTTATAAATTTCAATCGTGTAACTATACCGAATGGCGGTTTAATTAAATATTGAATAAGATATCTGTAAACAACCTAGACGTAAATAAATTATAAGAATACCAAGTGTTTTGAAAAGGCAAAGACATTTCAGTTAGGGTGAAGCAAGGAATAACAGTGTTCACAATTATGCCTCCACTAGCCTGGAAGTAAAGTTGATAAAATCAAGGGTCGGCGTAACGCCTAAGCCTTGGTTGCGTGTACGCTAATAAGGGGTAGGGGAATCAACAACCCTAATATATATTTGTAAATAAATATTTATCTTATCTTCCAAAGTGTTTTTGTTCCTCTCAAAATAGCTCCCGGCGGCTGCAATGCACTTGTGTCACCTTCTTTCCCATGTTTCGAAAGAAAATTTACACGCGTATTTCGAAATCGAGTTGGGTTGCGTTTGTGGGTTTTTTCTTTGCCCCCTCTGTAGTCTTGAAATGTTGTCCCTTTAAATTATTTGTATCCGTGGAAATAGAAAAAAGTTGCACAGAGCCAGATCCGGCAAATATGGTTGCAGCAAAAATACAGAAATCGAATTTTTAATTTAAAAAATCCAAAATCAGTAATGATATGTGTGTCGGTGCGTTGTCGTAATGGAAGATCCAAGAGTTGTTTGCTCAGAGATCAGACCTCTTGTATCGGAACTTTCACGCGCAATCTTCTTAACATTTCATGCTAGCATTGCTTATTGATTGCAGAACCAGTTGGCACAAATACGTGGAAGATAATTCGCTTGTAGCCAAAAAAAAAACAGTCAGAAAGGACCTTGGTGTTAAATCTGCTCTGTCTGCATTTCTTCATTCGATTCTTCGACGATATCGTGACCATATTTCCATGATCTGTAATCATGTTTCCTGTAATCACTCTGTGAAGCAATCCAGGGTGTTCTGCTACCGCTTGGAGGTTAAATTCGGACATTCCCCGACGGACGTTAATTTGCTGAAAATTCAGCATTTTTGGAACGAGCTTCGTTGCCCGTCTTCTGACGCATAAAATATTGGTCAAGACTGTTACAACTGATTCATAAGATACCTCTAATTCCTCAGCAGCTATCTTTTTGATAGTAATTAGGAGGTTGTTGAGTACGATATCACTCAATTGTCAACGTTTTCTTCTGTTATTAACGTCGAAGGCCTTTCGCGAACGGGTATCATCTTCGGTCTCTTCTAAGTCCGTCGCGAAGTCGAGGGTACCACATATGCACAGTGCTTGATCGAGACACTTCTTGAACGCCATAAGCAATTCGCAACATTGCCGCCACTATAGAACATATAAATTGTTTTTTTTAAAGATAGATATTGACATAGATTCGTTGCTCCTCCAATTTTGGTTCACTAAAAACGCAGAAGGTAATTTTCGTCACTTCTTTGAACCAAACGGCCGATA
Source organism: Dermanyssus gallinae (assembly GCA_003439945.1). Classification (NCBI taxonomy): domain Eukaryota; kingdom Metazoa; phylum Arthropoda; class Arachnida; order Mesostigmata; family Dermanyssidae; genus Dermanyssus; species Dermanyssus gallinae. The sequence continues at coordinate 40,006 of QVRM01002656.1, read as the reverse complement.
ACAATAAACGTCGCCACCGATTGGCGCGTGTGTTTGACCTGTGCGTAGCTTATGAATGGCGCTTCTACGTTAAACATACTTTAGAAGACCTTGGTCTGACGGCAAAAATCTAGCATTGTGAAGTACTGAAGCTTGTTGATCCGCCCTCGTATTTAGGGTGAGAGAAGACTGCAATTTTTAGAAAAATACCGTGCAATGCCTTCGACAGCCAATCATAGAACAGTGTGGGAATTACTTGAACAGATGAAATAGTGAAACTTTGAGTTATTAGCATGTGTAAGATATTTACCTTAAACAAGAGTACTCGTTTGTTTTAAATTAAAATCCAATGAATCATGGGTGATATGCATCCGCCCTTGGATACATGGGTGATAGCCATCCGTCCAGACAAACGGTTAAGTTAATCGTCTAGCCTTACTTGAGAGTGACAGTTGCCTAAAAATGCGTGTACCCATTTCAATATGCAAGTGTGGGTACTCAGCCGCTTCAATTTGGATTAGAAGCGAGCGATATGCTTTGTCAAACACGCTCTTTTTGTATTAAATAAACGCAGTGAAACGTTCTTCTTTATTGGCATGGCGCAATTTTGCGTTTTTTGCCACAACCTGCGTACATGTAGACCGATGGGAAATCAGTGCTGGGCAAGTCAAACAAGAGGTTTACTATAAGAGGCTTTTAAGTGCCTAACGACGAAACTCAAAAAACACCACGCAGTGTAACGGGTAACAACGGGTAACAAAAAGAGCCCGTAGTTTTTAGCATTTGGTTTTTGAGATTTTCTTGTGGACAGGCATGATAAAGCTAAGCCCAAAAAGGTGCAATGTAACACTGTGAAAATATTTACTGTATAAAGTATGTTAGCGATGGCTATTAGAGCTTGACAATACAATAGAGATTACACCCCACTCTTAAGGTATCGGCGACTGCTCTATGGGACGGAATTGTTTTTAGATGTTGCCGGTGGTGGCATAGCCCCCCACTTTACTCCCCAATTTCTATTGACGAAGCGATCTTCTTTGATACGTTGCCTAAACTCATCACTATTTTAGTTCAAATGTCTTTGACCGACTGTGACTAATACGGCATAGCGACATAAAAGTGCTATTATTGCTATTTATTGGGGTGCTGGCTTTCATGGCAGCAAAGGGTTTTGTTTTTGCGCCGCCTGCGTAGTTAGCGTACTTCACGCCATGAACGTGGCACAGATTAGTGCGCAGTAACTTAATTTCAATAAAGAGAGCACGCCTAGTTAACGGGCCGGGAGTTTAAAATAATCACACGATAAAAATGGCTTGCCACTTGTCTCCAAGGAATGCTGTCGGCCACAGTCAGAAGACAAACACGTTACCTTATATGTACAGAGAAAACCAAACAAAAAAGCATCTACACAAATTGTTTGTAATTTTAGGTGGAAATTCAATAGAAACTTTTTGTGAGATATAGATAGACGTAGATCACCTACGGCGCAAGGGTAACACCATAATGTATTGTATTTAACTTACCTTGGCCGCCCAAAAGCTCATTGTCTGTCAAGTTGTCTCGTTTGACAACAAATGCGGCAAATTCTTATTGCTTTCCTTGTCTGAGTCAACCAAAGCAGTCATCTCAGATGTCGCTACTCAGCAGAGGCAGCTACACGATCCAACCCGATAGCGGTTTTTCGGCTTTGAGCTTTCTGTTCTAGATACTGAGGTTCAAGACATAGATGTTGATATATAACAGGGATGTTAGATACGAGGGTGCAGCGGAGCTGCTTGCTAAAAAGATTTAGAAACAAATGTTTGTCGGATATGCGGGAAGAGGGAGGAAATGGTAGATCGTCTGGTTTGGGATTGTCAACGATTAGGAAGGACCAGGGATTTTGGATTAGGGGAGGCGTTAGGATTTGGCAAGATTGCAGAAAAGGTACAGGTCGAAATTGCGAAGCAGAGGCTATCCCGATAGATGGTGCTTAACCCATAAGCGGGAAAACCGGGTGATAGCAATATAGGTCATGTAAGCTGCAACGTTATGCGCCCCTGATATAAAATGGTGATTTGTGTACACACACTTATCAAGCGAATAAATCAATAACCGACACTAAGGGTCGCGGGTTTAACTTCGGCGCAACACATGCACATTTCGGAGCGGTCTTCTCAGTCAAGACTATTGCAAATATCGCTTTGCAATAACTTCAGCTAAGCCCGTTAGGGGGTGATCGGCGCGCTACTTCATACGCTGTCAAAGTATAGATTAACCCCTTTCGATGAGAAAGTGCCTCTTAATTAATCATACAGCACCCGATAAGCAGTCGGAGCTATAGATGTAGAATATAGTGGTGGTGGTGGTGGTGACAACGAGTAGGAAATGACCAAGTTAAGGCTAAATAAATGAACTAACAACAACATTGTGGTCGAAAAATGCTTTTGCAATGAATGTTTTACACCACTCTAAATAACGTGAAGTAACAGTATAACCGAGTAAATGGAGGTCAAAGCTGAAGTCGCACGCGGCTTTGATAGCATAGACATATCATAGAACACACAAGGACCTCCAGTGCGAGTTTTGCCTACTCGTACTGGCATCAGTCAGTAGGCAACCAACGAATATAATATCTCAGGGTCTAGGAAACGCATTTGGGGAAACAAGCGACTCGTTTGAAGTTATGCGTCAACGGATTTTTACTTGTTTCCCACTACTTAGATAAAGCTTGGCTTCAGAGTAAAGTGTGTGCTGTGATAATTCTGCTGGGCTTTTTAATTTTTACAGGGGCCAGGAACAAAAATGCATAACGCACACCCTTTGGTCTGGCTAGTGTGGGACTCTCACCCCCACTAAAAACCTAGTGACCCCCTAACCTACATGACCGGGGTACTTGTGATATTACTTCATTCTGCTGGGCTACCTCCTGCTTAAGATACGCAGACTAAAGCGGCATTTTACCATAGTATATACTGTATGTACTACATATATACTGTTTATTTCGCAACCACTTTGCATTTCAATGGTATATAATTTCAATACAGTCATCATTATATACTATTTTGACACTTCAGCGACCGTCCCTACCGGGCAAGAAAGTGCAAAGACCGCCGATGCGACTGGCAGCTCGCTGCGTGGATATACTGTAGTACTGCAGGCGTTAGAATCCTGTGGTACTAGCTATATCAAGTCGAATGTCAAGTTTCGAATAATAAACGTGCTCGGTTTTATGGTCCGTACTATTCGGATGATGTAGTCGGTGAGAGCTATATGATAATGTGGGTGTTATACGCCGGAGTGCGTCTTTCTACGCAAGTAGATGAGTAAGCAAAGATGTTCTTTCTACGCAAGCTGGGAAGTATCGTGCTGTCTATAAATGCTATGGCATTTTCTCTTGTGAAAGCCCAATGTTTCTTATATATTTTTTTTTGTAGTAACGGTGGATGGTAATGCACAATTTCCTGTATTCCGCTTTTCTTCTGTTTTGTCTACACACGCGATCCCGGTGACTGGCAGCGTTTGGGTAAAAATCTCGTTCATTTAGATGTGTTATGTGGATCTTATGTAGATACTATGTAGGTATGACAACTTGTGTTCATTCTTCAGCGGTGCAGATTGGATTGGAAGCGACTACATTTGATGCAAAGCAGGTAGCAGGCTTTATTTGTCCTTCTCATTGAGCACACACTGCGCCACCTGAGACGCACTTTAGTTCTACTTTGTGCACAGCACCGGCGATCCCTTAACATGTGTGCACATAGATTACCGCTAGAGTGCGTTAAACGTTTAACTAAGTGGAAACAGACTCGGGCTGAGGTCTTAGTTTGTCTGCCCACAGCAGATTGGCTCAGATCACAACATCGGCACCAATGTAGAACAGGTGACGCACGGCTGTGACGGCAACAGTCGGGCGTACCACGAATACAATACCAATGTATGAACGGAGCGGGATACGTTCATGATTTCAGATTTCAGCCAGATATAAGAACTGTATGCCATAAGTATCACTAGTCGGCTCTTTCTTTAATCTTCTAAATACAGGCTGCATGTAAGTTAAGGGCATCTTTTAATACCCTTAACTTACATGCAGCATGTATTTAGAAGATTTAAGAAAGAGCCGACTAGTGATAGAAGATGGCCAACTCGTACACCTTTCGTCGTCAGAAAAAGTCTCGACATCATCCACTGAGCAGAAAGGTGTTGGCTACTTTGCGTCGTTCGCAAACGCGGTGTTCTTGTTTAAATATTTCTCACTTTCGATTGGTAGCAGGAAAAATATTGCATACATGTATATGGAGACCAATCATCGGTGTGAGTGGATGAGCCTTTTCTAGTTTTATCTTGCTGCTAGGTGAGGCCGAAGTGAGCCAGTTCGTATCGAGGACTAAATATGGGCGCTAAACGCTACGACAGCACAGTGTAGCGGCACGCTGTGGCGGCCTTTACAGCAGCAGCAGTACAGCAGTAACAGAAAACGAACAGCAGAAGAGAAGACACAAGAGAAAAGTGAAAAAACATGTCTGTTGGCCGGCTAGACGTTTTATCAGAGACCAGGACTGGTTTTTTGCTAGTTCGTTGGCACTGGCTGATGTTTCGCGGCGCCATTCGACGGGCAGAGCACATTGCGACTGGCTCCACAGGGAACGCTCGAACGTCGCGTTGAGCAGCTCTCGTCGAAGTACGCGAAGTCGTTCGAATAGAACAACAGGGACTGAGGTCGGCGCCAGACTTCATTGCCTAGGCTGCAGGTTTCCTCCTTATCATTGTCATTTTGTTTGACGTTGTCATCGTCCTCGGTACACGTCGCATAACCTAGTGCAGACTAGATGAGCTAAAAAGAGCCCGCCCGTGTTCGTGACCGACTGAGCCGCCGTTCACGCAGAAAAGGAAGGCTCTTTCGACAATCGACTGACCTGGTGGACAAGCTGGCATCACTACGGTGTCGTTGTAGAACCAATTCGTCTTTTCGCCAACACGAGGTTTTCGTTTCGAGAACGTCGTTTAGGGGTGATAGGCAGATCGGTAGACAGAGAGCAAGTGGCAAAAAAGGTTGGGAAGGTGAAGTTGTTCGCGTAAGAACGTACAGGGAGTGAACTTCTTGAGAGCCCGAGTGATCCGAGATACGGGCTGAAATGTGGTGGTGTTACCGAGGATTTGGCATCTGTAAATCAGGTGTTTGGTCGCAAGCGTTGCTGCCGGGCTGCACTCGACTGAATCTTAGGCATAAGGTGAGCAATCGTATTCATAATACAATAAGAGGAGGCACTACATCTTCCGCCTGTAACGGGCGCATTACAGCTCGTCGGCACGCACGTTGCAGAGACAATTTAACGACGTAAGCCTATGCATGCGATTATGCATATTTCCTTTATACGCATGTATGTTAATACTAGGGTGTGCAGGGTTGCAGCATGTTGTTACTGCCTGACGCGCCAGTCTTTCTACCCGGATCGTACAGTTTCCTTTTGATCCTTCTCACCGCTGCCACAAGTCCATCGTACTCCACTGCGTCGCGGCAATGTCTGTAAAATAAGTTCTTCTAATAACACACGTTTTAAAGGATGACTTAGCACTACGTGGACGTCGAGCCAACACATCTGATTTGGCTGCAAGTGTATGTTGTTGCTGTTTTTGTTGTTGGTGTGTTGTTTTTGTTGTTGCTATTGTTGCTATTACTGGCGAGTACGCTGAATGCTGACGCCAAGAGAGTCGGCCGGATTCATGGGGGTTGCCTAGGAGAAGTTTCTCACACACACACGCACACACACAGAGTCAATTAATTCAATATTAATTAAATTCTTACGTAAATGTTTTATTATACAGTGTCAGCGGCTCAGGCACACATGGCACATGGCGTGGTGTCGTTCTAACAAAAATAGAGATACGGTGCGCAGCCATATGCAGTTGTATGCAGTGAGCCGCCAAATGTTTGGCTTGACGCCGTTGGCTGGAGTCATCGCATCGTTTAGCAGTGGTATTCATTCAGCGTCCATGTGACAGTCCATGCCGCAGTCTCCCAGAAAATTGTCTCCCCCAGAAACGCCGTTGTCCGGACCAAGACAACGAAGTCCACCGAAGCAGCGCGCGTTAAACAACGAACGCTGCTGACACAACAGCGAACGAAGCCAAATTGTTGCCGACAATCAGCTGCGGTAGCTGAGGCACTCGCCACAAGTACCTTGTTATGCGCCTCCGTGGAAGCTTTAGTGTTAAAAGATGATAGTGGCAAAAAATTGGCAGATCTAAGAACGGCACTGGCGGTGGTCGCGGAGATATGACAGTGGTAAACATAGAGTAACGTACAAAATGTCGTCACGTTGGTAGAAAAGAGAGACAAAGACGCAATGGGAAAAAAGCTGAGATTAGTGGAATGGATGCGTTTACGCGCACTACCCCAGCCGGATATCCTCTCGACTTTTTAGTGGCCTTCCTAGTTAGCAAATACCAATAATACTTCCCTCTGTCTGTCCCGTCGAAGCAGGCTTTGTTTGGACTCCGCTAGCGTTAGTTCCGTGGCTTCGGAGAATTTCATCTCTAAGTGATAATAGAGGTCACTGCTCGTTCCTCCTGCTTGAACAGAATAGACAATTCGAACGGTGACTTTGTATCTTCATATACGTAACGACGCTCCTGCCAAAGATCAACTGGCGGGGTTTTCTTCCAAAGCCGGTTTTCCTCTCTTGGTGTATCGTCAGCAATGCGGCAAGCCTTAGTAGTCGAGTAAAAGTTAGGTTATTGTTGTTTTTGTAGTAAAAAAACAAATCCTTGTTGTACCCGAAGCATATTTGCTGACGCGTTTACCCATGGTTCTTCTTTCTTCAGAGTAGTTTAATTATGGGGGCAGGAGCGTGCGGGGATCAGCTATGTCTTTGCGTAGAACGGTTGAAACCAATCCTCCACTTCGGTGCCAATTCGCCATAAAGAAGCTATTAGGTAATGTTAGCTATCCGTCGGAACCCTGTTAGCTAATTCTGACTCACAAGTGAACTCTGGCGCGCGTTCACGAAAACTGCTCGAACAATAGCTAGGCGCGAGCGGAGGGCCGTTCGTGATCTCGAGAGGAGGCATGTACAGCCATCGAGTGCGCTTTCTCGAGGTGCTTTAATTTTTTTTGCTGCCTACGATTCAAGCTGACTGATGAGCTGGGAACGAATGAATTAGAGGACTTTTTCGAGAACACAAATTTAGGATATTGTACACTATTAGAGAGCTTGGCAGGTTGATGAAACTACTTTTATGAAGTCGAGTTTTCAAAGAGCCCGGAAAAAGACTAAACGCGGTCACAAAGGACCTTCGTTCTGGATAAAACCTGCTGCAGCGCGTATCGATCCAGGTTCAACGGAGAAACGCGGCGTCAGTCGAAGGGTCCCTTCTCTCCGCCGTAGGGTTCTCTGAGATACCGTAGAACAACTGATGTTATGAATACTATATTGATTAACTAAATTATATCATATATATATATACTTTATTACAAAATTGAATTTATAATATTAGGAGTTCTTCTCAAAGTCGTTCGAACATTCGATTACTTTCGGCGCTAAACACAAAGCACGTAGAACGAAGAATCTTTGCGACCTGTTTGTATCACACATCAACGTGTTGCGGTCAAAGTCGTTTTCCTTCAAGGAAGATACATAATCAAGAAAGTGCTCACCCGCCAATTAGACGCACAAGAGAAACCGAAGCGGCGAGTCAAGCTACCCATTACATATTCTCAGCGTCATACTCATTAGCTCGAAATCGGCATTTTCTAACGTCAAATAGTGTGAAAGTATTCGTTGAAAGGCGAAATTGCTAAAACAAAACATACTTAGAGAGGAAAGTGGCTTTAAAGTAAGGAGAGAGAAATATGCATATGCATTTCTTCCTACATGTATATGTGTATATATATACTATGTACATATATATAGCTCATCACTTTCTCATTATTCCATTGAAGGTATTATAACTATGGTGTCTATATATATATATATATATATATATATAGCAGCACCAACCTGACAACAACCTTTTCATAGCTCACTGTGTGATCGAGTCGTATGATTAGTTCGAACATCATGTCTATGGTTAACTTGGAGTTTATTTGAAAATTGAAATTAAAGTCGTGTTTTAATGAGTAGCGTGATGCTCCCACAGTATGTTTTCTCCAATGGCTGCATTTTGTTCTTTCTCATCTACGACTTCTGGGCAAGTAATGGGGTTTTACAAATAACTGGAGTTTCCAATCCGAACTCTTGAAACTCAGAAAATATTGTGATGATTTATTAACCATTTACAATACGTTTTCACACTCGGCAGTGCTCGCCTACATATATATATATATATATATATATATAGGGGGAATGAAAACAAGTTAATGTTACTATTTAACCCAATGGCCTTATTTTTATCCGGGATTAACGAGTTGACGTTTTGTCATTCCGGAAAAGCGGTACGTTATCGAAGACGGGCTCGAAAAGTTATCCGCTCGTAGTTTGCGTTGCCATAACAAGTCCGACGGCGAAGATTGCGTTTTTTCTGCGTCATTTCGATGCAGGATGTGACGGTTCGAAGGTACGCTTTGTGAGTCGAACGCCGCTCGTATTCTACTGATATTTCCAGGGCCAGCTGCTGAAATCAGTCGGTGTTTATAGTGCAAGTAAAGGTCACATGAACAAATTCTTGCCTCTAAGTAGCTATCTGCCCATAGGAAGATCTGGTGGTCGTTTTTCGACAAGATAGTGTGTTGAGCGTACGATTATTGCTCTCACGGACTGAGATTTCAGACTCGGTAGTAACCTGGTATATGCGACGGAACAACGACACATGTGGTGCTAGTATATTGCGGGACATTAATAATCACATGTACATAATTATATATATATATATATATATATATATATATATATAAACGCCCACGTGTGTGTAATGCAGAATTGCGAGTTGATACCGAATAAGAAGTCGCTCGTGCGGATCTGATTTATTAGTCACCAATAAATTTACAACAATTTTAGGTACTTGGGGTTTACGCTGTCACCTTTGCTCAACAAGTTCCTCTTATGATGTGTGGCATGCCTGTTACCGAGCACTGCACCTGTTCTTCACAGCATGTTGCGGTGTACTGAGTAATCATATTATAATATAATGCATTTACACTATTGTATCGATCGGCGATGAGTAGCGTTTCGTGCGTTTCAGTGAGCCGGCTGAGAAGTTTTTCCCCTGATAATTTTTGGTCCAAATGGAGATTATCCTAATAGGCAGCTAACATCGTGAGATCATCGCTAATGTTCTGACTTTGCTTTATCTGCTTGGTCTTATAACTGAGCGTGACCAAATCTAAAATCAAATGCAGTATAGGGCCTGAAAAAGTTCTGGAAGTACCATACTACCGGGATGATTCTGCACCTTCAGTCACACCAGAACTAACGACGAAATTTTTTGGTTGAAGGCGGCACCTTGTCAATTATTCACAACGACAAACACGAATTAGCTGACATGTACATTCGACATGCAGCTTAAACGTTGAAGATGAACTAAAGTACATAATCAACGGGCTCAATCAGTATGCTGACATTGAGTCTCGCTCTATATAGGTTATCTGTAAGATATGTATATATATGTATATATATATATATATATATATATATATATATATATATATATATATATATATATATATATAGATATGTCTGTAAGGTCAGCACTTGCTTCGAGATTGCTCACATGATAACACTTCACGAGTGCGCATGCTATGTCGAAGAAGCCGCTTCGATAGAACATACAGTTTGGGTATGCTGAGGCTGACGTAGAGAAGGAGCATGCTTATCATCGCGGCGCATGGGGTCGATAGAGGATGCTGAGTATAGATAGGTTCCATGTGGTAGCTGTACGAGTATCGGCAAAAGCAGCTCTGTGGCAAGAGCAACGGGGGGGGGGGTTACCAAGCAGTACAGGCTGTGGGGTAACGCTGTATCGCGGCGGCCGCTTCCCCATGTAACAACCGCAACCCAAAACCGCAGTGCACCTGCCACGGCGCCTGTGATCACACTGTGTTGTATGCGCGTGCACAGGCGGGCCACACTGTGTTGTATGCGCGTGCATAGGCAGGCAAATGTTCGAACAACGAAGTTGTTCTATTTGTTACCGCCTAAGCTGCCGGCCGGCCTCTACCATCCATACACCTCCGTATCTCGTGTGTCTTCTCTCACTCATCGAAGCCGATGTCCCGTCTCGTTGCACACACACAAACACACACAGAGAGACACAGATACCGACACAGCAACAGCAACAGAGAGACCCGCACACTTACTTGAAGTTGCTGAACAGCAGAAACTGTTCGATATCACCTTCGAGCTGGTTGGGCTTTATCGACGAGTGGTAGCGTCGAAGCGGGGCGCCGGACGGCGATACGAGAATTTTCTCGAAATTCCAGCGGATATCGTTCACGTGCAGGTGGTCGTAGCCGAGCTGCTCGCGCTTGGCGAACAGCGACTGCGGCGAGACCGGACAGGCGTTCTTCAGGAACGTGTAGATCGCGTGCTGGTCTTTGCCGTTGACGTCGACCTTGCGCGTGAGCGGAAAGTTCGGCACGTAGCCCTTGCCCGGCCGCACGTGCATGACGCCGTTGAGGATCTCGCCCTTGACGCCCGGCTCCTCCCGGTTGAACTGGTTGCACGGAAACGCCACCACCTGGAAGCCGCTCGGGCCGTACTTCGTCTGCAGCTCGTTGAGTTCGATGTACTGCGACGTGTACTCGCAGTACGTGGCCACGTTGACGATCAGCGTCAGCTTGCCGCTCGTCAGCAGGCGAAAGTCGATCTCGCTGTCCTCGGACACGTTGCGGATCTTGAAGTCGTGAAAGCTGCCGCCCGTCGGCGTGCACTCCTTACTCAGCCGCCAGTCATAGCGTGCTCTCGCCTGGCCGGACGCCAGACACACGAAGCACAGCAGGTAGACGATCATCGTTCGTCGTGGGGCGTCGTGAAGCCGAACGTTCGACGAATAAGTAGACCGGGCTGCCGAACGAACGTATGCGAACGCTTTGCTATGTCGAAACAGTCTAAACTTTGCTATGTCCAAACAGTCTAAACTTTGCTATGTCCAAACAGTCTAAACTTTGCTCGGTAGAAACAGTCTAAACTTTGCTCGGTAGAAACAGTCTATCCGCTTTGGACTTTGACGACGACAGTGTCAAAGATAAGTTCCAACCACTTGTGATCGTGCGCAAAAACTATTTTTCCGGCCAAACCAGTAGGTATTCCGTATCTGCACATTGACGATTGTTTACGTCTATACTCGTCAACTATTCGTCTATTCGATTGACGGATCGCTCCCTGCCTCAATCCGGTATTTGGGGCATCTTTGGCCAACCGGCACACAAATGCATGTTGTCAGCTTGCTTGCCTTAGCTCGCTATAGCTGGACGTTGTTGCATGGAGCGAATGACGGACGGCTGATAACAACAACTTTGCCTACATCGAGACGGTCGTTGATGAGTAGTCGCTAGGCTAATGAACAGCAGCGAAGAAGCGCAGCGAGCGTCACGAAGTCGCTTATGAGGGAAAAGACTCGTCTCCCTCTCCCCGACCGCACGATAGAGATAGGTATGTCCGAGGGCCGTTCATCCGGCCTCATCATATCTCAGCTGCGTTGTGACGTGGGTCAACGCGTCGCGCGGCGTCGTCGGAAAGATGTCGGGCGTCCGTAGAGAAGACAGCCCGACGTGGCGTCGCCGCCTTCAAGCAGGGAATCCGCTGACGTACGTCAATCTTCACACAGACACACACAACACACATAAACACCACAATTCGTACGTGGGCAGAAGCGAAAACACCAAACGGCATTTAGCGATGAGGTGCCGTGCTGCAATAAGATGTTCGTTCGAGAGCTTGGGCGCAAGTCAGCAGTAGCGTGATCGCTGCTTACGATAACACCTGTCTTACTCTTTACACAGGCTGGCCGCGTTGCCTGTTGGCAAATTGTTGGCGAAATGTATCGTGTGCATAGAAATAAAAGACACTTATTTCTCTCTTTCGCTCTTCTCTCACCCAATGTTTCTTACTGCTCTTCTTGGGATTTTGGTTAATTTGTCGCCAAGAAAGAATGCGGAATTACTCACTCACTCACCGGTAGCCCAACGAAGAGGACCACACAGTCAGTGTTAAGTTCGCAGGCACCCGTCATATTCTGTAGCTGCTCGGTGATTTCGGTCAGCGTTTCTGTCTGCTAGGAATGCGCGAAACAGAAGCATGGCCCTTTTCGGCCGGGTACGACCGAGTGCATGTGAATAGATGCAACATGCCCACGTACACACAACGCGTACACCTCATTGTTTTTCACTGGAAGATCTTCGTTGTATTCTTCTCTGCCCTATTGTTAGTCGTGCTGCTTGTGGAGCGTCTTCTCTTATGGTCGGCTGACACAGGTTACATAATGTTCTTCTGTTACACAGATTACAACAGCAGAAGATGACAACGAACGAATGCGCTGGCACACGTCTGTCACCACCCCATAGGTGAATGCACATACTCTACTCAGCAACGGGGGGGACGATGCCTTGCTATGCCCCTGTCTGTATAGATACGGTGTCGGTAACCGCGGCGTTTGTTAGCGCCTGCCGTAACTAAATTGCCTGGGCGGCCACGCATTTACAAACGACGCCATACAGGTGGACAGGCACCGAGGCTTGTGATGTCCTTTACAACTTCACGGCTTCTGTATTCGGCCGCGGGCAGCAGGTTATGTACATATACGTCATCATTATGTCATGGTTTTTGCGAGCCGTGTAGGCGCAAACAATGTCCGCGCAATACTGAGGCCATTGTCCGCTAGACTTTAATTTTCTTACCATGAATTGGATGTCCCAAGATACACCATTCGATCATACTACTAGTTGTTCGGCGATCTCGTTAAGGTGTTTTAGGATCGATCGACACGTAGTCATTTGTCAGCTGCCGTGCTGCTTAAGTTCAAGTCTAAGACGATCTTAAAGAAAATATCGTTCTTTTTACTCCAACTTGTTTGTTGAGCAGTACTATTATGTGTTTCCGCAACCTGTTTGTTATGCCGGCTTAGGTTACCGGCTGTTCAGTTTTTGGCTGGGCAATGACAATACAGTTCCTCAGGCTCCGGCCAAGGTTACAACACCGCACTCTGACCCCAAAGCTTTGGAGTAATGCCAAGGAACAAGCCCATTCGAGTAATTCCAAGTAATGCTACTCTTGCGTTTCTGTCTTAATTTACTCCAGGCTATAGTTGTTCCTATGTGGACATATATTTATGCAAGTTAAATCTGAGCTATAGAAATTTATTTTTCGTGTATTACAATATGTATGTGGGGCACATATACGGAAGCTTAGCTATGCCAATGGGCCTAGCGGATGTGTATTGTGACTATCACGTGTCCGCTTTGTCTAGGCTAGGCCGAGACCACTTCGGAAGAGTTCCACGAACGGAGGCTATGTTTCCACGTTGTATGTCAAGATCCAGACGTTGTTTAAAAAAGGACGGCGATCTGCTATCACTGGTTGACATCTTTAACATAGTGCCGACTTTGCGGATCGGCTGTCTGGTCCGAACACCAGGATCACCCAAGGTCTCAAACGCGAAAGGCCAGAATTCGTGGGGATACCCAATTGATGAGTATTTTCTTAGTTTGTTGGTCTCCGCAAGGTGGGCTGCATAGCCACCTTCGGATGCGCCGCCACCGACCATAGAAGGTGCTAGGGAGTCGGTAACGGTTGCATCCCAAACCAGCATTTTGCCTCGCTCAAATGGTCTAAGTGTCATCCCGTCTGGACGCCTGCCGTCCTCCACGCAACGGCCCGGGGGTTCGAGGATGCACGGACGACCGCATGACCTAAGGGCTCTGCTGAAGGTCTCATTGATAGCGGCATGTCGAGGGCGTCGGCCTGCGCTGATGATACACGATAGGCCGTGATGTCCCAGTTTGTCAACGGGGTGATATATATATCTTATAGTTAGAACTGGCGGACTCGGCCGGCTTCCTTAGTCAATTAATCCCATCGGCAAAGCTTGCTGTTTTTGACAGTAGCCTTCAGATAAAAACGCTTCGTATGTACTTGCACCAGAGTGTACAGTGTACTCCTCTAGCTTCGTTCTTCCCGCTAGTACAATCTACCTTTCTCTGGAATCTTGTAGGGGATTATTGATTGTCTAATTATAGGCTATCTTTTCTCTACACATAATTTTTTGCATCCTTAAGGATAGTATCGGTTGTACCGCTGGTGAAATTCGTAGTGCATAATCATGTAGATCACATCCGTACCGCTAATCTGAATTGATCGAATTATGACTCTCTGACCTCCGTGGCAAACGTCGCTGCTGTTCGAATACACGGACACCCTATATATATATATATATATATATATATTGTAATGGCCTTGCAATCGCCGTCTGTTTCCGTCCCAGTTATTGTCTTGGTCTTTGCTGCTACAGTTGTCGTTCGGCACTTCTTTTCGAGGATAAGCCAATGGATTATATATATATAAATAACAGATCCAAAATACTGGTGTACGGCGCATACCACGTCATCTCTAGTCCGGACAATATGGAGGATGCTCGACAATTCCGGGACCCAAAAAAATCGAACTTTAGTTCGTTAAATTTGGCCATGGCAAAAAGAGACACGTGTGAACGGGCGCATTGTAGTACTTCCCAGTTATTGTTCCTATATAAAGGTTATCAGTTAATAGAATACCTTTTGCGTCCCAGAAAACAGTCACCAAAATCGTTTTAGTTGAGATGTGCCTCTTTACTACGATGGGAACTCTTTCCCCGCGTGCTCCCTATGGGTGGCATCTTTCCGTTCTGTAGTAAAACCCAGTAAGTCCATGTTTTTGTCGGCAGCCACGAATCAGCCCCAAATAGCCAGCGGATTTAGTCTCAAAAGTTCCAAATTGCGCGTGCAGTTTTTGCTCAATTTGTTGCTTATCATGGCAGCCATTTTACCTTAATTAATTAACTTTCATGAGTAAATGCTGATTCAACAGTTTATATACTGCATCATAGCCTATGCCCATATCTTCGGCTTTTTGCGCAGCTTCGATCGGCGGTCAGTCGTCACGAATTTGTAGACTTCTGCAATAGCACAGCTTCATTATTCAAAACTGTTTTTGGACATCCAAAATGCAGTGCACCATTAGGGTTCATACGACCTTTTTTAGTTCCGTAAACTGCACTTAATTTGGTTTTTGTGGCAATCTCCGTTGTAGTTAAGCTATCAGGAAATGTTTAGTCACAGTACGGTACTCTCCGTTTTCACTGGAGGGTCCGACATGTTACGCGACCAGCTACAATCGCAATTCGAAACCAATCCACATTATACCTATTTTTTTTTTACTTTTTTTTTAAGAACGACGTTTTTCTCCGACGCAGTAGTCGGCGTGAGCTTCTTTGAAATTGTAGAGAGGCAATGCTACAAACTTTTTGATCTACCTAGTATATATGTATGTATCTATATATATATATATATATATATATAAGAAGGCGAGCACTGCCAAGTGTGCAAACGTATTGTAAATGATTTATAAATCATCACAATATTTTCTATATATATATAATATATATGCGTGCAAATAACAACAAAGAAAACGATAGCAAATGAACAACGATAATGTTAACTAGTTTATTCCTTGCTTCTCTCGTACACTGTTTTCTATTGTTGAAGGGGTTGGCCTTTAAATCAAGCTTATACCGTGCTAATCTGTGCACAACAGACCATCCGTTGAACTTCGAACTTTATCTGTCTCGTTCCCCCGTTGCACAGCGCTTTTCCCGTTTCTTCGCCATTTTCACTGTCTCTCGCGTTCTAGAGGCGTTTGTTTATCCGGCTCTTGTGACTAACCACCGCATGCAGGCAGCCAGCTAGTCAGTCATATCTATTTAGACACCGATTTGCCATTCTGCACACATCTAACAGCAAGACTTGCATGCACGCTTCGTTCCTGTCAACACGACTTCAAGTCAACTCAAGTCAAACGCACCTTTATTCAAGGGCCATATATACCTAAGTGTACATTGTTTTTAACAAAATATTTCACATCAACTTTACGTAGAGCGCGAGCGAGAAAGCTCCGCGGTGATCGGTGGAAGACAAGCAAATCTATGCGAAGAAGAGGATTAGTACCCGTCGGTCGCTCGCTAGCTAACAAAAGCCGGCGCCGTAAAAAGAGATAGAGAAATGTCGCCATCTCACTGCTGTAGGAGGTATTGTTGGTGATGCTGTTGCTATGCTAACCAACGACAACGACGTTTTCAAGAGCAGCATGGCATCATGTAACTCGGTAGAAGGTCATTAGTTACTTTGTTGGCGCTGTGGGCAATTGACGGTCAGCTTTCACGGTCTAGTAGTAATAGTACTTATCTGTAGGTCATGCTAACCAACTGAGCGGATCGTTTGACCAAGCTTTTCATTAATGACTGTGTGATAATTAGTACTAGTAGTGTTTTTTTAGTGTAATTAGTAGTAGTAGTAGTTAATAGGGAATAATTACTATTAAATTTCCAATTCCAATTAGATTTATTTCACTCAGATTGAGTATAATATACAGTTCACGATGTTTCTTCATAATACTCTATCTTCTTCACGCTTTCGGCGAGAGAAGTAGTGTTACGATGTTTTGTTCAGCGCTGTGCATCCCACTGCATGGTACTTGGCACACCTCTTCAGGCAGAACCGGCAGGTGCACAACTCGTACTCCTCGTGAAAGGCTGCGTTTGAACATACCAGGTAGTGATAACCATGCACTATGTATTTGGTGTATACGTGGCGACTGTCACATGCAGGACCAGACCAAAGGTGCACGGCATTGAAAACGTCCAAACCACCGACCTCCCGTCTGGCCTGTTCGACTTTAGCTTCCTATTCAGAAATGAAACATTCGTATGGTACTGTACGCGGCATCTTCAGCCTTAGTCGGATTGTTTCAGTAGCCGGTGGACAACCTGACATGAGATACACAAAGCGGCTCCTTGCTCGAATAGACAAGCAAAGCACTCGCTTCATATATAATGAGAAACACCTCTCAAGCTGGTTAAAATTCGCCAGTGTGAGGTGGTTCCACACCCTGTCAAGGCCATACATCAGCCCCGGAACAATCTTAAGCATGAAGAGCCTCACTGCTGAGAAAACGGACAGTCTTCGGACATTGCCTACTTCCCCGTAAAGAGAGACAAGTGCCTTCCGTACTGTTTCGTTTATATGCGCTGTGAACGTCGTTCCCGTATAATGAACCCGAAGGCCAAGATACTGGAAAGAGTTAACAAACTCCAATGGTTGGCCGCAGCAACGTATAACGTCTCTGGCAGCCAATCGACCTCAACGCCTGAATTTCATGGCTTTGGTTTTCCTGGTGTTTATCTCAAGTCCCTTCGAGACAAGGAACGCCTCTATCATAGAGGTAATGCGCTTGATGGCACCTAGGTCGCGATGAGCGACCACGATATCATCTGCATACATCACCACCACGGCTTTTTGGTACTCCTGTCGGACGTAACCGACGAGGTCAGCAAGGAGAAGTGTAAACGAGACGCAGCTCAGCGGGTCTCCTTGCGGAGTTCCCACATTTTGCTTAATCTCCAATACACCCTGCTCACCGTCTACCAACAAGGTGTCCTCCTCAAAGAAACTTGTTATTACACTCAGGAGAGAGCCACCCACTCCTGCTCGTTGGAATGCTTTAACCAGCAGATAGCGAGGGGCTTTGTCAAAGGCCTTGACGCACTCAATAAAGACTGCATACAGATGACCTCTGGGTTGTGCCACAGCTCGCTCGATTTCTGACTGGAGAACGTGGATTGCATTCACGGGTGCCTCGGCCTCCCCTAAAACCGAATTGCTCTGGTGGAAGTGCCTCTTCAGCCACGTGCTCAATCCGCCGAATCACCAACTTACAGAAAATCTTCTTCAATGTGCGTTCTGACGCCACTCCACGGTAGAGATTTGGATCCTGATGGTCATCACCATGCCTACCCTTGAACAGAAGAGAAAGCCTGGCGACATGCCAGACTTTAGGCTTCCGCCCCCTCTTTATAATTTCATTAAAGAAATCACAAAGAGTTTCTGCCAAGAGAGGGAGTGACTGGATCCAATGCTCATAGCAGACCTGATCGGGCCCTGAGCCATTTCTCTTCGGGAGTGACCGTAGGACCTGGCACACCTCCTCCACCCCGAAAGGCAGATTCATGTTGTGCTGCTCCAATGTAAGCGGATGCTGTATGATTGGAGATACGGCCGCAACATCACGATTGAATAAAAGATTAGTTAGGTGGCTCTTTACCTGTCCGTCACTAAGCGGATTCCCCGCTCTACTACCCTATTAAATAAAATTACTATTAAAAAAAAGATCAAAATCTGGGGTTTTTGTGGGGAAAAAGTAGGTTTTGATGTGAAATATTTTTTTTGTAGAAAAAGTGGGTATTGATTCAAACAATTTTTTTTGGGGGGAAAAAGTAAGTTTTGGTGCGAATATGGGGTTTTCTGAAGAAAAAAAAATGGGTTTTGATGCGAAATCTGGAGTTTTTATGTAGAGAAGGTGGATTTTGGTCCAAAAAATTTGGGTTTTGTAGGGAAAAAGTGTTTTTTAATCCAAAATATGGCATTTTTTAATAATAATTACAAGTGATTTGATTATTCAAAAAATTGATACGATACCGCTGGAAATCAATAAAATCCTAGTATTAAAAAAAAGTAAATGGGGAGGAATTGAAATGATGCCCGGCGACTCTGACGCAAGAAGACGAGTGCCGTCGCCAATACTGGTGGGACTCGTTTTCGTCCAAAGTAACCTAGCTAGTCGGAGATTCCCTTTGAAAGCATATTTTCATGAAAGAGGGCTGAGGTCATAACAAATACGTAAATGAAGAAACACGACGTTACGAACCATTTCTGCGTGTACAACCAGTCTGGTACACGGAAGCGCACCTGTTGTGCTGCTATTTTGGTATGCAAAAACAGACGCTCACGTTACATAAATATGCACTCGTATATGCGTCTTATTATACTGCGAATATGTTATTGGATATCTATCTATCTTTGTTGTGGCTGCCAGCAGTCGGCAATGACAAAGAGGGAAGAGTGCTAATTGTAGCGTACGAATCCTTTTTGTTTGTTGTTTTCGTTTTATTTTGCGGATTCACCAGCTCACCGTGGCGTTGCTGCTGGTGCTGCTGCTGTTTTTTTTTCTGTGAAACTTGTTACCGCATTGGCGACGTCGGTTTTTGTTGATGTCAACATAAGTCGGCGCGCCAATTGTCCAGGGAAAATGCTAGGCGCGGGAAAATAGCGACGATGGTCCATCAACAACAACAACAACTCCAACGACGATAAGAACCTCAGGAACATCCACAACAACAAAAACAGCAACCATAACCATCGCGACAATACCGCCACAATAGTTGCAACTACAACAACTCCTGCAACAAACACAACAACAACAACCACGACAATTGCAACAACAACAACTACTACAACAACAACAACAATTGCAACAACAACAACCACAAAAACAACAATTGCAATCGCAACTACAACATCGACAACGAGAACTTCGGTAGCAGGATGTTAATGACAGCAAACAGCATCAACGATATATCGATATCGCCAACATTGGCAACGTTAACAACAAACACTGCTACGATCACACGAAGCCGATAATTGAGTCGACCTGTGGAGACAAGGAATGAAGGTGTGTCGCCGCCCCTAGACAACAGACATGTGTGATAGAGTAATAATAATAATAACAATATCTCGACGACACGGGTCGCCCACTGGGTTGATAGTCATCTTTTCTTGTTGTTGATGTTGCTGCTGTTGGTTTTATTTTTTCTTGTTATCGTTGTTGCATCACCCACCCCCAAAATAATCGCCATTGCTCCATCTCCTTACTGGAAAATATCACTGATTGCTGCTGGAGAGCTGGCCGCCGTATGGGAAAGCGGAGCAGGGCGGGGAAGATGTGTGACTGAGGTAGACCGCAAACAATAACACTTTACTTCGCACAACGCAGGTGTTCGTAGCTTTATCAATGGTTCGACGGGGGGCGTTGTTGTTGTTGTTTTGCCGCTGTCGTTGTCGCCGCTGCTGTTGTTGTTGCAGTTTTTGTTGTCGCGGCTGCTGCTACTGTTCATGTTACTATTAATATAATTTTGAAATTTCAACGATGGTATACAGGTATATTTTTTTTCTCGGAAAGTAGAATATGCATTTAGACTTTGATTTTCACAAATGCTTATTAAGGCGGTGAATCAAACATGGACGCAGACCTCTAGAACGCGTGTTTATACATTTTCAAGGTCTATCTCAATGGCCTCAGGCACTGATTCGCGTGAACCAAAGCGTGCCTCTCTCACTTTTGTTTATTTGCGGAAAGAAGGACAATGGCATGGTGCTATAGGCATATAAGCAGGATCCTACACCAGCGTGATTTCAGATGCGTCGCGAAAAGTTTCAACCCTTCAGCCTGCTTTTGAGCCCGGTGGGCTGGCGCGTCTTTGTAGTGGAGGAAGCATCGGTTAAGAGACGCACTTTAGAGGAAACACTTTTTGTAAGCATTTCTGCAGTCTAACAGTCACTGTACCACTCTCTTCCAGTTTGATCAGTTCCACAATTTAACTTCTGTAGAATAAGCTGGCGACCATCACCAGCCGAGCATATTAGCGCTTCACCTTTGTGGTTAACGGCGTCTGACCACTGCGATCTTTAAGACATTATTTCTTTTAACGCCTTGACAACCCATTTTAGACGCTCGTAATGGGCTAAGTTGCCTGTGGCACGATATCGTCTAAATGCAACTATCGTTATCGCATTGTCGTACTAGGAATTATATAGGCTTTCTCCAGCAGAGGTATGTAGCAGCAGGGCAATGACAACCACGTCCAACAAATTCAACCAGCACGGCCGGGGCTCGAACTAGCGATGTTTTGCAAACCGTGGTTGCCATGGCAACGCCCCGTTTTGAACGGTGCGTTAGCCGCCTAAGCCACCGCCACTACAAAGTAATGGGTCATAAGCATGCACTTTAACAATTGTGACCTTGTATGCCTTGAAAAAAGGCTAGTCCTCGTGGAATTGTATCCAAGATTATCGAGCCAAGAAGTCCCGCGCCTCTTATTAAGGGCGAATCACATAAACGATTTACTTTTGCGACATACTTTATGGAGGAATTTGGGGGAAATCCTTTAGCGATGATGTGTTATGTTACGTTTTGAGTTTTCTTCCTCAATTGCCTAAGCTACATTTTCGTCGTCCGTTGCTGTTGTTAGATGTCCTTCACGAAACGTCGACAAAATTTCGACAAAAAGATTGCTATATGCTACCAATGGGTTCGGCTCTTATTTAACTTAAACTTACAAAATTAAAACTTCCCAAGTCCCCATGTAAATGCTGTTCTCGTTGGTGTTGTTGCGGCTTTAACGTAACAAAAAGGCGTCTCGATTATCACATAAATATATGTATTGTTCAATGGGTTTGCTGCGGTAGTAAAGGAAACTGCGCCTGGTAACAGACCGTATCAGCTCGTTATCGAACCTGGAACGCTTGGTATGCGTCGGTGAGGCTGCACTCTTTAGATTCATTTGTGCCCGTTTGATCATATGTCACTTAATAATAATAATAACACAGGGATCACAACTTTTGACCTCAATAGTTTAAAATTACGTTATGATTGTTACTGTCAGTAACTGACTTTGATTTTGTACTGCTTGATGATGTAACGCGTGATATATGTATATGTAATATTTTGTTGTTATTGTTGTTGTGGTTGTCCGCCGTTATTGTCGGCAAAAATCCAGTTGGTCTCCGCGTATCACGCACTTCTGGCGTACGCCATTGGTTCGAGGTTTTAGTTTGAGGATATTGTCGTTGTACCACGTGAATTGCAAAAGTGCGTTCAGAAACAACTATATTAGAAACAATGACTACGACATAGAATGACTAATAAGAGTAACAATATATGTGCGCATGCGTCGGGCTGAATGAGTTTGAAGAAAGAAGAAAGAAAAGCCTGCCTGCTATAGAAACAACGCATATAAATATACACGTAAAGATACAGTCCTTCGCAACAGATAAGACACACGTATACGAAACAGGAAAGATGTGGTTAGTGCAAGATACGGAAAGATCCGCCAAAGAAAATCGCTGATAGTTAGGTCATCATGCGCTATCGGTAAATGGACACGGTAAATGGTGGCCAGATAAATGAGTTAATAGAATGTAATTACTGGCTCTAAAGGTAGTGAGTGGAAGCGTGCGGCAGAGCGGTGTTGGGTAGCAGTATAACAGCGGCGTCTTCAAGGGTATCAATGCAGACAGACAGCCTGCCTGGTTAAGACCTAGTTGAATCTGGAGCGTTCAGTCTGGCCGTCACTGGAAGGCCCCAGGCGGTTATCCTTGAGCAGAGTCGGTCGGTATATTCTCTAATCTCATATATATATATATATATATATATATATATATATATATATATATATAAGTTAAAGGTTATTGAAATAGAATTTTTTCTTCAATTGTTATATATATTTTGTATAGTTTGGTATTGTTTTATGAACTTTCTTGATGTAGAACGCTTTTATGTCGCCGTGCGGCCAAATTTATCATACGAACAGCTTATTATGGATTCGTAAGAGGACGTCGGATTTACGTCTGATAACATTACCTTTCTTTCCGGCCATGTAAAGAGCCGCCAATATCGGGAGGAAGGGACATATGCCGCTTTTATCGATTTTAAAACTGCACTCGACTGCGTTAGAGGCGACAAACTCCTTTACAAGTACTTCAATCCCGATGTTCTATAGAGAGAGGGAGAACTATGCATAATCTGATACGCAGTATGTAGCAAGTAAACCTGAAGATTATCAAGGACGGGGCTCATTATGTTAGGAGGCCAGTAGCACAGAGCGGAACTGGAGTCGTTTGGAGTAGTTCCGCAAGCCCGTTCTACTTCGTACTGCATATAGCTGGCTTCGTGGACGCCCTCAAAAATGTATAACCGATACACGCATTTATTGCCGATGACTTAGTAGTTCCTGCAAAGACACGAAACCACCTGCAGTTTTATCTACGGGAAACCTCAGATTCGTACCAAGAAAAATCAACCAACAATCAACATCGCCAAAACAAAAGTACTACAACTTGGTCAAGGCAGATCACTTTTCTGTCTAGGAATATCATTGACCCCCGGCGGTTCCGCAAACATATAGAAGAAATGCGTAGCAAAGCCACCGCGTCCGGTGATTCTAGTAGGAGACAATACTAACATAGAACTAGAAATCGCGCTAAACCTATTTAGAATTTAAAATTCTATAGTAAGGCACTGCCTTCACGCAATTGCCTCTTATTCTACAATGTTAGACCGTAAAACATAGATAATATAACATCTTTTATGGGCCTATATGTCGAGGGGCCTGCTTTTTGCAACAATACAAGGAAATTGTCATCACAGAGAAACACATCTATAATATACCCAGCAACATGCCATGATTATTACCACCTCATATGCTTGAAAGAAGTGTCAATTATATTTTTAGCTTACAAAACGATATATGAACGATTGTGCAATACCACCAATGTTTGGTGACTAAAAGCTATAACTTAGATATTATTAATAAAACATTATATATATATATATATATATATATATATAATTGAGACGAGCACTGCCGAGTGTGCAAACGTATTGTAAATGATAAATAAATCATCACTATATTATATATATATATATATATATATATATATATAGTAAATAAATTGCATACTAGTTAAAAAAAATATATATATATATACTTATTTTGTTTTCTTCTTGTCATTGGTCATTGCGGCGCGTTCTTCTCGTTGTGTTGTACAGCAGGTCGGGTCGTTTGGGGGAAGAAGGGCTTGAGTAACTACTATGACGCCTCTCCGTTCCATAGATTCGCAGTGGCAACAGCTAGGCCGTTATTGGTCGGTGGCTCAGCTGATGAGTTTAGCTGCTGCGGCGTCGATTGGAAGCAAAACGCGCATATGTGCGGCTGTCGTCGGTGTTGTTGTTATTGTTGCTGCTGTTGTTGCTGTTGTTGTTATTGTTGTTGTTGTTGTTGTTGTTGCTGCTGTTGTTGATGCTGTCGTTAAGTTACTGTTGCTGCTCCGAGTGGCAAGATTGGTCATTCGGACGACGGCTGTGACGTGTTGTTTCTTTTCGCCTCTGTCTGTCGCTGATAGGGGGGAGGAGGAGCAATTGTGGCTGCTGTTGTTGCTAATGTTGGAGTTGTTGTTGTTGCTGTTGGTGTTATTGTTGTTGGCGCAGCTGGTAGTCGTTTGTGGTGACGTTGCCGCGTTCTCTGCCACGCTTATTGGTACTGTTCTTGTTGCTGACGTTGATGTTGCTGTTCTCAGTCGTCGTTGTTGTTATTGTTGTTGTCGTTGTTGCTGTTATTGTTGTTGTTGTCGTTGTTGTTGTTATTGTTGTTGTTATTGTTGTTGCCGTTATTGCTGCTGTTCCTCAACCCGAAGTCGTACTGCGGTGCGCTCCAGCTTTGCTATCTGCTCTTGCCATCCGATTTGATGACCCTCTCTCGCAGTGTCGCTGGGACTGCTGTTTGTCGGTTTAGACTGTGCATTAAATGATGATCGAATCCGAACACAACGATTCGATTATCCTTTTAACTAGCATCGCTACGTACATATACATCTATCTAAGTATTTGTCGTAACTATAGTTGCTATACTGTGGCGATACGCGGCTGTGAACCCGAACGGACGTGTACTGATGGGTGATCGCAAATGTGCGTTTAAGCGTCGTGCGTTTGTATCGTAGTGAATTTAGTGTATGTGTGCACACACGATGCATGACATATGCAGGACGTGCGTCCCGAACGGGCAGCAGTTTCAGCAACAAACAAAAAACAGCAACAACAACAATAACAACACCTGCTACCACAACTACAACAACAAGTGCATCAACAACAATCGTTTTGTCGGATTCGCGCACGGTGACAACGGTTTGTCAACGAGGGGTAGATGTCAATTACGTCAAGCCATGAGCACGGCCATAACTAGACGGTCAGTTGCACTTTAACAAGTTAATGACACAAACGACGTACTCTATATACATAGGCAATTGTTGACACGACAACAGCGGACAAAGAGCACCAACAAACAGCTGTGGATTTAAATTGATACTCTTTGCTCGTCTTCAGCGGCGGACAGTGAAACTTCGGAGACATATTTTGTTGTTGTTGTTGTTGCTGCTGCTGCTGTTGTTGTTGGAGGTGTTGTTGTTACTGTTGTTGTGGTTGCCGTTGTCCACATTTCCGTTGTAAATGCTTGATTGCTGTACCAGAATGTATGCCTTTACAACGAGCCTTCATCCTTGCCTTAAGCAATTCACCACCGGCTAGCTGATTTGTGCAGCGAAGGTTCCTTAAAGTGAACCGTCGTTCTTGACGCACGCGCTACACAGAAGCGTCCTTGGAAGCGGTGGGTGGCCGGGTTGCCGAGTCTGGTCGGTCGGACAGTAACTGTCAGAGAGGGAACGCGAGCAGAGAACGATATAGAGTGCTTTACTGCAGAAAGTAAACAGAGAGTGAAAGAGAACCATAGAGCTAAACATAGAGCCAGAAGAGACAGATGGTGAGAGGAGAGACGGAGATACATTGAGTAAGAGAGCGTAGCATAGAGTAGGGATGGATGGTAAGAGGAAGAGTCATCGAACGAGGGAGAAACATAGCGTTTACGTTTTGCCATCGTCAACGTGTTAGCGTCAGCTTAACGACGTGCACGCCCACAGCGATTTCGACGATAACAACGACGCAGACGACGCCGACGACGAATTTTCGGCGTTACTGCACACGTTGCTACGTGTTGTTGTTGTTGTTGCTCTTGTTGTTGTTGTTGTTGTTGTTGCTGCCGCTGCAAGAAGTTTGTTGTCGACAAATAACTCAACCAGGCACAGAGAGCCAAACATGCCGTTGCGTTGTCGAAAGCCACTGTTCTTAGCCTGCCGCCTGTTGGCCAATAATCGGCCCGCTGCAACACGGTTGACGTTTACTTGTCGGGTGAGTAGCCTGCTCATTGCATACCGTGTTGGTCGTCCGGCATAGATTTAGTTGCACATATATATATATATGTAAATATATATATATATATATATATATATATATATATATATATATTATCTCTCGTAGAGATTAACTGGCAAAATGCATGCTGCACACCGGGCGTCGTTGTTAAAGCCACGGCAGTATGGGACTCATGAACCCACTAAAATCCAGTTGTCGGCTTTGCCTCTTGTCGGGGGCGGCCACAGTACTGTCTTTTCAAGATTGTCACCTGGCAACTTTTCTTGCCATTTAGGCTGTCCGACTTTGTGCGGCGGATATTTTCACCTCGAAGTATATGCTCATTTATGTATATATTTCTCAATCTTAAGGTAAATCACTGGTGGCGACGATCGCATATATATGTATATATATATATATATATATATATATATATATATATATATATATCGCGACGTTTGCACATTTTGATGCATTTAGTGCTAAACAATCTCCTTTTCAAACTGTAAGGCTGCAAGTCTGCCACAACCAGATCAGCTGGACGCCCTAACGTCACCCAAGGATCACGCGCCAAGTGGACTCTGTAACCGGGATTCTAGATCTGATATACCCAAACGAAATGAGGCCGGGTCGCCCCCTGTGGACGCTTGTCTCGGCGCTCAGTGTTGATTTTGTGCTTAACGTTAGGAATGAAGCATTTCTATAACTCTATGAGACCATGAGTTGAATGCTTGGTGGCATTTTTGTAATTTTATCTGGTACTATAAAGTTACGGGTTTAGTCCAGCTTGACAAGTACCCTCGCTGAACCTTCGGTTAACACAAAAGCTCGAGTAGCTTACACTGTAGTCTTTGGACGACATTTTGCGGCTACCTCGATCTGACGAGGTCACAAAACCGGCGCCAGAATTTTCCTTTTATTTATAGACATAGCTATATATGCGGCCGTTTCTTTTTTTGTTGTTGAAAGGTCTCGGAAATGCATAATGCACAAGCGCTACTGGCAGCTAGCAGCAGCTATCGTGGGACTCGCACCCACCCACTAAAACCGATATCCTCTCCACTCCCCAAGGCCCGGGATTGCATTGGCATTACTTCAGACAGCCGTTTCTTACGGGGCTTTTGCAATCCGCAGGCTATTGACCGGGTAGAGCTATCTTCTTGAGGGAGGTGAAGGCCGCGCCGTATGTATTGCTAAACAGAACGGAGGCTTGCTTGACTCCGTTTCATATTTAATTCGTAGTCCGTGGCCGCAGACCGTCCAAACCGGCTTCACTTGCGAAGAGGTTTGAGGGCACACTGCTCCCAAAATCAGCAAAGTTAAAACATTTTCGTAGCTTCTAACGGTAGATTGGCTGCTGAAAGAGTCCTAAGCGCCGGCAGATGCGTGTGACACCTATTAGTTAACGTTGAGTGTCTAAGGTAGAAAATGGTCTGAGGTCTTCTGTTCGAGTTCGTCGACGTTGTTCTTGATTATTTTGCTGGAGTAGCTCTTGCTAACAATTTCTTTCGGGACAGTGGTAGCAAAAAATCAATTCAGTTATAAGCCTGTTTCAACTTTGCGTACCCAGACGGGAATTGAAATCCCCTACGCTGTTTTCTTTGGAGTCGTCCAAGGGCTATATAAAAAAAAAACTTGTGCCCAGGTTCGGACGACGTGTAGATACTTTTTCGAAACTTTTTCTTCGACTCGCAAAACTATATTAACATATATTATAGTCGTAGTTATATATATAATATACATCAAGCAAGGACACGTGACTCTAACTTCACGTATATTTTACCACAATTTTTATAAGCGAGCACTATTGCAATATATTGTAATGATTAATAATCATCACAATATTTCATATATATAATTATAGAGGAGAGAGAGGACTAGACATTGCATCTGAACATAATTTTATTGTAGGAGATGTCCGTGAATAGCGTGCTCAAGGCCCACAAGCATTTACACAAAACTAGCAGGCAACTGTCGTAAAGGCTGTCAAACTGTACAAGGTGTGATGAAAACAGACTTACAGCTCATTCGCTCACTGCAACAGCAGTGCTGTCGGTGCTGATAAACGGCAATTATACTTACACTACTGATAGTAAATATGAACCAATGAAATCTGGTTGTATATATATTTTTTTTCATAGTTACATTTCACTGAATAGTTTTATTTCATTTTGTGGTTACAGTGGAATATGAATAACTAACTAACTACCCTTGGGCTTGTGAGGGGTGCTACCAATCGAGTTTATCCTTGTATATATATTATACAACCAGATTTCATTGGTACTACTCTCGTTTTACTTCGGTGGTGAAAAATGGAGGTGGATCTTCTTCTACATCTCCGTTTTTTGCTTCTTCTACGGGATTGCCTGATGATAATAAAATTACTACTACCACTACTACTACTACTACTACTACTGCTACAAATATTAACGTTCCTGGTAATACGAGTTATAATAATAAATACAGTAGGCCGACTATTAATTAGCACGTGTACACGCGCTGGTTGGTTAGTCTGTTGGTCTGTGAATGCTGTGCACCGACCGAATGCATCGTAGCGGATCTCTAGCCCGCCACGTCGAGTTGCCCGAACGCCAACATGACCAGAGGCCAATCAGCTGTTTTGCCGCTCGTTCGAATCAAACCGCCTTGTGCGCTCTTGCGGTGCGCAGCGGGGGCGTGGCACAGGATAACCTCTATCATGCGTCATGTTCAGGCTGCGTCCA
The DNA here is from genome assembly GCA_003439945.1 of Dermanyssus gallinae. Lineage (NCBI taxonomy): Eukaryota > Metazoa > Arthropoda > Arachnida > Mesostigmata > Dermanyssidae > Dermanyssus > Dermanyssus gallinae. The sequence goes on along the minus strand of QVRM01002656.1, from coordinate 11,289 downwards.
CGCTGTTTTGTGTCTCAGTTGTTTCTGAATAGCTTGTTACAGGATGCTAACATGCTTCTTGAAGCAGCAGCGAACAGCACAAGTAGCGGTAGTAGTAGTAGTAGTAGTAGTAGAAAGTATTAATGCATCTTTTTAGAATCAAATATAATAGAAAATACCTTTATTTATCGAATAACGGGTGAGAGACGGCTGGGAGGTGAAGCCTGTGCGAAGCGGTGTCTTGTTGTGCGATTCTCTGGCTACGCGCTAGACAAACATAGCACTTATTAGTTCAAGTATTGCAGTGTACTTTGGTACAAACATCCTATTTTCTTCCTATTTGATTCCTATTTTGATTGCTGATTGCCACACCGAACAAGCGGCCAATAAGATCAGCGCTCACAAAGTGCCATAGTACCAGCGCGTCGCTGTTCTAAAGTAACGGTTAACAGCGACGGAAGGTTTACAACATTCGGCTCGATATCACAGTTTCTACAGAGTTATTAAAACGTAGTAATATTATCTTTAAGTCTTTCGATTACCATTCCTGCATTGGGTGTATGCCGCAGGTAGGCCGTGTTATCTTTACTATCGGCGAGCACACGGTAGAGCCTCTGTCTATTATGGCACAGTGCTCGGCGTCAATTGGCAATAACGCAACAACAATGGGGTCACCCGCTTGGCCCCCGTTTCCGATGTATGGCCAACGAGATGCGTGGCTATTGTATACTGCACACAGAGTTAACAACGACGCTGCTCTTGAGCATTCTGACGATATGCTTATCTTACATATGCGCATTTATCTTACTACTAATAATCTGTCACTTGAATTAAATGACCTCGAAGACTTTCCTTCTAACTACTAGCCTTTGAACCGCCTCGTTAGTTAACCTCGCTTAGTTAACCTTCAATCAACTCAGTATAAAGCATTATAGAAGACATTTTGTTACGCTCTGCTGCTATTTGCTGTTTCAAAAACGAGTCGAGACGAGTTCCTATTACGTTTGGAAAATACTGCGCTAATTGACTTTTGTGGTACTAAGAGAGAATACAGCCGTGTGTCTAAAATTAAAACCTGCCTGACATATGCTTTATTTTATTTTGATCTGTTCATACATTTATTCCTTTGGTTTCGTTGACTACGATGTTGTTGTTGAGAAGGCAAAGGGTGTACTAGTCGTTGGAGTGATCTCCAGACATTCAAATTTTTCCGGAAAGCCATGCTGATTTGAACCGTCGGGACTTCCTCCTATTTGTTGTGCGTCGTAATAAGCATTGACGTCGTACCAAATTGTCATATGATGCACGCGGTTGTATATTCATATTATGTCGCACTCCCGGGGCTACTTGACTTTTCCGGGCCACATTCGAGTTAACGCCCGGCCAATAAATTACGCGCAGACTTTGTTTCGGTACTATATTTCTGTCCAAAATAGGATTTAGAACGCAGAAGCTCCTCTAATGTTTACTGCTTAGTCTTATAGCCTTGCAGCACATTTTGGAAAGTTACTCGTCACTTGCGACGCCGTACTGCTTGTCAAACGTAGTCACATAGAACACAAGCTCGGGAGCTCTAAAGTGTCTTCACCAAATAAAATGAATTATTTTATTACGCCTTATAGAAGGCGTTACGTTTAATCGCTCATCGTATTTTAAAAGAAAACTTGTTATTGGGCATTTTATTGATCGATACAATAAGCTTAAAGTATATATATATATATATATATATATATATATATATATATATATATATATATATGCGAACAAATGCATCAACCATCAAATTTGACTTTCAGCATATTTCGTAGCCACAGTAGCCGCGCACTACCAAAGTGACTGCATTGTTCGAAGAGCAAATACATTATTTTTAAAGCACGACTAGAATGCTAGAATGTGTTTGTTTACATTGATGGTATAATATTGAAAGATAGCTTTAGCATAATGAAAATTGTTTTCATTCTAAGACAAATGTGGGTTGTTTATTTTAAAACTAAAATTAATGTATTTTGAGAATGCGTATTACGGTTGCGGTCCGTAGTAACAACCGCCATGCGATTTAGCATTGAACGAGTTAACTCATCAGTGAATTGCTGTGGGATACGATTCCACTCATCGCGCATAGCATACATGAGCTCCGGAAGTTCTGGCTCTAACTTGCCGTTCGAGCATTTCGCATATATTCGATCTGATTCAGGTCGGGAGAACATGTTGGCCACGTCATTATAATATAGAATTCATTTTGTTAACCAGTACTTGGTTTATGCATATTTAGCAAGCAGTTAAACCTTTTTCTCCCATGACAGTGTCTGGCATTGAGGGAGTTTCTGGGCGACCTGTGGGGTTCAGTTCTCCTGTATAGGCCATATTACACCCCAAAGCATGATTGAACCGTCGCTCTCTTTCGTCTCTCAAGCGTTCTTGTAGAGAGACATCCTGGCCTTTTCCGAAAATACTAGGGCCTAATTTTCGTGATCTTGCGCAAACCGGCATCCTGCCTGTTGGTGGGCTGTGTCATAAGCTGCGGGCGAACAGCGGGTTGTTGGCTCTAATCTTTCATGTTATGCAGTATTCGCTTTATAGTACGCACACTGACAACTACTCGGACAGCACTACGGAGCTGCTGGGATAACTGGACCGAGAGCAGTAAGTCTGCGATATATATATATATATATATATATATATATATTTGTTTTTCATATGTTTTCATTTAACATCTAAGGTGGGATATAACATTCGGGTCCCGGCGAGCGGATGCTCCGTTACGGAGAGTCCCCTGAACTGAGGCCGCATAGCCTCATTGCACAGGTCCGGTTACGGGCTTTGTTTGAGGAAATCGCCCGCTCTTTGGACTATTCTGGCTGGATTCAGCCGCTTCTTGACGCTCCGTGTAGCAAACCGCGAGGTGCCCGGCACGCTAAGAGTCTCAAAAGCAAGTGGGTTAAACCTATACGCATACCCGTTGTTCTGCAATTTTTGCACTGGTACTGGTTGCTTCGGTAAGAGCTGAAGCATGAGACGGTCCGGGCTGTGCCAGGACTGGCCATTGAAGAGGCCAATCCACGAATACAACTACTAAAAGAGAGATATACTTACACTCCCGCCATTTTCCGCGCTTTAATACGAGCGCCACTATGACAGGAGTGCCCCCCGCGCCCGAATTGACAGGCCGGAAGACCCCCCACACTTTCCCCCTATCGGGGTTCCGCATGGAAGTACCACACTACTACACCGTACCGGTTAGAACTCTTAACCTCGCGATTCCGCGTTACACCCCAGAATATACTTCGCACCCCATAAGGAGCACTTACGACCACTCCAGGGCAGGGGGGCCCCACTGCTTAAGCTGAGGAGCCAAAAGGTCCTCCCGACCGGCGTTCTGCCTTCGTGTGGTGGTCTCGCTTTCTTTGTGCCTATTAAGCCAAGGCAGCAGGCGTCCCACACGGTACTCCCAGGTTGCTAAAGCCCGGGGCATTAACCGTGTAGCCCGGGGACCGTGTGCAGAACACTTTCCCCGTATTAACGAAATAGCCTTAACAGCCCTCGAATGGGCCACGACAGGATGACAATATAAATTCGTTGCCACCCAACCGATATCGTATGCCTTGCCTCCCGCGCCAACAAAAGTGACCTCGGGAAAGTTACTTTAGGGAGTTTACACCGTCTGACTAACTTACATGTGGGCCAGTGAAGGTCCCCGCAGCGCGCGTAAGTCGCACACCAGCAGACCAAGGCCGGTAAGAGAGTCATAGTTACTCCCGCAAGAAAAACACGTTCGAATCTAACTGGTTGAATCCGCTGCGGCAACAGAGAGATAAAGAAAGAGAGGGAGAGAGATACGTTTTTATTATTATTTATGATGATTTTAAAATCAAGTGTCGCTTTCCATTTCAGCTAAGTACCGGTCCCGTGCAGACGAAACGTTTAAGCATCTGTTCCAGCGTTCAAGAAGCTCTAGACGGAATTCAAGATGGTGATACTGTCATGGTTGGAGGTGCGTACTGGTGTTTATTCTTTAATTCAATGGAATGCGTGTATTACTCTAAGAAGTCACATATATATATATATATATATATATATATATATATATATATATATATATATATATATGCCAATTTACAATATTCTTTTTTTTGAGGCAAACTTATTTGTGAGGCAGGGTTAAATGCAGTTACACACTATTGCGACAAGCAGGGAATCTCACCTACCATGTTGAACTCGATCCCCGCAGATGAAGATTAACCCGCTGAGACCCATACCCACTAAGCGCACCTGCCCCCTAAAACTTTACCTTCTGGTCGCCAAGTTCTCTGTCCAAGATCTTCAATGAACAGGTCTATGTGTCACAAGATTAGGTGGCGAGTGCCATATCGGATCAGTCGGCTGAGAACTTTTTAACTTTTTTTTTTATTTAATGGGGTGTTGGATGGTAATGCACCATCTCTTTTTATTGAGACATCTGTGCTCCCCGTCTTTTTTTTCGGTCATGGTCGATTATTAGTCCACTCCGGCATTCACCAAAACCAATTTAGGAGTGGCCGGTCTGGGTCTCGAACCCAGGCCTCCCGAATGCAAGGCAAAGGCTTTTGCCACTAGGTCATCTTGCTCGGAGAACACTCACGGCTTCTCCACCAATCCAGCGCACTTTGCTCCAGCCCGTGCGAACTCGTGTGATCCAAGATTGCGTTTTCTTCAACCGCACTGGCCTCGAAAAATTTAATTTTTTATTTTATTTTTTCACATAGAACTGGGTTTTATCGGAAAATATAATTTTTGTCACAAAATCAGTATCACGCTGCATCATCTCGGGGGCCCAAGATGACCTCGGGAATTTATTAAAATTCCAACTTAAAATTCAAACAGCCTATATATATATATATATATATATATATATATATATAATGTTCCTTGCTTGTTTATTTGGGGATGGTGAGGTGCCAACCTTATTCAAGGAATGTATTGTGACAGCAATCCTCTAAAATTGAAAGAGGGCTCTGCCAGAAAACTATTGTTCTGTAGCAAAATGTGTTCCAAAACGACATTTGTAAGAGCAAGCAAGACAGAGTCATTTAAGCATCTCTCTTGGCCTGGAATATTGCTCGCACCAAAATTGCACTTGCTACTGTAGAGGAGTACCAACGACGGCTTGACACTCGAATTCGTAAGTTCTGCAGTTGTAGTTATAGTATGTTTGACTTCTTCTTCTTCAAATTATCCGCTTCTGTCTGCAAACGGGCGCCTTTGTTGTTGTTTTGTTGTTGTCGTCATCGTCGTTGTTGTTGTTGTTGTTTAAATCACTATTATCATTATTATTGCGGTGACGTACTGTTTCTTTCAATTATGCGCCTGCTTCCTTTTCGCTTGTATATGGATGTGGGACAAAAACACCTAGAGACAATTTTAACAGTGGCAGCTCTGCTGTGCACGAGCCAACAACGAAGCCAACAACTTATTGCGGAGGCCAACAGGAAGCAATGAAACTTTCTTCGTATATATATATATATATATATATATATATATATATATATATATATATATATATATATATATACAGGGTATTACAGGAATATTTGATCAACGATATATGGAATTGTAGAGCTCGTTAAGGCAAATATTTTTTCCAATGGAACATGGCCTCTAAGAGGCCCTGTTTCGGAATGAGAGTTAAATTACTACAATTTGTGACATTGGTGTTTCTGCCCGACATAGGAGCATATAATGTTCTGTTGCGAGACAACCAGGTTTCCTAGACAGAAGCTAAACACACCGCCGTGTTCGTGAGAAAATTCTGCTTCTTTCGAAGAACTCATAAGGCCGGTCAGAAGATGCTACATGGTCGCTTAGAAGAGAATTCGCCAAAATGAAGTTATTTTATTAACCTTCACGCCCAATACCTCAAAATCATTACCTTACGACCACTTACAGCGCTCTAGACGATCATTTTGGTACCAAACTTATGGCAATGCGAGCTGTGGTTGCGGAGTAATTTCGATTTTTTGGTGGGATGTCCAGATTAAGTGCATGTAAAATGACGCGCTGCGGCTGTCGCGCGACAGGTCGGCGGTAGTGAACGTCGCCACACAGTCATTTTACATGCACTTAATCTGGACATCCCACCAAAAAATCGTAATTACTCCGCAACCACAGCTCGCATTGCCATACGTTTGGTACCAAAATGATCATGATGAAAGGCGCACTTGCCTGAATATGTTAGTTTAGAGCGCTGTAAGTGGTCGTAAGGTAATGATTTTGAGGTATTGGGCGTGAAGGTTAATAAAATAACTTCATTTTGGCGAATTCTCTTCTAAGCGACCATGTAGCATCTTCTGACCGGCCTTATGAGTTCTTCGAAAGAAGCAGAATTTTATCACGCTTCTGTCTAGGAAACCTGGTTGTCTCGCAACAGAACATTCTATGCTCCTATGTCGGGCAAAAACACCAATGTCACAAATTGTAGTAATTTAACTCTCATTCCGAAACAGGGCCTCTTAGAGACCATGTTCCATTGGAAAAAAGATTTGCCTTAACGAGCTCTACAATTCCGTATATCGTTGATCAAATATTCCTGTAATACCCTGTATATATATATATATATATATATATATATATATATATATATACATATATATATATATATATTTTTTTTTTTTTTGCCGGTTCGATTTGGCAGAGTGCAGTCGTGTTTTCGTCGGCTCCCATAAAACTGAACGTTTTGTGAGGTTCGACTTCGATTTTGATAGTGATAATGGTACTGACGAATGTGCGTGTGCCGAGTACTCTATTGGTGAATAGTGCACGCTGGAAGTGAGTTGGGTCGCGTGTCTGAGGGATCCGAACTCTTTCAGGCTCCCTGACTGTGTTGACTCTCATCACCCAGCTGACCGTGTTCGATTTGCTAACGTCATCGCGAATCTACGTGCGGCGCAAGATTTTGTAGCTCACGGACTAACTCAATACCGCAGGTCGCCGTAGCCTTGTGGCAGTGTCACGGACTACCACTTAGCAGGACTGGGTTCAATTCCCAGGTCTGTGGCTTACATTTTTGTTTTTGTTTTTGTTTTTTATTTTTTTAGTGCGGTAGTGTGTTTTGTATTTTGTTACCCGGCGCGGCATAGGCATGTCGAAATTGGTGATTACTGGTCAGGATAAGCCACCTGATTCGCTGGATATATCACGGCTGAGGGCGGTTACTGCGCATGTTGAGAATAATACGACGGCAGCTGGCAACCCAGCAGAGGCGCCTGCATCGCCCATGCCCGACGGTGAGATGGAGTACACTGCCACCGGCAACGACGACGGCAGTAATGTGTTACCACATGATCGCGTTGGCTGCAAGCGGCGCAGGCAATCTGGTATCGAAGAGACAATAAGCGGACCACACGGGCTAGTGGACTCCGAAGGTTTCACAAAAGTGGTTTCGCGGAAGGAGAAAGCCACTATTTCACGCGAGCAACGACAGCTTAATAAGCTTCGGTGTGACATCGAAGCCGGGACAATTAACCTGTTTAAGGTAACCTTTCGAAGACAACCAACCGTAGAGTCGGACGCTATGTCATTTTCTGAAGGTTCAATGCTTACGATCTTCAAAGAGATCTACGCCGTGTCACCAGGGTGTAAAATTTCTGGTGATACCCAGTCAATCGCGGTCTGGGTAAAAGACTTAAAGAGCGTTAATACGCTACTTTGTGTGTCAAGCCTAGGAGGGTGCCCCGTATCGGCTGCTTGCCCGGCCGTCACCTCATTTAGCGCCAGGATTGAGGGGGTCAGCCCAGTTTTCACCGAAGGCGAAATTGCCGGGGAACTGGCGGAACACGGAGTTACTCAAGCGCGTCGACTATATCGTTCGTCCGCAAGCGGGAAGGTGCCGCTGACAAAGGTCATCCTTACCTTTTCTCGCCAGCCCCCCGCGTCCGTCTTTCTCGGCCACAGATCTCACCCAGTTATCCTGGAGCCGAGCCAAGCAAGGATCTGCTTTAAATGCTTGAAACCTGGACACCTCGCTGACAAGTGTCTAGGAAAAAAGCTTTGCAAGAACTGTGGAGGCCCAGATCATACCGCCGAGTCCTGTCGTAACAGTCCAAAGTGCGTGAATTGCCAGGGACCTCACCGGGCGGGATCCGCTCTCTGCCCGCGGCTGGCTTACTTGCGTGAGAAAAGCAAAATTATGTTGGAGGGTCGCATGCTCCAGCAGGTCAGAGCAGATTACCCTGAGGCGGTCATCGACGAAGCTGTACATTGTCCTCCGGCTTCCGCCCAAGAGGATCCGTCGTCCGCAGTACAGGGCCCCACCTACGCAACCGTGGTTAGGGGGATTTCGCCAGCAGCTGGGGTTGATCCGCAGGTCGTTCTACCCAAGCCGAAACCTATACCGAAGCTTCAAAAGAAGAAGCGCGGCTATAGGTCGCCAACGAGCAGGACCCGTCGCTACAACCACCCGAAAAAGGCCCCGAGAGCAAGTAAGACCCGCTCAAGCGCCGGCACCGGTTCGTCGCTCTCAGGGCTAGCTGATCTTCTACAGGGAATCAGACCAGAATTATCTGCGGTGTTGAGGTCTTTAGAGGAAGCGTTGCGACCTCTGATGGGACTGCTTTCTGTAGTGGGCAAGTTAAAAGGTCTCGCCTTGTAATGACAGATCACGGCGACAACACGCCTAACCGCGGGTGCGCCAGCCCGCGGTCCGGGCAGTCGGACCCCAACAGGGCCCCCTGCCCAATCTGCGGGCTTTCGTTTACACGAAGAGGTCTACGTCGACACATAACGACCAAGCACGGAGGGGTTGCCTACAACATTGACGATAAGTCACGGCCCTCAAACTCTCGGTTCACCGCGGATGGATTAATCGGCGTTATTCAAGACGTCTTTTGCCGCTGGAGGTTGGTCCGCATTTTGCCAAAGTCAGTGCGTAGGCAAGTAGCCGAAGAGTTCACTAAGGTCCTGTGCTCAGTCGCAGAGAACAACGACGACACGGCCTGGCTTTCCCTCTTCTCTTTCGCGCCCGTTGTCCTCCGCCTCCCCGATGGTGGGAAGGATGACCGGTCATTGGCGGTTATTGTCCGGAAGAACCTTCGCGACTTTGCTCAGGGGAGACGGTTTGACGATGGCAGTAGTCCTCTTTCAAACATACGTCCCCGACAGCGGACAGTTGATACCGTCCGGCTAGCCATTACCAAGCTTTCGGAAGGCGACGTCTCTTCGGCGGCCAGGGTCTTAATCTCAGAAGACACGCTGGCGCAGAAGCCTAGCGAGACGGTTTCGCTCTTGGATAAGCACCCGCCCGCGCCGTCACCTCTGTCCTGGCCCAGCCCTCCTCAAGTGCCCTTGCCATCAACCACATCAGCCGACAATGTTCGATCCGCCATAAAAACGTTTTCGCGAAGTTCCGCCGCGGGCCTTGATTTCATCAGACCACGGCTACTACAAGACCTGCTGTCCCCCGCTTTAGGAGCTGTCGCCGACCGCCTTGCGGCCGCCCTCGCCAAAGTCGTTGATCTTCTACGCTGGGGCTCGCCGCTCTCCGAATGGCGACCGCTCATCTTTGGGGCCCGACTTTTCGCCCTCAAGAAGAAAGATGGCAGCGTGAGGCCCATCGCATGCTCATCTGCAATCCGGAGGCTAGCGGCAAAAATCGGCATCTTTGAGAACAAGGCAGATATCTCATGTGCTCTTGGTGACCATCAGCTTGGGTTTGCGACACCGGGAGGATGCGAGGCCGCAGTGCATTCGACTCGGTCCTTTTTGGAGTCACGCTCTGAAGCTACCCTTGTGGTCAAGCTTGACTTCAGGAACGCGTTCAACAGTATTCGAAGGGACCATTTGTTGAGCGCGGTGAAAGCTTGGGCCCCGAGCATGTTCCACCAGGTGGAACTAGCTTATAAGGAGCCATCCTGCCTTCTTCTGCCGCACGGTGTCATAATGTCGCAGACTGGGGTACAGCAGGGCGACCCGCTGGGCCCGCCGCTGTTCTGCCTGGCAGTCAAAGACTTAGTTGACTCCCTCGAGTGCCCGCTTAACGTATGGTACTTGGACGACGGTGTACTGGGTGGCACCCCCGATGCAGTTCTGAGGGATCTCCACAGAATCATCGAGTTCGCTGAACGGAGCGGCCTGGCTCTAAACTCTGCGAAGTGTGAGGTCCATGCTGTAGGAGGTGCTGCGGACTCTGAAGTGGTGGAGGCTCTCCCAGGGTGCAAGACTGTCGGCACGGATTTAGAGTTGCTGGGCGTACCTCTTTTCCCGCAAGGAGTTCCGGCTGCCCTCGAGAGGTGGCTGGCCAAGCTAGAAGATGCGATGTCACGCATTCACTTGGTGGGTTCTCATCGAGGCCTCTTTCTTCTGAGATCCTCCTTCTCGGCCCTACGTCTCAACCACTTGTTTCGAGGTGCAGATTGTTCACTGGCTTCCGGACTTCTTGAACGACTTAACGACAGCATGCTAGCTACAGTGGAGGCGTTGCTGAACCTTAGTCTATCCACGAGTGCACGCCGACAAGCTCTACTCCCCGTTCTTTGGGGTGGCCTAGGGTTACCTGATGCGACTGTCTTATCTGAGATAGCTCTGGCAGCTTCTCTACACAGGTCTATGCAACAGGCTAGAACCCTCCTCGATTCGGCTGCCCTCACAGACTTAGAAGCCCGATTGGAAACAAGCCACCGTAGAGCAGTTGCCCTGTGCGGCCACGAGCCCGCCGAAGCTGGACACCAGAAAGAATGGTCAACAGCTCTATATGAGCAAAGGGTCGTAGACCTCATTGCGGGATGCACGACGGACGCCGACAAGGCCAGGCTGCGCGCCGTCTCCTCCAAGGGGGCGGGCGCATGGCTACACGCCATTCCCTGTGCCCGGATCGGGACCCTGTTAGATGATGAGTCGGTAAGGATTGCCGTCGGACTTCGTTTGGGAACAGACATTGTATACACTCACACCTGCGTCTGCGGAGACGTCGTCGGGCCAGACGGACGCCACGGGCTGTCCTGTATCGTCAGCGCAGGTAGGCGAGCAAGACACCAAGCCCTGAATGAAACCTTCAGTCGAGCTTTACGATCCAGTGGTCTGCCGTGCGTCCTTGAACCCGTCGGGCTAGACAGGGAGGGCGGCAAGAGACCTGACGGGCTGACCTTAACTCCGTTCGAGAGCGGGTGCATGCTGGTTTGGGACGCGACAGTTACTGACTCATTAGCCCCTTCAATGGTCAGTGCTGGCGCGGCCCGGGCTAGTCATGCTTCGGCTCTCGCCGAGGCAAACAAGGTTAGAAAGTACCAGAACATCGGGTACCCGTACAAGTTTTATCCCTTTGCCTTCGAGACCCTTGGCGGG
>QVRM01002655.1:0-53701 GCA_003439945.1 Dermanyssus gallinae | reverse complement strand
GAGTGGATACATCCGGCAACGCTTCTTCTCCTTCAGGGAAAGAATGTCCGAGGGGTGGTGGGAGATGGGAGTGGAGATATGGCTCTTGGCCCACAGAGCTGCTCGTTCGCCACGTCTTCTTCGACTCGGGCGGCCAACTATCGTTTCCCGGACGCCTTTTGCTTGGGTGATAGGAGTCGTAGATTGCATGCTACTGATAACAAGCACTCAACATTCGTCTCAGTGTGTTAGACTAAAAGCGCCAACGTGAGCATAGTGCAAATGTTTTGGGGAAGAAAGATCTTCGCCGATCCTGCAGTGATCCGCGGCAGGTTGCCTGCCGGGGAGCTGGGTTGTAGGTGCGTCATGCCAATCCTTATGGAAACAGACCTGACCTATACCAGGCGTCGCTACTCACTGTTTATGAAATCAGACACATGTTAGCTTCGGCAGACAGGAAATAATTGCACGTTTTACATATATAATTTTTTCAGCTCTCACATCTTACTTGCAGGCTTCTGGGGATAGGCTAAGATATACCCATGGCAAGATAATTTCTCGTTACTGGTTTTATGTTGGCTTTTTCTAGAATACGAATGTAGCAGTAGAACAACATTAAACATATCTAACAAAAACACATCAAACCGTAACTCTGAAACGGAAACTGCGATAGCTAATCTAATGTTTGTCATTGTTATGACAATACTCCGTTGGTATATACGAGTATATACTTTGCTATTTATACAGTTGTCATCTGATTCCGGCATGTCATTCGAGAAAGGCAGTGCAGCCATTTTTTGTGAGGGACACCAAGCAAACGGATAAAACTTCGTACAGCCTTGAGAGAACAGTTGACAGATGCACCCTGGGCACCTCTTGTGGAAGTTCATATTCGACCAGATTGTTAGCTGTCAGCTGTCATAGAGTGCGGTCGTGTTTTGTCATGGCTCTGTGTGATTGGCAAGTTATGAGAGTATGATGAACCGAAGCTCGGATATCGTCATATCAATCGACTCCTCGTAACTCCGTGCGCCCGTCTGGACTATAGAAAGGTCGGTACCCCAGCGCAAGCTAGTCTTTTAGTGTTCCGCCTATAAGTACGGCAACTGTGATTCCGTCATTTTGAGACCCGGATAGCGCGGACAGACATGACTCCTATTGCTCGGAAACAGCCCGGGGAGACACATCTGTAGGAATGTCAGCTGCGGCACCACAACAACAACAGTGCGTGACAAATGGAACATCCATCTATGCCGGCGGCCAAAAGCGACCGCTCTCCCCGCCTAACCTCCACCAGCGCCTAAAAGAATCGCGCGTGAGTCTGGTATGTGCAAGATGCCAAGAAACCGCTCAGGGTGGGCTCAACCTGAGCTGCTCAAAGTGCAATCGAACCATCCATGCAGCATGTTTGAAATCAGATGAGACTATACCCAGTGCAGCAATTACAGCTGGCTGGCGTTGTCGTGTATGCAGTGGTGGCAACAGCTGACTTCACGGTGGATCGTTTCACAACCTTTCTGGATAGCCTCAACGTTGAGACAGAATTCATGGGCTGTGTTATGTTTCTATTCCGGCGAGTGCAGTCGCTTGAACATGAAGTTACCGCTCTCAGACGTCACCAAGCTCAAATGCCACCCGATCAACCGCGCGAGGACCCTATGGATGCCACTGACGGTCGAGATAATGCCGCAGTGTTGCCCCCGCCGAAGAAATCTGTGTTGGTGCTGGGTGACAGTGTCGTTGGTCCACTTAGGCCTGCTCTTAAGGAACTTCTCCCTAATGGGACACCTGTGTCGGTGCGTCCGTCCTCGAGAATGGACATCGATACCATAGTGGCAGAGGCGGAGAAGCACATCAATGCTGCCAGTGGGCCAGTGTCGATTTTCCTGCAAGCGGGATACCACGAATGTATGGATTTCGAGAAAAATAAGTTTGTGGCAGCGGTTGAAGCATTGGCCGCAATTGTGCACGTCTCTCGCCCGGGGTCTGAACTCCATGTCCTGTCCGTACCTCTATTCGGACAGGACTGTAAGGCGGCCAACGATATGCTTGCGGCTAAAGCTGTGCAAGACAATGCTCTCTTTTCAGTACTTCCTCTCACTATCACCCAACGACAAGTAGTCGAGAGCGGCCGATATTCGTACAAGGGGGAAATCGCCAAAAAGATTGCGTACAACATTGCCAGACGGATCAAGCGTTTTTTAGGGGTGAAACTCAGGAAGCCGAAAAAAGAAAACTGGACATCCGCGCCCCAACCAAATCCGGTATCGAGCGCGACGTCTCAGTGCAACGAGAGTCAGGGCCCCCGCCCCCCGGTCAAGGATGCCAGGTCCAACAGCAAGGTCAGGTTTGCCGGTTGTGCCCATCTTCAAGGAACACCGAGATTGATCAACCCGCGCCGCACCGGGCCGAGCGCCGGGACCGATCGGTCAGGCCCGAAGAATTGGTACCAGCTTCCGGCATCTCCGACAATCCTGTACTTTCTGAGCCAAGCCCTAGCGGCTGTATCTCAGCAACCCGCTACCAGACGCAGCGTCTCCAACAATCGGAGGGAACCCACCGGCCGTCACCGGAGCAGGGGTCGGAGCAGGAGCCGTGGACGTCGCTAAAGATAGTACAGTGGAATTGCGAGGGCGCTGCAAACCGTAGCGCTGCTCGCACCGTCGGCTCTGGATGCTGTGGATATTCTGGTTCTGACGGAGACGTGGGCGACCGCGCCTTTTGATTACCCAGGTTTCTACGCCGTCCACTGCATGGCTCAAAAGAGTGCTGGCCCCGGACGACCCAGCGGTGGTGTGTCCGTGCTGTACAACCATAGAGTGGGGGACCTCACCCCCTGCCTTGTCGGAGACAACCTCGTGGCCCTACGAGGCTCCCGCTTTCGACTCATAGCGGCCTACGCAAGGCCTGCGGACTCGGAACCTACCCTCGCACTCGTTGAAAAGTTGGTCGGCGGCATTCAGGCTACGCTTCCGTCTGCTGCCCCTCTGATCGTCGCGGGAGATTTCAACGCTCGTCTTGATTATCCCTCCTCCAGTCGCACGACAGCCTTACGTGATACCCTAGCTGACTATGGTTGCTGGATAGTTACCCCAGCGTCATGTCCGACCTTCCTCAACCATTCAGGTAGCTCGGTCATTGATTTATTTGCGGTCAGCTTAAGCGAGGACAGAGTAAACTATATTGGAGAAAGGAATTCGTTGAGTGAAGGCGAGCTTATTCGATCACATATCCCAACTGCGCTAGAATTCAAGGTACATGACGACACGTCGAGAGCCCCCAGACGAGTGCCTCGGGCCCGCAATCTGGACGTTGCGGCTCTACTGGAACGTTCGCATGAGGTCCTGCCGATTCCCGATTTCATCGACGTTGAGCAATATGCTGATCGCCTCGTGGAGATCCTTCAATCGTCTACTTGCTCCCCCAGGAAAAAGAAACATCGCCCTTGGTTCAACCACGACTGTCACGTTGCTCGAGCGACACAGAAGACCCTCCATTTGTTGTCAGAGCTGCAACCTGCCGTTAAGCCGCTTGCTGATGTTTTCCGAACGATCTGCCGGAAGACATACACTCAGCAGAAGAAACTATATCTCGAACAACAGGAGGCTATCCTCCTCACACACGCAGAACGAGCTCCATACAAGTGGCTTACACGCGGTGGGCAAACCTCCTGTCCTATTAGCTCTGTCACCCTCGTTGGACATTTCACCGAAATGTTTGCATCGAGTGACACGATCCCCCGCGAATTACCATTGTTCGCTGCTGTTTGGGACGAGGAAACGACAAGAGATCAGAGCGAACTTGAGAAGGACTTCACGGTCATGGAAGTTCTGCAGGCTCTTCAAGGGCTGTGCAACAACAAAGCATCTGGACCGGACGGCGTTCGGAATGAGCACCTTAGAAGCTCGCTTGTACTCGCTCCGTGTTGGACAGCATTGTTTAACGAATGCCTCAAGACGGGGCTTCTCCCAACACAATGGAGAAATGCGACCTTACTGGTGATCCCAAAAGGCAAAGGTGACCCTACCCACCCCTCGGCCTAGAGAGGCATTGCAAAGAAGAGCGTGTGCTATAAGCTGCTGTCGTGCTTGATCACGAACAGACTAAGCGCCTTCTTGGAGGCCACGAACGTTATACCTGAAGAACAACATGGATTTCGGAAGGGGCGTTCTACGCAAACAGCGTGCAGAATTCTTCTGGATGACGTCAAAGAAACCCTCTCCCGACCAGGGCAGTCTCTGTACGCGGTATTCGTCGACTTCAAAGCCGCCTTTGACTCCGCTCCACGTGATCGTGTGCTCAACATTCTGGCGGAAGTCGGCGTTCCCTCGAAGATGCTGAACCTCATAAGAGAGATCTTACAGGAAAAACCGGGTGACAATCGACGATGGAGTGTCGGAACTGCCGGCGTTTTCGCAAACAACCGGGTTTGCCCAGGGGGACAATCTGAGTCCACTTCTCTTTTCCGCCCTCTTGAAGGACCTGCCAAAACGAATTCGGGGGTGTAGAGATCTCGTTAAGGTTTTATTATACGCAGACGATTTAGCTATATATGGAAGTAGCCGTTTCCAGGTCCAACAGGCGCTGGCCAGACTCAACACAGCCGTTACAGAGTTGGGGTTAACAATTAATCTTCGTAAGACGGAGGCACTAAAGTTCCGTAGAGGGGGCAGGGTCGCGCGTGACGACTCTCTTCATATCGGTAGCTTCTCTCTCGCCTACGTCAATAAGTTCCCTTATCTAGGACTAATCATACCGTCAAAGGGTTCTCGGCGCATGTTATGGAGAGATGCAGGAAAGCCCTTATAGCGGCATCTTCCATCAGGAGCCCGCACCGCCTGTCCCTCGGCACAGCCACTCGCCTCTTCGACCTGAAGATCGCCCCCGTGGCTTCATATGGAGTGGAGTTAATATGGGCGCACCTGACTCCCAGAAACCTCGACCAGCTGAATCAGATAAAAGCAGCTTTTCTGAAACGGACTCTGGGACTTCATACGTCAACGCGCAACCGCCTCGTCTTCTTATTAGCAGACTGTCCACTTTTTATAGAAGACCTAACGCGCCGTTATAACCTCCCGCAAACCACAGCCTTCATCGACTGCATTAGAAAATGGGAGGCGAAATTTTCTGAGCTCGACCCGGAATTTTTCAGTACCGGAGCGATGAGAAATGCAGAGTGGAAGGGGCCAGAGCGTAGCAACAGGCACGTGATAAGACGATTTGCAGTACACGGCTTTTCATCACATTTTATGTCAACGTGCTGAATTCCATGAACCATGTGAGACTTGTGTATGCCGCCGCTGCGGTGAACACTGCCGAAGATACCATGCCGCAAAATGCAATCTTGTGCAATCTTTAAATGAATTAGCCCGTCATTGTGGGGCCTTGTAGCTTATATATTGTATATATATATATATATATATATAGATATATATGTATGCGTATGTATATGTTTATATATGTGTGTATATATGTGTATGTGCATGTATCCATACATATGCAGATCACCCGGTGATAGTCTTGACTCACTGTCCTTATAGTTGTTAAAGAGATGTATTTGTGATTATAATCGCTACTCAACCTGAGTGAATAAATATGAAATGATATTCGACCAGATTAGGTGATGATAACCATAAGCTATGTATCTGATATAAACGTGGCAATTGTTTCTAACCTCTTGTCGGACTTGTTTAACTTTTTCCCATTCCGAAGCAAAACTTTCAAATAATACTGTTTGCAGCGTCCATATCTAAATCGAACTACCTCAACAAACGGCGCACAGCTTGACCTGAGGTACAGAGCGGCTTCTTAAGCGCATTGACAAGCAAGTACTCGTTTTATGTACATTCTGAAACACCTTTCAAGCAAACCAAAGCCTCCGGGCACAACTCATTATATCACTGACTGAGGCACATACATTTTCCCACGCGTTTTCTGATCATTCAAGAAGCAGGTGGATCTAAGTTTCGCTCAGTGGCTGGCAGCTGAAGTGAAGGATTTAAGTTTCATTCGGTGGTTACAAATGGGTCCACAAAATTGGCGGGCTTTGTCCTTAAAGTTACAAATATCTCTCCAAAATTGACACGCGTATTAGATTTTGCACAAGTTCTAGCTCGCGCAATGGCCACTTTGTTTTAATTTTGATTATCGTGCATAAATGCTGATGCAATAATTTCTTGCACCATAGCTAATGTCTATTTCATTCGTCACTTTATGCAGCTTTAATCGGTGGTCAGTCATCACGAGCTTTTGTGGACTTCTAGTACAGTTTTTTTCGCACGAAACAGCTCTTGGTCGCCCAGAACGTTATGCAATCTCGGTGCACACAGTACCTCTTTTAAATGAGGGAATTATTTTAGTATTGGTGGTATACGTCGCTGAACTCGTTCCGTAAACTGCGCCTAGTTTGGCCTTCCAGTTTTTTTACGCAGCACGGTTCTCGTCCTGCACTTTTGTCTTGGGAAGAACTAATACGTTACAGTTGCGCGACATGCTACATTTAGTATGCAAATATGTGTATATCTTTCATTTTGCTAGGCGCTTTACTCTGTTACGCTTGCTGAAATGATGAGGTATTTATTAGTTCAACTTTGGCAGGCACAAAGCCATGGGCGCAATAGCGAGCAACGCGGTGGTTGTTTGACACCGGGAACTTGACGCGAAACAGTTGCAGCACGAATTATTTTTAGGGCATTTATCAGCTACGGACAGACCAATTTTTGCGCCAATCAGTAGCGTCATTTATTGTTTAAATTTGAATGAAAGAAGTGAAGAAAACGAGGTTTGCTGATTTAGTTTAGGAGCCGAAAATGGGGAAGCAATGATCCTCCATAGTTCGGCGATAAAATCAAATTAAAGTGGTAAAAATATTACAAACCGCTTACTAAGCAGCATCTAAAAGCACTGTGTATGCGTGGTACGCCCGCTTGGAAAGGCTTTCGAAGTCTATAACAGAAAAAAAGCATTGAAAAGGTTCGTGATATCGTACTTACCAATTACCAACTTTCAATTATAAGAGGTACCTAAGGAATTAGAGATGGGTCCGTTGTAACATTTTAGAACGATATTTTATGAGCCAGAAGACTGGCAGCGACGTTCGTTTCAACAGTATTGAACATCCTGCAAATTAACGCCTGTCGGGAAGTGCCTGAATTAAACCTTCAAGAGGTAGCAGAAGACCCTAGATTGCTTCAGAGAATGATTACACAAAAAGAGTAATGGGTAAGCCATATCGATACCAAAGCCCAATCCATCCAGTGGTTTTACCAAAATGGAGAGTCGATGGAAAAATTAGACAAAGTAGATCTAACGGTTTTCTTGACTGTATTTTTCGACTACAAGGGACAATCTCCCACGAATTTCCACTTAGTTGTATCCTCAGTAAGGAATACTACTGCGAAAGTTGTAGAATATGGTGCGAGAACATCCGACGCAAGTGGCCTGAACTCCGGCTAAACAGCTCTCTTAGGTCATCTATCACGACAACACACCGGCTTACGCACCGTTACTGATTTCGAATTATTTGACGAAAAACTTGATTTCTAAATACCACAGCCTCTCTATTCGCTGGACCTAGCTCCGTGCGGCCTTTTTCTGTTCCTGCTGATAAAAACTAGAAGGTCAACTTTTCGAGACACTAGCAGAGATAACGAAAAATTCGCAGCAGTAACTCAACTCGATTCCAAACGAGGCGTTTAAAAAAATGCTTCGAAGAATAGGGAAGAGGCGACGCAAGTGCAGCAAGCGGGAGCTATTTTGAAGAGAACAAAAACATATTGGAAGATTAAATAAATCTTTTTTTTATAAACATGAATCAGAACTTTCGGATCCGCCTTCATATATATATATATATATATATATATATATATATATATATATATGAAGGCGGATCATATATATATATATATATATATATATATATATTGCATACATATCAGCATACGGTTGACGCCCAGAAGGCAGCCCTTCGTTGATAGTTGGTGACCGCCAAGTTATAGAATAGCGCCATCATGGTAACAGAGTTTGGCAGCAGCAGCAGCATCTCCGCCACTGCTGCCACTGCCACCACCACCACGACGACCAGCCCCAGTGGAGCTGGTGTCAAGTCGCTGTGATAAGATGGAGCGGTCTCAGCGGAGTCTTCCGTCAGAGCAAGACGACGTCGATGACTATGAAGACGACGACGACAACGATGAGAGCAACAACGATCACGATAACAACTACAACAACAACAGCAGCAGCAGCGACGATGAGACGAGAAAGGAGAGGAAGTTTGGTCGCCTGGCTAACTCGCTGGATAGAGCAGAGAAACTCGGGCTCTGCTGTACTCGAACTGCTTTCTCTGGACGGCCAGCATGGCGGCGCGAAAATGTCGTCGTCGCCGCTGCCGCCGCCGCCGACGAAAACGACACTACATCCTATCGCTGGTCATCGTTTGTTCTCTTCCAATCTGCGTCGTGTATACTTCCTCAATTCTCCCGCCCTCTATTCCTTCTCTATTTCGCCGTTGCCTCAGTCTGCCCTATTCCTCCTAGTTTCTCTATTCTGTTCTTTCCGTTCTCTCACTCGTGTAGTATATCTCACTTGCAAACTCTCTGCTGCTGCCGCCATGCCGCCGGCAAGACCGGCAACGCACGGCCGAAGGAACACGATTCGGATCGTCGCGCGACAACAGGCAGGCTAACAAATAGGCCTTTTCCCCAGCCATACCTCGGCCGCTCTGGCGACCTTGTCGATCATTGCCGGCTACAGCAACTGCAGCCGGCCACTGGACCGATAGACTGGACAGCGTTGACTTCGCCGGCCAACAGACAGCCGACACAGGGTTATCGAAGGCCATCGGCGCCAGGCCACGATCAGGCTCTTCAAGCTTCACTACTTCACCAAGATACTGCTACTACAAGTACTACGACGTCAACTAACATCTGGTGCTCCACCGCTGCTTCGCAGACTTAACGACGTGAACACTCCATGTCTGTTTATATATATATATATATATATATATATATAGTTTTGTTAATCAAGGAATGGTTTACACGTCTACATCATAGGTATCACATTTCCAGAGTTAAGATAACGGATATGCTCTTTCGCAATGCTGAAGGTGCTATAGATCACACGGGCGGCCGCAAAGTTTACATATGCACTCCGACGAGACCTCATGAATTTTCTCGCGCACACAGAACTCTTTAGGCGGAAGCCGTAGACGGCAACTCTGGTGACTAGATGCCAGTTCTCGTAAACTGCAGGCTTTCCACGAATCCGACGTCATTGCTTTTGTTACATAGAACAACGGGTCGATATCGGCCATTTTATTTTCCCAAACCAAAACGTGTTCTCTTTGCAGCCTTCATTGACAGCCTGTATGAGTCCTTGACACTGCAGGGAAAGTAGGGAACAAATTCGATTGTTTCTGAATCCAGGCGGAACTCATCGCTTTTGGCCAGTTTTCCACCTCGTCGAAATTTCACCGCTTTAGTCCTGCTTGCATTAATCTCCAGTTTGCTCCGATTTACGTAGCGCTGTAGAGTTACAAGCGACTGCTGCAAATGAAAGCGACTTCGGGGGAACAATGCTAAATCATCGGCATACATAAGCGTTTCCACTTGTAAATGCCGATTATGTATTTCCGTTGAAAGATCGCTTGCCAGCATTGAGGACAATAGGGGACTTAGACTATCACGCTCCTCCTGTGAATTTGTGCATCTCCTCTGTGGTCTCGAAACGTTGACTCTTGATTTTTTTAATTTATAGGAGATATTTTAAAACAAGTCACACGGAGCCAGGTCAGGCGAACAGGGAGGTTGTGGAAACATAATATATTCCAAATAATTCGAAATGAACATGGAATATATTTCGCCAAATAATCCAAAATCGGTACTTATGTTTGCAACGGTGCAACGCTATCGTGATGGATAATCCATGAGTTATTTGCCCAGAGTTCAGGCCTCTTGCGTTGGACGTTCTTGCGCAATCTTCTTAACATTTCGCGGTAGTATTCCGTGTTGACTGTACAGCCAAGTGAAAAATGAATCACTTATAGTCGAAAATAAAATCGAACAAATATTGATGTTAGTTCCACTCTGTCTAAACCTTTTCGAACGACTTTCACTTTAGAAGCTACACTGAGAGCATTGGGTTTTGGTTTCAATATCGTAACTCTATACCTATGGCTCGTCTCATGTAATCACTCTCTAAGCAATTCAGGATCTTCTGCTGCCGCCTAAAGGTTTAATTCGGACATTTTCTGACGGGTGCTCATTTACTGGAAATTCAACCTTTTTGAAACGAACTTCGCTGCCCGTCGTCTGATGTGAACAAAATATAAGTCAAGCCTGTTACAACTAATCTATAAGATATACCTAATTTCTCAACCCTGATAGTTATTCAGCGACTATTGCATTAGTTTATGTCACAAACTTCTTCAACGCTTTTTCCTGTTATTGACGCCGAAGGCCTTTCCAATTGGGGGTAAGATTGCTCCTCCATTTTCGGCTCTTTAATAATCGCGAACCTCGTTTTCTCCACTTATTTAATCAAACTAACAATAAACGCCAAAAGCTGTGGACGTGCAAGTATGACGATTTTTTAAATAGTGTATTGTACCTGTAATTACAACTGTCGGCTTGCATCAACGTCATAAGAGCGGCTACGGCGTTATTCTATATTTTCCGTTCGGTATCATATGTTTTCTGCATGCAAAGTGCAAAATATCATCATTTACCAGGCATGAATCATGTAGCGCAACTTGAGCAACTTTAATGTGAAATCTGGTGTTTTACGTCATCCCCTTGACGCATCACGGCCTATGAATGATGTTCGTTTCCGTTCTAGAACAGAAAATAATAATCGGCTCTTTTTAGAGTCGTGCAAGATGCATCGTACCCCTTTTTGCGTTCCTTATGAGATGATCGATGAGTGTATAGATATATAAAACGGTCGATACTTAAATGATAAGAAACCGAACACAAGACAAACAAAGTGAGCACTTTATTAATCTTGTTGTATTCTCCGTTTCTGTCTAAAGAGCGAACTTTGCACTAGAACTAAAAACATGTGTTTTGGATCTTCAATGCACCGAGCGCCCGACGTGTTGAGATATCTAGGGTTTCCCCAACAGTTCTTGTAGCGGCATGATCGCTGATTATCTATTCTTAATGAGCATCGCTCAAACAATAGATCAAAATCGGGAATCGAACCTGCAGTACCTCAGTGGATGACAACCATGACTAGCGCACTAGTCTTTATATACTTCCCAATAGACATTACTAAACACCATCGACACTCAAGGTCACAGATAATACCGCCTAGCCGTTGACAAATTAATCAAGATTTACACGAATACGATTTTTAAACTTGATTTCAGCAAACAAACTTTGAGGAAGCTTTAACTGTAAAAATAAGTTCACGTTCATTTGGCAGTCACAATAAACCACCAACAAACATTTTATATCCACCAATCCCATGGATATTCTTAAACAACCTTGATAGTGATGTTTAAGAATATCCATGGGATAAGGCCGAAGATACTAGAACTTGATCGCCTTGGAGGGGCGAGAGAGACCAGAGCATCAAACACGGTCACACTGAAGATCCGCACGCATCGAAGCAGCAAGGGCAGCCAAGCGTTTGGCGTGCGAGCTGTCAGAGAGTGGAACACTCTTCCGGTTAGCTTACGTTGTTTGAAATCCTTAAATAACTTTAAGGATAATTTAAAGTCATACCTATTACCCCGTCAATAATGGATACACTTGTCTTCCTAAATTGACCCTCGCATAGAGGTAAACACAAGTAATTTTATTCCGGCTGCAACTTTTTACCAATACAATGGTAACTGTAGTAGGTTTAAATTACTATATCCTCCTTGCAAATAATTGTAAATGTATGAAACAACATACCATTGTAATTGTGTATATAATAAATAAATGACCTTGTTCAAAAGAAAAAATATAATATATATATTTTTTTCTTTCATATACTTTTATATATTTAAGTGTAATAAAAGCTATGTTTATTATATATAATTAAAATATGTATATAATTTGTATATGGTGCAATCGAAGAAAAGCGTTTTGTGCGGTGACTATAAGAGAGCTGGACCAGTTCTCCAAAACTTTTCGCTGCCTGGACAGTTTGGGTTCTAGGGTGTTCGGGGGGTTTTTAAAGGTTCTAATCCTTTAAAAATATTGTTGGATTCGATCTACGCATTGTTCTATTAAAATATTGGCACATGACAACGTCAATTCATTAGTTGTCTAGCATTTATCTTATGATAGGTGAGATTGTAAGATTAACGCCAAGAATAAAAGCAAACGTTTGCATTGATCCACTCCAACAACATCGTAGTTGCCCACTCTAACATCTGTGCCCTCTAGTGTACTATCAGAGATGTTAATGCATCTCTGCAACAACGGCGGCTGAATAAACGCCAAACGGACTAAACTAGTGAAATGTCAACGAAGGCGACGGCTCTCTCCGGGAGAGACACTCTTTCAAACACCTAAGGGTTTAAAGCCTTCTAACAGAAAGTACAATTAGTACACACATAGGGAAGCACGCTAATTCCGACTGTTGATCAAGTATGAGACAAGCTTACGAATACTGACTCTTTCCACACACAGCGTAGAGAGTAGATCTCCGTGATCTATGGCTGTACGGAAACGCTCTCGGATTAAAGTATACTCTCTCTCTCTCTAAAACATATATATATATATATATATATATATATATATTGGGTCCACAAAATATTTGAAGATCGATAATAAGAATTGTAGAGTTCGTTACAGTAAATATTTTTTCCAATAGAACATGGTCTCTGAGTAGTTTTGTTTCGGAGTGAGAGTGAAATTACTTAAATCCGTGGCACTAGTGTTGTTGCCCAACGTAGAAGCACAAAACGTGTAATTACGGGGCAGGCCCTTCTATACAGAAACTAAGTACACTGTTGTATTTTTGAGAGAATTTTGCTTCCTCTGAAGAACATATAACATCAGGCAGAAGATACGACATGGTTGTGTAGAACAGAATTCGCAAAAAATGAAGGTTTTTATTAGCCCTTACGCTTAATGCTTTATAACCACCTACGCCCATTTGCAGCGCTCAAAACAAATACAATCGCGTAAATGCTTATTTTATAAAGATCATTTTGTACCACATATATGACAATTCGAGTCGTAATTGCGGAGTAATTGAGATTTTTCGGCAGGCATATGGAAATTGAGTGCATGCACAAATTACCTTCTTTCAGAAATATTTGAAGCTCAATACGAATAATTGTAGGTCTTGCAAAGGTAACTATTTTTCTATAGAACATGGTCTCTGGGAGTCATTTTTTTCGCAGTGAGAGTGATACTACTAAAATCCATGACACTGGTGTTATTGCACGATATAGGAGCATAGCATGTGCAATTGCGAGACATCTGGTCCTCCTATAGAAAAATTAAGCACATAGTCATGTTTGCGAGAAAGATCTGCTTGTTCAAAGAATATATAAGGCCGGCCAGAAGATGCGACATGGTCGTTTAGAAGAAAATTTGCAAAAACAATAATTCTATTGTTAGCTTCCACGTCCAGGACCGCATAATCATAACTCTCAGCAGAATTTTCTCACAAACACGACGGTGTGCTAAGTTTCGCAATTGCACATTTTGTGCATTTATGTCGGGCAAAAACACCAGTGTGTATTTACTTTAGCAAGCTCTACAATTCTGTTTATCAATCTTCAAATATTTCGTTGAGACCCTATATATAATTTTGTTTTATAGAGGCAACTGGTAAAATGCGTTATGCACACTGGGCGACGTTGGTAAAGCCACGGTAGTGTAGGACTCGCACCCACTAAAATCCAGTCGTCCTCTTTGCCCCTTGACGGGGGTAGTCGTAGTACTGTCTTCTGGAGATTACTTCACCTGGCCACTCTTCTTGCCATTTAGGCTGCTCGGCTTTGTGCGGCGGTTATTTTCGCCTCAGAGATACCTTATGCGAATCTTCTTACCAGAATCCCGGATTTGTGATCTTTAAGAAGCGCCTCTACAAGGGCCTGGCATGTCAGGGGGTTCTGCAGTCCTAGGTTCCGGGACAATAACTCTCGCTCAGTGTCGAAGAAGGAGCACCGCTCATAGCAGTGCCTCATCCGATCAAACCAGCATCATTCGGCTCCCCCGAATTGCACATGCGGCATACAGGGGAGTCAGTTTTACTAATGCGGTGTAGGTACTGCTGAAAACACGCACAATGGCCTCTTAGCAGTTGCGCGAGTGGGTAGGTAAGCGAGCCGTGTTTGAGACTGTACCATTTTTTAAAATTAGGAAGTATTAATTTTGTCCCATATCCAGGATGGCCCGGCTGGATTGGTTCCCATTGCTGGCTCCATTCGCTTAGGGTGTCGGTTCTGCTGACTAGTGTGCCCTCCGTCAGTCCGTTGGTTAAAGGGTTTCTTAATGCCAATTATTTTACTCTTAGGCCCCAAGGAATTTGTCTGAAGAGGACCTGTACGGCTGCGGTGGAAGCCGTGCGACTTACTTTGTGCTTTTATGTCGGGCAAAAACAGCAGTGTGTATTTACTTTACAAGCTCTACAATTCTTATTATCAATATTCAAATAATTTGTTGAGACCCTATATATATATACATATTATTATCTTCTTTTTCTCTTTTATCCCCATACCCTTGTACTACTTTTCATAACGAGAACTTGGGCATGTGAATGTATGCAGTTCCGTAAATAAACCATGTTTGAATTGAGAAAAAAAAAATATATATATATACATAAATCTATCTCAACAAAATATATATGTATATATGACAAGATCTTGTCTCATGTCATCGCAAAAGTGTGTGAACTGGAATAAGAAATATAAGGTATATCTTGAGGCACAACTTGGAAATGTGTCTTCACCATATTTAGTTATCTTTGCGATTTGTGAGCCTTCAAGCTACCTCGCCGCAAATCCTAAGCTGCCTTTCCAACTCAAGATGGTAACATTTCCTTACCGTGGTTCTCACCCGATAAGCTACAAGCAGAATAGAAACGGAAGTGATTGCATTAGCTACTATGACTGTAGGAATATGTAATGTGATGTTAATCATCGCAAGAGTGCAGCGAGGCTTGCAAAACTAAACCATGACATAAACATCCTCGTAGCTCGAACTCATCGACGCCAAACCTAGCAACGTGGTGTCTCGTCTTGTTGTTCCTGACAAACATGCTCATATCAAAAGCAAAAAGTAAGCTAAAGCGATAATAGTAGTAGTAGTAGCACTAATAGTAATATAAATTCGCACTTAACTCAACCAAACTCTGAGGTCTAACTAGACAATTTTCGATGATTCTCGGCGTGTGTGCGAGCATAAGACGTTCAATCAGACGACTAGGCACCAACTATTGTTATTCATAATGTTGCCACGCATCGTAAAAAAGTAGCATCCAACAGGCATGATCTTCTTATTCCACGCCGCCAGCCTGGTAATAGTTCAGTACAATTCGAACTGACCTGCAGGCTGTGCGTCGTACAGTGAAGTGATGAATATATAGAGATGTATTTCTTGCAGATTGGCTTTATAGTGGATGTGCCAGAAACACAGATCGTACAGTTTCGGTGCTATGGCAACGAGCCGGCGCAAGTGCAATTCGTCAAATGCATTTGCCATATCGAAATCATTTTCTCACCTTAAGGTACAGCCTTTTTATGACAAGTAACTGACAAGCTGCCGACAATAAGTGGAATTTCAAAGTAATTTGATTACATTTACTACTAACATTATAGCGGCCGGCAGTTTCAGAAACCCGACAAAGCTCTCCGTTCAAACAGCTATAATATTATTTAGGCTCAAGTGATACCTGTAGCCGCCCTAGGTATCCAAGTGACGTGGAAACATCTTTACACGTAGCAACTGGATAGGGTGAAGCCGGATTTCCGAACGCGAGTGTTTGGCCTTTCATCTAATTTCCGCAACAGAGTAGTGTACATGCTTGCGTGTTTATCAATGTTTTTCATACTTATCAAATGCCGGCCTTGAAACGTTCCGATATGAATATTCTTAAAAAAAGTTCTTTAATTCCCAAATCATTTTATTTGTCACCAGTTATAACTAACCAGGATTGGCAGGAATCTCTCCAACAATGTCGGCACCTCGTTAAAGTGTTCACGGATTCCATCATCTACTATGTTGACCCGTTAGGTCTCATGAACCCAGAGAGTATTACAAATGCCGTCGTTGTGGCGGCCCATGCCCCTTGCATCATATTAACTGTACTGAATCCGTGTTGCTCTCTCAGCTGCAGCAAAAATAATCATACAAAGACTAAGTTTACTATGTGTGTCACATATATATATATATATATATATATATATAAATAGAAAATATGGTGATGATTTATTAATAATTTACAGTACGTTTGCACACTCGGCAGTGCTCGCCTTATATATATATATATATATATATATGTAAACCATGATCATATTTACGTACCCAAACAGGGTGCACTTAATTATATAAGTATGAATAGAAATAATAGTCACCTATTTGTAGAAAGTACTGTGGCCCAAGGCGCCGCACATGTCGGGCGGAGAACTAGAAGCAAACAGCCGGACCACGTATCGTTGAACTGACGCGGTGGACAACTGCGGAACTGCTCCTCAGTTTAGGCGCGCCGGCCCAAATTCAAACAACAAGAGCCGCTTGTGTTGTTGTTATCATCGTCGTCGTCGTTGTCGCCATCAGTTGGTAGCAAAGCCAGCTGGTGGAGAACTGCCACTGGCGGCAGTATTAGCGGGGGCTGGGTAGCAGCAGACCATAACGTAGTTTTGGTGGTGGTGGTGGTGGTGTTAGAGGAATTGACCGTACGATGCGTGCCTCAACTCAACCGGCTGAAGTTGGAGGACTCTGAAGCCGGCGGCAAACCTCGGTGTTGACAGCATGGCGGGCACGCCCGTCCCCCTTCGAGCCGCCCACCGAACGAGACGCGGCAATTGTGACTCAGGACTCCCTTCATGCGCAAACGGGGGCGGCCCTTGCCTTCTCTCCACCTCTCTTCCAGCCGACCAGACACCCAACCAACTACCTACCCTCGATCTCCTGTTTTCCTAGCGCGCGTTGAAAACTTTCGGACCAACAGAGCCGCCCACCCGTTGCCGACGTTCACTGGTCAGCTCTGCGTCCAACTTGACCAGCAGGCTAGACCCTGCTCTGGCCACGACTCACCATAGGCCTAGTAGTTGTAGTAGAAGCCAAATCCTTTCTTCTCTGTGAGCTGGCACTTCCTGCATGTATGCGGTCTCTGATCTGGTGTGCCTTTTCGACATCGACTGTGTAAGTCCTGTGTATATATATATATATATATGAATATATATATTTATATATATATATATATATATATATATATATATATATATATATATATATATTTATATATATATATATATATATATATATATATATATATATATAATGGATATTTGATCCATGTAGGACGTTCCAATTGCGTCTATTTGCGATGACAACTCGCTGATGCAGTTCGTATTAAAGACTGCAGTTCAATGAGTGGGACAGCAATATCGGTGGGAACACTCATGCTATCCTATACCACATGTTGGGTGTACGTAGTGCATTCCGCCCCCTTATTCTAAGAAAGAAACTGATATACAGAAAGCTGTCAAACGGCGGTACAATACATATTAAAAGCCGATAGTGTTCAACAACTCTTAGCCGACTGTTTTCTGAACTGTTGGGCATTCTTTAAGGCAGTTGCCTGTAGTCGCTGCTTGCATATTTATTATAGAGCTGTCAAATGCTTTGGTTTGCAGAAGATTTTATATTGTATTATTGCATTGAAGGTAAAACCCTTTTGAGGTTGTTACAGTTAACCGTGCATGGTTTTGCTGGCGGGTGTGCATTAATGTGTCGGCTTGTGTTGCTAAATTTATGCGCTTATCGAAGAATCATGAAATAATTATTTGGATGACAAAGATACGAAAATCATAAGAAACCCCTGTGATCTGATAAATAATTAACTTAATAAACGCAGCTCTGCGTGTTTGTATACTAGGGACTCGAATTCTAGTACCGTCGAGTTAGCCCTTAGTATAATTATAAATACTATTTTTCTTTGCCTCATTATGGAGTTATGTTTATATGCGAACATTTAATCTGAGGATCACGTGCATGAAAGCATTCTCTTGTGAATAAACGTTTATAATAGGATATATAGTTTGGCTATATTTAGGTTCGAAAAATGAATATAGGTTCGAAAGTGATCCCTTCGAATACTTTAGTATAGGTGTAGAATAAACTGATTCCTTATTAACAACTGGGATATTTGTGCCGTCGTTGACCACCGAAACATAAATATTCTGCATCCAGCGACTTGGCAGTAGGAGAGGCGCTAGTAAATCGCTAAACGGCGCATTGATAGACTTGGATCCCTAACAAGGCAGTTTTGCACCATTTTGATCACTTTAGGCATCCTCACTTCTTTTCGGCGGTTGTTAATCTTCCCCCCAGGTGTTGCACCATTTAGTCCTTGTCTTTTCTACATCTCTGTAACGTCGGGCAATGTCGTAGACCGTTCAAATTGCTTTCAGCTATATTTTAGCTCTTTTTAAAAGTCTTTGCTCTGAAATATTGCACGTTTGTGTAGACTTGTTTTACAACAAATACTTGCGACAGCTTAAAATACCCAAGTCGAGGACTGGAGTGCGCCACCGAAATGTCTCCCTTTTTTTTAACGCGTTTTTCTTATTCTCGCACTTCTAACAACGTCTATCCTTTTCCTATCACTTCTAGCATGTTCGATAATGAAACAGTTTCCTACCTCCGGGATTGCACCTGCGGTCGAGCACATACGCCGACACCGGGAAGTATTGCATACTGGCTGGTATGTATTGCTACCCAGGCCACGCCGCCACCCGAAGTCACTAAGACTGTGGTATATGCGTTCAACTTGGATAAGACAGTAAGAGAATATTTGTAAAACAAAAATCCTTAATTCTAGGAGGACGGAGGATAGTCTGGAATATGTATGTATATGCGTTCAACTTGCGCTAGATACGCTGCAGTAACCCATTACCGTCTTGCTCATGCAAGAAGAAACTATGTAGCTTACCCAGAACGTACGAAGAACATCAATCACGGTCTCCGCCTCTCTTCGTCTCTTTCATTCCTAATATAAATGCATATGTAGTATATGAGCGAAATTGGTGAGACAGCCGGCGGCGCCAAAAATCGATTTCGGCGCGACTCGCGCGCATATTTCGAACGATCACGCGTCAGCCTGTTATAACGATGATCACGTTACGTTGTGTCTGTCGTCTAGATCTAATGCAGCGTTGTGCAGTGCTCGCATTAGGTGTCGTTGCTATCTACAACTAGTGTCATGACATCCAACTCGTCGTTTCACTACAGCGTTCGACACTAAAGCTATTCTAAGTTTAAAGTGAGAATACGATGTTAACGGGGGGCAAACCTTCGTGCAATGGACAAGATGATTGAACAAACTAAAGCTTGCTTAGAAAGATAAATAAATTAAGGGGGAATGTCAGCATTAACCATGATCGAAATAAAATCTACCCGCATTTTTTGATGAGCTTGAATAAACTTACGACGGACGCTGATATTGAAGAGAACTACATTTTGTCACAAGCACGCTTATGAAAGACGGCAAGCTAAGCTTACGCTTATCTGATAAATAATGGCGTCATTTGGGAATGGGTTAAAGGCGTTTTACATACTTGCAGTTTGTTATACCCACATATATATTTCATTTGTTTTGTTTTTGCTTTATATTTTCTATATATTTATATAACGCATAAATATGCATACATATATGATGAAAGCACGAGAGAGAGTGCCCTACAACGACCACTATTGAATGAATTGATTAACTTGCTATTAATAGGCATATTTTCTAGCCACAGGTTTTTCCGATGAGAAACGCTTTAAAAATTGCGGTTTGAATCCGATTTAGGTAGGCTCGTTTCAAGGATGTCGCAAAGTGCTCAGACATCTGTAGTCACAAAATAGCATCGAAACGCCCTCAGCATAAGAGAATGGATTATTTTATATTTTCCGCGATAATAGAAGAGCAATACTGAGCAAGATCGTGGACTCAAAACCCACACCGGCCACTTATAAATTGGCTTTCATGTTTTCCAATTTAGATAGAGTATATATATATATATATTCCTCAAGATGATGAAGTTACTATACGCAACATACAATGGCATACGTTAGGATACACTAGTGACTGGATAAAGGGCATAGGGCATAACGGTTTCGTAACTTAAAACTGACTTGCAGCTACAGTCCTAGTACCTGAACGGTATCTTTGTGCAGCCCGGTTCATGCGTATTACTAGATTAATAGAAAACAATAAAAATGACGATAATAATTTATCAAACATTACTAAGTACCAATCATAGCAATAGGCGTCATTGCGATAATATAATAAAAACATGCTGTAGCCGGGTTTAAGAGCAATGGTGCACCTTTGGAGTGAGTCACATAAGCCAAAATAATATGATTACAGTAACTTACACAATAAATGAGCGTTTGTTAGCTGTATTATAAGGCATTACGAATCATTATAGCCGTAATAGTAATAGATGGTGAAAGATGGAATCTTCTTACTATTTATACTGTGTGACCAATGTGCTTTAGTCGAAAGCAGGATGATCATATTGAGTAATTTTCCATTTAGTGGCATCTGTGTGAATAAGTAGAAAATAATACCATTCATGTCGGCCGCTTCCAACCTTCTTTCCACAACTATCTTTCTCTCAACCTCTCTCGCGCGCCGCTTGGTATGCTCTGCGCTACCAACGACGTGGATAGCCGATATGCCCGCCCTTACGCGCCTCTCCTTAATATTAATAGCAGCCAATATATTATATAGCAGACATAAATGCAAGACGCCCAGCTTGATGGCTATCCCGGAGCTGTTGTTTCAGCTTATCAGGGGTTAAATGGACCGACGAAAATGACGCCTGCATAGCTATTTGTGTGTATGTGTTTATATATATATATATATATATATATATATATATATATATATATATATATATATATATATATATGCATACCTATGCGCGCGCAGTGTATATATATACACGCGTTCGCTTAGAACGTATCACTCACAAGTATATGAGCAGGGAGGTTTATTACGAGGCAGGCGCCTGTCGGCATTCTGCAAGGCCAATGAGGGGAGCGTCGAGACGAGTCGGGACGTGAGTGAGCCATTAATTATCCCTACGAGGGCATGCAAAAGGCCTGCAGAAGACCGAGGCGAGCAGAACAAGTGAGCCGCTGTGGAACAGCGACGCACAGGTGGTGCCGGTGGCCGGTGCGCCTTGCCAGGTCTCGTCCAGGCGTGGACGTCGTAATAATTCCAACACAGCTGGTCGGAAACGACGAAGCCGCTCTGCATCGGGCGCCGAAATGCGGTCCGGGGGGGGGGGGCTGTGGGTTGCGTGCGCGCGTGCGCCAGGCCTGTGAACGCGCCCCCCGAAGGGCTGAGCGACAACTCCCAAGTTGGCGGCGTCCAACGACCGGCCGCCGCAAAAGGCTAAACGAATGTAATGCTGACGCCGATCTCCGCGTAACACCGGCATCCCGTCATGCGCACCCCACTCGAGCACGTAACCGCCGAGGGAGGCCACGGCGCGGTTGACTTGAGATTTGGTCGTTACACCTCATTTTTTTTGCAGTAGAAATAGACTGTCGTTTTACTCTCGTCTGCTGTTGTCGTTTTAATGTTGTTGTTGCCGTTGGTGTTGTTGCCGTGGTTGTTGTTGCTGTTATTGTTGAACTTCTTCTGCCGCATACTTATGACAGATAAGCTAGCATGGCCAACGGGCAACAATAACAAATATTTCGTTTTCGATATACATATTTGAAAATATATGTTTTGTGCAATTGTCAACATAACGCGGACAATCAAAAATAAAGAATACACCTTCGCCAACGATCTAGAGGCATGTGCACTGACGCCGCAATAGTTCTCACCAAAGTATATGCGAGTGACAGCAATCTTGTTTGAGAATCTTATGGACGTGTGGCTTAATGCCAATATATATATATATATTTCTTTTTTTTGGTAGCAGCGGGAGCAGTCGACCTGTTTCGATATGACAGGGTCGTGGTTTGGATGGCTAGGCAGGAAGACACGTAGTGGCGGGGGTTGGGGATCTAGTGTGCAAGTCATGGTCGTCATCCACCGAGGCGTCGTCGATTAAATTCCTGTTGTTGATTCAGATTTATTTGAGCGAGGCTCATTGGGAATATAGATGAGAGAGACCATACCGCTGGCAGTCAGCGACCACTTGTGCTATTGCTACAAGGACTGTTGGGGAAACCCTCGATATCTCAGCTTGTCCAGCCTCGGTGTACTGAAGATATGCCTCACGGCGATTTCAAGCCCGTAGAGAACGGCTCATGGTCAAGAATATAAAAGCAACCTCTATGAAAATGTTTTTTTTCAAGGGAGCAGGGCACAGCATGGAAGAGCGTACATCGCCAGGATCGTTAGAATAACCAGGCTATAGCATATAAAATATAAGAGGTGACGAATGATATATGATAGAGATGCAGGTTGAACTGTAGTGCAGCGCGCGAAGAGTGTTGTATATACGCGAATGCGTAGCAGTCGGTGCAAAGCAGCAGTTCGCAATAGCAAGGACAAAACCAGTTCCCTAATAATATTTTCTACCGCCATTGTTGGTGACTACAATATCGATCTTCTACACAAAAAGACACAAAAATTCTAATAACAGATCTATTGACTCACATAATTTTATTTTCTCATAGATATAATAACTATCCTGGTCTTCCCGGCCCCTGCTTCGACAATATAGTCATTCACTACAAAGATCTTCGGCCAGCTTTTACGACTGGCGCTCAAACTCAAAATGATTTTTAAATTTGCATATTATTGTTGCACGTTGATATATAAATGAGAACAACACGGCTGTATATTGCAATTTTCCCTCGAAAATAAGCTAATCAATATCAACAAAAAAAGCCCAACCAAACAATCAATACAAAAGGCTCAACAAAAAGCATCAATACAAAAGGCTCAGCAAAAAAATCCCTGAAGATAAGCTCAACAACATTAAGCGCATGCAAGGATAGTCTCGCCAACAAAAGCCAAAATCATAATCTACCGAGTGACAAAAACAGGCTCCAAATAGAATCTAGGCTCTAGACAGATAAATATGTATAATTTCAGTATAAAAGGCTCCATAGCGATGACGTGCAGCAAGTCGGGACACTTATAGACCAGTTGTGCAGGCGCAATAAAAAGATAGAACAGATTAAATTAATAGTTGAAAATGGTCAACTTACTACAGATAAAAACCAAACATAATATGTTTTAATGAGAAATTGGTTACAATGGGTCCCATTATATATGAGTTAAATATGGTGATTTAAAAAGTGATTGTATATACCACATCAGAATTTCAAGAATTCAAAATAATAAGAGTATAAGTGATCCAGAGCCAGAACGTTTAATTTCTTTTACGCTCATTGATATGATAATAATAGTCTATGTGTTTAAAATTCAATCTATACTCACTAAAATTATGCAAGGCTATATATTTCGTTTTGCAGACACACTAGATGGGCAATGCTTGATCCAGGATATCTGCCCTACCGAACTAAATCAAATTGACATTTTTCAAGAACAACCACGACTTGGCCCCGATATCTGCCGCACATTTAGTTCCGTTCAATTTTTGGCAAAGCTCGTAGAGTCGTTGAATCGTTAGTAATGAAATTACGTCTATGTATACTACAACTAGCCTTTTCTAGTTTAAGTTGTTCTGATTTTAAAGGACAAAAGGTACAAGCCTGATCATTGCACACTTCTAAAAACATGTCACAGAAAATTGAAAAGAGAACAGAATTGCCGCAGCTATATTGATTGGCACCGATAAAGCATTTTACTCCCTTAGCGAATATACTAGTTATCATCCCGCAACAACTTAATTTAGACAACTAGTCAATATATTTTTCAAAGAAATCGTGCATGAAAAGGATGCAACTGACTAGAAGTGGACAAAATACCTCTACGGGATTGTCCACTATTTAATATACGTAATTTAACTGTTAACTTGTTAAAATCACCTTTGTATCGCAAAATAACCCTACACATCTGCAGAAGGATACAACTAGGATAAATAACAGCAGTTTACCCGTCAACGCCTCCTGGTATAAGATACATTGCCTATGTGTGAATACTACAAAAAACAAACGTAATGTTTTTTTCTACATGACAAATTAACTTCTAGTCTCCGATCGAAACTCGTCCTAAGTGATACAGTATTACGTCAGGTAACTGAGTTTTGAATCATAAAGAAATTCGCTTGATCCTCGAGGTCATATCACTATACTTCTAAAAACGCTACGGCTTGTTATATGTTGTCTAGCAAAAAGAACGTCTTACAGCAAGATGACAGAAGTCTTTTTGCACTTTAAGTGCAAAAGAGCCCAGGAGTGATAGGTACTTATACATGTATATATGTATGCATGTATGCGTATACATATGCGTACACAATTCCATGTTTCAGAAGTCTTTCACGTTTTGTAGAACTAACACGATTCGACGAGCAATGACTAAGTTCGATTTCCGACATACGTACGGTTGAGGGTCATCTGCGCCCCTCCGCTGTCGTTGGAAGCTAAATCCTGGGCGACAGACTAGGAAGGACGGACAGCCAGATAGACATATGTAGGTAGATGAATCAAGAGGGATTAAGAAAGACGGCGCGGGAGGAAAAGAAAGAGAGAGAAAAGCAGGTTGACGGCAGGTAAAGAATGTCGGTAGCATCGGAAGGACGACAGCGAACGCCAGCGGAGATAGCCTCTCGGCCTTCGCATGATGGCGAAGGCGCAGAGCACCGAGAACGCAGAGAGAGAGTAGTGTGGAAGCAGCCCCGGCACGAGGCGCTGTGCGCTGGGTAACCTGAAGAACGCGTCGGCGCCACCCACTGTACGCCAATAGATAGAGGAGAAAAGAGAAGAATATCGAAATCCGATTCATCGTCCACGTTCCATTCGTCGTCGTCGTCGTCGTTATTGACGTTGTTGTCGTAGCACCAATGATGTCTAGGCGGGGCTACGGGTCTTAGGACTCGTCCAATTCGGCGTTCGACTCTGGCTCGTTCTTGCCCATTGAACATGCTTGTGCATGACATGCCATGACAGATCTCGGTATATGCGTCCCCGCTGCTTAGTCCTGCTTAGACCCTGGTAGCTTGCGCACTCACCGAAACGACCCACCGAGCAGAACCAACAGAGAGAGAGAGAGAGAATCGGTCATCAGCGACAAAGGAACTTCTGCTGTTCCACGAGAAGCTGTGCAAGAAATTGCCATTTGTCGTTCATGATCGTCCACCTTCCACCCCCCCCCCACCCCACGACTTTTACTCGACATTAAACGACAGCGTACCCCCCGAGGCACGCGCTGTCGTTCACCTCCCGCTCGATCTCTAATCGACTCCTCTGATTATGAAAATGATGATGACGAGTCTCGCGCTTCGTTCGATTTTGTGCTTGTGCTGTGTTGTCATTGTCGTCGCCGTCATCGTATATATGCGTGTGTGTAAGCGCGCGTATTTGCGAGTGACCTCCCGAACTCGGTGACCTTCCCCGGGCTGCCCCTCGACGATACCTTCGTTTCGTATCCCTTGCCATCCCGAAATCTCCAGCCCCGCGGCTAATTTCTATGAACGCGGCCATTCTTTTTCCTCTCCCTTTCTGTCTTACTTCTTATTCGCCTTCTTCTTCTTCCTCTTCTTCTTCTTCTTCTTGTTTTTTGCTTTGTCCTCCTGCCTCCATTTGCTTTCCGTATTTTCTGCTCGTCGTGCCGCCAGCTTTATCATTGGCGCCTCCATTGTGTGTGAGGAGGCCATCTCCGTCGTTGTCGTGTCCGCTCGGCTCAACGTGACGTCAGCTAACTCGTTTACCTCAATCATCTTCTAATTAGCGCAGACCAGAGCCGCACCGACACAACAGCCCCGGCGCACCCCTGGCAGGTCCGTCCCTCTCAGCAGACAAGCCACCTCGAGCAGACAGATCTCACATAGAACTCCTCGGTTTCGCCGATGACAAAGTCGATCCTGAAGGACGGTGGCAGCGGCGACGACTAAAGGGAACGTTCGGGACAGCTTCGACAAAGAAATCTGGGTCGTGTGCGAATCGCGTGTCCTGCACCAGGCTATCTGCTCAGGAGACTCAAAATACGCACATGCTATTGGCCTGCCGCCTGGTTGAGCTTACACACAACAGTCAACCTTGTAGTGGATAAAACGCTGCTGGTTCTGTAAACATTTTAAAACATACGATTAAGTAAGTGAAAGCATTTACGCATACTTTAAAGTTTGATGTTTGTTTATGTACACGTTTATAGTCGCATGCATACGTTAGTCGAACGTCCGAATAGCTAACAGTTAAGACGTGTCATGTATGAAATTATGCGCGCAAGTGGTGGATAACAGAATACTACTGTGTAACTGCCTGCATAAACTTGTAAGAGACGACATAGTTAGAGTTATAAAGGCAGACTAAATAAAAGTATATTCTACAGCTAAAGTGTATGTCCCTATTTTACTTAGAAAACCGTTTGAATTGCACAAGCTACTTCAACTTAACCTATACAACGAAAAGCTAACAAAAGAACATTATAGCTAGACATAGGATCCGAAAAAGATGATGATACCAACAGCAAAATGCGTAGGCGCTTAATGTCAAGTATATCAATGTATGTCAATATATATATATATATATATATATATATATACAGAAAGTGGATCGCTTGTGCAGTTAGTAGGTTAATATGCCTTGCACGATACTCTTCTCCTGCGGTATAGAAGTAGTGTCACACATTTCCAAACTTTAGGGGGCTGTGGGGAGGAAGGTCTTTAGTAGGCAAAAGTCTCACACTAGGTGCTGTTACTTGCTAGTACTCGTGCCAAAAAACGTTCATATGGCAGCATATAAGGGCATTTTTTTTACCAGATCCGAGACTTCGTCTGAAAAAATAAATCATTTTATTCATAGCTTAGGTTTTATAACTTTGTTTCAAGCATATGCTTTAATTTTAAAAACGGAAGTCAATAAAATTTTAAATATAAGTTGGTTAAATATATTTTTAGCAATTAGTTATATATATATATATATATATATATATATATATATATATATATATATATATATATAAGGCTCCACTGAAAAGGTACAAATCTACACTGTAGGTATAATCGAAGTCTTTATTTAAAACTTGTTACCACCGGCTTGAGCACAACTATCGCACCGTTTCATAAGCCGGAGGACTCCATATTTTATAAATTTCTGCGGCTATGAAAAAGGCCAGTCCTCCACTGTGTCCTTCAGTTCATTGTTCTAGATTAAAGCGCCTCTAATTCTTTTGGGGAGAAGACGACGCGAACTTCTACTGCATGCTGCCCCGCTTTTTTATTGATTCGACGCGGTGGCCAATTCTCGTCACCGGAGACGACCCGCTCCGGAAAAAACGGGTTTCATGATACTGGAACGGATGTTGCAGCGCTAGTCCCATGCACACCCCTTTTGTTGTTCGCTGAACTTCTTCGGAACTTCTTCACTGCGCGTACATCCTCCGGGAACCCAACCAGGCGTGCACAATTATCTGATAACACATTGCTGCTCCTCGGTTGCAATCATTGCAATAAGAACACGTTGATGTTCTTACACACATACACACAGTGGTGCATCGATTGAACGGGACAAACAACTTCCAGATTGCCTTTTGCGTTATGCGCAGACGCCCGCTTATGCATACATTTGTTTCTCTAACCATACCGGACACTCCATACGCACCCCTGGATGTCGTACTATGTTATGCCAAAGCAGTACACGTAAGTAAGACACGGGCGATAGCCTTTTCTGCAAAATTACCTGAATAGTTCTAATTGTTTTAATTCATGTAAGAATGGAAATTTCAAGCTCAATGAAAAGTTTTTGAACTTAAATAAATTTGGCATCCGGAGAAGACGGTCCCATAAAAAAAAGTACACTCAAATGTCAACCGATTTAGTTGTAACGACGTTTTGTTTGTTTTTATTTGAACTTGCCTTATATAAACATTTATAGATTCACAGAAGATAACTCGAAGGAACTCTAGCTCCCAGAGAGAAAGCAGCTGCGGTTTGCAATCAAAAAGTAGTCCGTTAGTTAGCTGCTTACATACGGCTGGCTGCTCCGTTTCCACGGCTACTCGCAGCTTTCTCTAACAGTAACACTTCGTATCTCTTCAGTCCGGCTAGCAGACCAGTAGCTGTTACAGTGAGACTATCCGACCAGTCGGTAGATCGTTGTCGACAACCGGAACAGAACCGGGTCGAAATGCGCGCTCTTTCCCGGAAATGGCGTAATCGCGCCTCAATCCGGTCGCGCCGTCGTCGTCTGGGCATACTGGCGTTCCAGGAACTGCCGCTCCGGGGTGAGAATTTTCTGGTCTCCCATCCAATCAACCAAGCAGCCAGTTAGGGGCCAGCACGGCCCTATTCCTTTCGCCCTCAGTACCTCAGTCGTAAACAATCCTACTGACGTTTTTCTCCATGTGTCTTTTTGTTGTGGGTGCCGAGAGGAGCAAGCACAGCATGAACCAGCACGAATGCTCGCGCCTCATTTATGCGGCGACCCCATCCTTCTCTTTCAATATTCCCTATCTTCTTCCTGCTACTTCTCTGCCTTCCGTGTATTTCTCTCAACATTTCCCCTCTTTCAATTTCTTCCTCTTGCTCTATTTCCTATCCCTATCTTGTTTCATCTCTAACGTTGTTCCTTTGTCTATGCCCGTAATGCTTTCCGTGTTTCTCTCTATCCCTTCCTATATTATCGGCTTCCGCTGCCAGCGATTGGGACGACGCTCGGGTTCGGGCTGCTTTAATTAGCATCAAAATGATCTTTGAGCGCTGGAGCCAGGGCAACCCCTACTTAGTTAGCCGATGCCTACTATCTGAAAACTTGTCTGGGGTGCTCAGCTCCCGGTGGTGAGAAGGGAATACAGCAGCCAGCAGTGTCGGCAGGACAGTATTCAAACTGCTGCTCAAGGCCAACTCGATGAATGTGAACAAGACCGACTGGCAGATGGACAGACGAACGGAAGGAAGACACCAACTGATTAGGCATGCGAGTCCACCAGCGCTGTGGCCCAACTATGGTTGGTCTGGGTGACGACGGCGGAGATGGCGAGGGCCGTAACAGGGTCATCTCCACGCACATTGCATGTCGATCCGGACAGGCTCTCGCTGTTGCTGCTGACTCATCTCTATTCATCCTTCGAAAACTCCACAATCGATCATTCGGAGTCATTGCGGAGGAAATTGGATAGACACATTGCTGACCCCACACGGACTAATATAGATGCATGCATGCGTATGGCGGCTGACGTTGTTGTTCATCTAAAATGAATGGCCAACACACTCGGGATGGTGGGATAAGCCTGTGCCTGAAGAGGAGTCGCCTCTTCCGCTCGTACGCGCACTCTCGCATACAGCGTGCGTAAAAATGCCCTTGTGTCGTCAGATGTTGGGCAGACAACATGATGGTCGTTCCTGCTTAACCTGTGAGGCGTCGTCGATCTATGGCAGAGAAATAGCAGACACAGGTCTGTAGCAAAAGAAAATTAAATGAGCGTGTCAGATAGGACATACTATGGCGATTGCAATCACGGCAATGTGTCACAATCGTGTATAATATATGCTTGAAGGTATTTTCGCAATTGGTTCATAGTTTCGCTGCATGGTTTTGGTACAATAAGGTAAACAAGCATGTGCCGGCGGAGACATTCGTAACTCAAATGTTCACTTAGTCTAGTTACATTCGTTTTTGTTTCGCAGCGCTTTGAGTATAAACTATATTTTTATGACCGGCTTCTTTTGCAGCATCTTAACACACAAACAGTCCTAAACTGTCCACGATAATAAAGAACAATATAGTGAACAGAATAGATGTATTAAATGAAAAAGAATGGCATAATAATTATATGATAGTATTATAAACAAGTATGTTTAAGGACACAAAACGTGTATCCCTGTGCACATGACATGCTTTTGATGAGTTAGTATTAATTTACCTATTTGACTTAACTAACAGCAAGTAGCCAAGAGTGCAGGCTACCCCATTAAGGTGTTTAGGGCGATGTTTAATTTATCCGGGGTGAGAATTCCATATACGTACGTATAAAATCACACAATCATGTAAGACAGTGGTATTTAATTGTGAGTATTTGAGGAAGCCATCTCGATTAGTATTTTTCGGTAACTTGGTAAGACCTTCTATGAACATTCGGCAAAACACAAACGTTAATGTGTTTGAAAACTAACATAAGGAAGAGTGGGCATCGTATGCATTGGTTTCAGTAACGTTTAAACGCTTGCAAACGTTTCTTTACAGATATTTGTTAAATACGACCATAACGCACATGGTCGTTGTGGCAATTTGTAATTTGCCAAGAAGCAACTGCAGGCTCACTGTCAGAGGTGATCAGATATGCATTTTGAAATAAGTATAAATAACATACATTGAAACGCTATAAATACAACGTTTAGTAATAGCATTGTACGTAATATAGCGTGCTTGCTAATT
Source organism: Dermanyssus gallinae (assembly GCA_003439945.1). NCBI lineage: Eukaryota > Metazoa > Arthropoda > Arachnida > Mesostigmata > Dermanyssidae > Dermanyssus > Dermanyssus gallinae. The sequence goes on along the minus strand of QVRM01002655.1, from coordinate 23,099 downwards.
ATATTAAGCAAATGTAGATATATAGATTTCATCTATGTAATATGGGGAGATAGCGTGCGGCTTAACGGGTCTTAGGTTGCGTGTTTGATCTTGCCATGGACCATAATTGATGAATGCTGGGAGTTAGTGGAACCTTAGCGTAACGTGTAAGCTTATTCTCAGTAAAGATAGCAAAGTTATTTTCAGAGGTAAGTCAGTTGGAACACATCATAAAAGCTTCCTAGTTAGGGCTTGCGAGTTTCAAAACAGGCATATTCAAGGACTAGCGCTACTAGGATAGATAGATGGCAGCCTCTGCTAATCGGTACGTTACGTAACGGTCCAATTAAATAAAAAAATAGTTTTAAAAAGTTTATCAATTACGTGTTCGTATTAAGTGTAATTCATTATCCTGTTAGAGAGACAGTTTGGGACAAAAAAACTGCGCATACGGGGTGTGTATGCGCTGTCTCTGCTCGGCTAAATTGGGATCCAGCCACCGGTAGGAACCTATCTATAACGCATGCGCTACTTGATACTGCAGGATATACTTGAACTGTGCTGAATGCAGATGGTGTTGTACTTAGGTACCGTGTACAATCATTGTTTTTCGCCAACCTTGTAAGAAGTTCGGAAAACATATAGAAGTGCCGCGCAAAAGGTGTCTGCAGATTAAACTAAACACAAATTCACGTCAATCGTAATTTGGTTCACGTCTTGGTACACACGGGTATTCATTTTGGCTCAAGACATTAGCAAATGATTAACGGAAATACCTTTATCATATACTTTATTTAGCAAAATTCGCAGGAATTATTACTAAATAATGTTGATGCTTCAGTGCTATTAGAAATGTAGCTCTGTGTGTAATTATTTACGTTTCCCATTGTATGTTAACCAATATATTTTATATATGTTGACACTCTATTTTTAATAAGATAACAACCTAATAACGTATGTGGGGCTATTCAGATAAATATTTGAGCATAAATTATAAGATAAACGGATTATTATTACGCAACAGATGGTCGCTGTTTTCTCCCACGACGACATGAACTAACCCCGTCTCGGCAATGTTTTTCTAATAGATATTTTTATGTAAATAGAAATTGTGTTTATAAATCGTATAAAAGAACGGCTAGTTCTACACATTAGGTCCATCTGGCAGATGCAGCAATTTTTCTTCAATATATGCGATCTACATATATGTGCGTTTGTCCTTACTATGCAAACTTTTTGTATTATGCAACATTCACTTGCATTATTACAGAGGTGAGATCTTTCTAACAAAACTTTTTTGTTGTTATTCAACATTTTTTTGTTGTAAAGCGCAGGCCCCTACGAGGGAATGATGTCACACTATGGCAATAAATATGACTTTACATTATGTTACGTTATGAGCGTTGCGGCGTTCCCTCTTTGTGAACGACGGGCTTTGCTTATATATATATATATATATATATATGTGTATTTCTCTGAGTGAGTTCAACATCAAATTGAATTTGCTCTAACACCAAAGCAACGAACTAATTTGAAAACAAAAGCGACGTTTACATAGGACGTGTTTGTCCGTCCACAGTAGCAGTGGCATTAGTCATTGCAATGCATCAGCTAATCGATCTATTCAACGATAACGTTCGTTTCATTTGCTTATATGTAAGAGGCAACATTTGTCTCCTTATGAACGTGTACACCGGATAAAACAAATCATCTATTTGTTTCCGTCTGTGGCGGTTGATGACCCTTGGTGCAATTAAATTGAAGCAAGACTGGTGCGAAATCAAGTAAGAGGTGAACGCGACTTTGGTGGCCGAAACGTAATTCGTCCTATATTGAGCGTATGGGGGGGGGGTTGACGTGTGTGCGTGTGTATGTGTCTTGACGCACATCTCGGCTATGCGGATACAACTAGGTGGCAAGCGAACAAGAACACGTGATGGATGGTGTTCAAAAAGATCCGTCGGCATCTTCGAACAGCCGCAGAAGCAGCCCGATCCGGTGCCAGCCGCTAATGCATAGTCGGCTGCCCTAATCCCTCCAAGGTTTGCCCAGCGAACGATCTCAACACCCACCAACGTCCTAATAAGATTACACGTGCATCCCGTTAGGTGTAAATATACCCGCAAGCGTCCGCTGTCGTACCGCCACGCTACTCAATGTCGGTAACAGAATATACAGACAGGATTATAGGCCGGATAGTCCGCGCCTATTGTGTGTGCCAAGACGCATTAAACTTGCCATGTCTGCTATGGTACCTAACATAGTTTTTATCAGCATTGTTTTCACAGTTTCAGCAAACCGTGCTCAGTGAACGTTGATATATATATATATATATATATATCAACGTTTACTGAGCACGGTTTGCTAAAACTTTATATATATATATATATATATATATATATATATGTATATATATATATATATATATATATATATATATAGGTATATATACAGTATATATATATATATATATATATATCATTCGATTTAAATAATTTCATTTCGCCTAGCCAGTTCGGCTTTCACATTAGTAGAAGAAAAAATTACGAAGCGATGCCTAGCAGTTACCGTTCCCTGGGAGTGGGGGGGGGGAGGCGGGAAATGGGTTCGGTCCGTGGCTTATTCAGTCGATTTAACTAAATGACAATGGAAAAAAATCTACACGCTGCGAGTTTCTATACTGACATATAAAATTTCGCGCGGTGTTGCACTCATGAAGATCGCTTTTCCACTAGTTCCTACCCGTAGTCGAATATCAGGTAAGCGTGCAACAACTTTTGAAGTGCCCTTGAAGTATCCTTCAAGCCCAGTATCCTTAAAGACTGATCTCGCTTTGGCCTACTTATGGCAGCTGGTGTCGGATTCGGTCGAGGTAAATTAGTGTTGTGTCGCAGTCTACTCTTGCCGCGTCGGCTGCTTTCAGTTGTTTAGATCATGCCTATCTGTTTCAGATGCTCGTTCAACTGGGTTGCTCAGCGCTGACTGTTGCCTCGTTTAGGTCCTATCTCTCGGGACGGAGACAGGTGATACAAGCTGGCCGAGTGTAGTCTTTGTGGCAGCAGGTTGATATCGGTACACCTAAAGGCTTGCTTCTCGGACCTTATATGTTTCTTATTCGTTTGAATTTCATTCTATTAAGAGTCCAGGTACTAAACATTGGCTCTGCTGCCAAGTTTTTTGCTGATGGCACGACGCTACCGTTTAGAGTGAATCGTCGTAATCTTAAAACGGATTTGCGTCGGTTGTTACTAAATGTGGAAAAGATAATTAACATTTTTAGCGCTTTCGGACTAGTTGTCAATGCTAATAAAACCTAAATTTCATGGTTTTTCGTTTATCGCCAACGTTGCTGGCCTTCTCTGGCAACCTGTTACTCTAAACACGTAACATTAAGCTCCCACAGATCGCTAAGTCTCTGGGGATCGTTTTCCGGCTAAGCATAAGGTGGCATCCCTATCTGGATTATATTGTGCCCAAGTTTCAAAGCTGTGATTTTACCAAAGTGTCCTTCTCTGGGAGGTGTTGTACCTATGGAGATTGCGTTTCCACTAGTACCTATTCGTAGTCGAATGTCAGCTAAGCGAAGAATGCAACAGCTTTCGAAGTGCCCTTAAAGTATCCTTAAAGCCCAGTATCCTTAAAGTCTAGTCAATACACAGTTGCATGCCGCCTCCCTCAAGCCTGTACCTGCGCTCTCAAAAATATTATAGCACCTCTTTGCTCGCAAAGCCAAAAAAAATGCTTTTAATGTCACAGCCTTAATCAGGACTTTAATCCAGGTATATATATAATATGCACTTGTTAGTATAGAGGTAATGTAATAAAGGGTGACAGCCACTCTAATTAGATAGTTTTAATTATCAACATGTTGTTACTTATAGTTGCTGTATATTTTGATGATGCTGTACAAGTAGACTATGTTTTTGCTGGTATATTTTCGGCCATATTTATTTTATTTGTTTATTGTTGGGCATTCTCATAAACGCACCAAATGTCGTATTAAAGTCCTTATGGTGATGAATGCCCATTGCGATAACCTTTTGTGTCAAGTGCTTGCTTATACAAAGCATGCATATGCTCTGATTTTCTGCCTCGTTGTTTGAATCATCTCTTTTCAATCATGTATATCTATCACGAACGTTAGCCTTGTTAAATGCAGTTCCGTTGAATAAACCATGTGAAAAATTCAATTTGATAGATATATACAGGGTGTTGCAGGAATATTTGAAGCGCGATATACAGAATTGTAGAGCTCGTTAAAGCAAATATTTTTTCCAATGGAACATGGTCTCTGAGAAGTCTTGTTTCGGAGTGAGAGTGAAATTACTACAATTTGTGACACTGGTGTTTTTGCCCGACATAGGAGCACAAAATGTGCTGTTGCGAGACAACCAGTCTTCCTAGACAGAAACTAAGCGCACCATCGTGTTCGTGTTCTGCTTCATCTGAAGAATATGCAAGGCCGGTCAGAAGACGCGACATGGTCGCTTAGAAGAGAATTCGCCAAAAATAAAGTTCTTTATTAGCGTTCACGCCAAATACTTTAGAATCATAACCCTACAACCACTCACAGCGCTCAAAGCGGACATATTCAGCCAATGCGCAATTCATGGCGATCATTTTGGTACCAAACATATGTCCATGCGAGCTGTGGTTGCGGAGTAATTACGATTTTTCGGAGGGCATGTCCAGATTAAGTGCGCTGTGAGTGGTTGTAGGGTTATGATTCTAAAGTATTTGGCGTGAATGCTAATAAAGAACTTTATTTTTGGCGAATTCTCTTCTAAACGACCATGTCGCGTCTTCTGACCGGCCTTGCATATTCTTCAGATGGAGCAGAATTGTTTATCACGAACACGATGGTGTGCTTAGTTTCTGTCTAGGAAGACTGGTTGTCTCGCAACAGCACATTTTGTGCTCCTATGTCGGGCAAAAACACCAGTGTCACAAATTGTAGTAATTTCACTCTCACTCCGAAACAAGACTTCTCAGAGACCATGTTCCATTGGAAAAAATATTTGCTTTAACGAGCTCTACAATTCTGTATATCGCGCTTCAAATATTTCTGCAACACCCTGTATATATATATATATATATATATATATTCAAATGGGAACCTCTACCTGAACCGATGAGTTATACGCAGTATTTATAGATCATAAGACCGCCTAAGTACTCTAATGTACGCAGATGACATTGCGATCTATGGCAGGAGTCTATTAAAAGTTAAGCAGAAATTAAGAGACTAATTAATGATATGTACGAGATGGGGTTCAGCATTAACTGGTGACAGTGGTGACGTTTTGTAATTTTGTTCTTATTTGGTGATTACTATGACGCTGAATGACGGCAGATTCCGGCAGCACGTGTCGTCAATACATAGCACGTTTACCCTTTTCAAGATTTAAGTAGAACCAATAGCACCATTCGGTTTATCACTCATATAGGATACATTAGGGAAGGCATATCAACGTTTACTAGACAGAGTTAAATTTCTGCTCATGAAATGGGTTTTGGGGTTAGCTAAATAGGGCAGGAATATAATGGTTCATATCTTTCGCTCTCTTCGGCTACACTATGAGGTGGACGGGGAAATAAAATTAAATCGACATAGGCATATGCACTACAGTATCTATGAAAAGTACGACCTGGCGAGTAGCCGGTTATAAACGGAGACATCTAACTGCGGCATTTGCAGCTTACGTGTTTCATCACGTATCATCCAGTACGCTTAAACTTCACGATCCTTAAAAGCGTTGTAGGTGTGCGAGATGTCTTGTGTAACGGATACCTCACCTCAGCATGTCTAGCAGTTCAGTCAATAGCCAAGCTGGCAAGACGACAGAAGCAACACAATTACTAATATGACAACTTAAAACTCGAATTTTTTATATTCTCAATTGATCTATTACAGCCGCACGTCAAAATGCTTAGCAATATCTATCCCCGTAAAAATAGCTACCAATGTAATGTATGTAAACTAACAATTAGTTAGCGACAAATTCACATATCGATTTGGATGCCGACAAGCATACTAGGCGTAGTAAGCGTTGTGTAGGTTGCGTAACAACACCACCAGCAACCGTAGTAGTAGTAGCAGCAGCAAGATTGAAACGGCCGTCTGTTTTGTGCTGCTTCATTTCCACATTGATTTACTAGCTAATTTGATTTAGCTGATTTTGTTCATTCGACGCTTTTAAGACGCTCTCTCTCTTTTTCTCTCTATCTCTTCCCCTTCTTTCTCGCGCTCCACGTCTAGCCTCTCCAACATCTCTCTCTATCTGACTCGGTTGAACTCGGTTTGCTTTGTATGCGTACGAGACGGGGCGACCGTCGGCGGCCTCTTCCACACAACCTAACTCAACCTATAGAAGCTGACTTTTCGATCGACTTTGCGCTTTGGAAAAGGAATTATTTTCCGCAAAAAAACATACACACACAAAAACAGGCGCCTCCACCAGGCGCTTTACCTTTTACTGCTTTAGGTACTTTAATTGGCAGCAGCAATGTCAACGTAACGCTGCGCAGATTCGAACTTGCGTAATTAGAGCCTAACTAGGAGCCTTGCCAGGGCAGGGGTTTCAACAAGCAAGCACCTATTTGAGAGATCGGCAATGTTTCGTGTCGTATCTTGTACCAATTTTGTGTCAGACTAAGTAATAGTCTGATACAATACTGTTACAATCTCTGGTGGGAGGCCCAAATTTTACAAGCGTGTCAACATTAAAGCAATCTAAAGTTCCCACAGCGATCTAAGTCATTTACGCTTTCATCATCATTTATTTATTGCACCATATGTGTGTATATACATAGATCATTGTAATAAAACACATGTTTATAGATAAGTAATAAAATATCATCGAGCTAACTGCGTAAGAGAAACAGCTCTCTCGATGGCAGAGTTCGATGCCTCTTCGATGGCAGAGTTTATGGTGAAACCCGTGAAGTAAATAGCAGGTCACGAGATGTCGGTTGGTATGTGTTTCACCCATTTACGCTTTGGTATGTGTTTCATCCATTTTGAGACAACAATCATGACTAAGCTGGGTGAGAGTCGGTCGTTCAATAGAGTACTTTTGGGGAAGCAATCATGACACGATTTGCTGTTCTATGACATGTGCTGCAAGGGGCTAAGGCCGCACTATTTCAAGTACGTTTTCTGTCGGAACCCAGCTGCAACGAATACATTCGACGGCCAAAATATCGGTGTTTATCATTAACTACTATGTGATTGCAAAGATTCAGCTTTGTTCTAACGGAGGACAAGAGATGTATCTCACGGTTGCACTGCTGAGCGGGTCCAAACCCTAAATCTGACCAGTTTAAACCACAGGGTCTGTTGACCGCTTCCCGAGTTATACGCAGCATGACGCTCCTATGAACGCATTTACCCACTTGCTCACTATAACGCTAGCCAACTAGTTAACTAACAATTACTGGGGCATTGCGCCGAGACAACAACGTTCCAATCTGCCCGAAGGCCCGACGCGCTTGAAATTGCTCCCTAAAACGTCACTACTTCACCTGGCGTCCTCGTTTAGGAGCCACGAAGACGTAAGGAGGAAGAGCTACTTTGTGCTAGAAACACACGCTCGGCATCGCAATACCCTACCGAACAGCGCATTATCCTGGCGCAGATCTAATATAGTTTGTCTGATATGACTGATATTGTTTTTCACTGTGAGTCAATACTCATTGGCGTCTGCTGGCGTAACTGACGAAGTGGTGCCGTTCGCACTAGTGCCCTCTACCTAAAAAGCAGCTCTTAGAAGTAAAACAGACACAATTGTTCGCTTGCCTGTCTGCGCGTCCGTTTGTACTTACTTCTGCCCTATTTTTATGTGGGGCGCCAAAACGTGTGGGTATCGGGAAGTAGCCTTCTATAAAAACTAGTCTAACCTGTCTATTCCCTTGTGTACGTAGCCGGTTCCGCCAGGCGACATACGAAAAACGTTCTCAGGGGCGAGCGTACGTCAGAGGGGGGTTGAACGTAATCGCGAAAAGACCAACGACGGTGCGTAGTGCTGCCCTCGCCATCTTGGTTTTTAGTTGAGGGCGTAGCTGTTGCTTAGTTGCCAATGCTGATAAGGTCGGCCAAACAAACAAACAAATAAAGTACGAGGGCACGAAAGGAGGCAGTAGGAACCGATGCATCAGAGAAAGCAGGAAGAGGCAAACCTCCCGGAGATGGAGCCTGAATACGTCTATTGGATGGTAGTAAAAGTTGTTATAGCAAAAGGTGACAGTGACGTCGGTGGTGAGAAACCGGAGGTTTGTGCGGAGGGAGGAGCTACATTTTGGGGTCCGTCTAGGACAAGAAGGGCGTCTCCGTTAGTGCTGGATGGGCGGCCGAAGGGCATACGAAAACGACGGAAGGGCATACGAATACGGCAAGTCGCGCAACGGACTCGGGTGAGCGGCATGAAGTGGAAGAAGGCAACAACCAGTCTACCCGGCGGGCGTCGTCCAACTTAATCCCCCTCGCATAGACATTCCCTACTTCCCTATCTGTCTCTTACTCCCACCAACCCTGGTTCCATTTCTGTCTGTCGCACTTAGTGTCCCTTTTCCTTCGTCTTCGTCGTTTTCTTCTTCTTCTTCCTCTTCTTGTCGTCTGCGCTCTCTATCTATCCATGACACTGTTCCGTCGTCACAGGATGTTAGCTGCTCATGCCCATGCAAATTGGGCGCAAATCTTCCGACGACTTCAGCATTTCCGCTATCTAATCCCGTGTCTGATTGCATCGCAGCGGGCGCATCCAGCCGCTTGGCAGCGATGGCAACAGAATCACCAGAAGCGACAGCACAAAGAACACGGCGCGACCAGCACTAGTTTGTGTGAGCACTATCGAAGCAAATGCCGTCAAGTCGACGTGATGAGGAGAAAGAAAGCATTCGTGTCTTGCCCCTTGCCTGCTTCGTGTCTGCCTGCCTGCCCTCTGCTCGCCTCGCCTCGCCTGCTCTTCCGTTTGCGCTCTCCTTCTGGCACGTCGAGTCGGAGGCGCGAGATCCCCCGTCCCCCCGCTTTGTGAACCCCTCGTCCACACGTCCGGCTGCTGGCCATCCCTCCTCATAATGATGACGATGATGGTCATGGTGGTGAGGAGGAGGAGCAGCAGGAGGAGGCATTCGAGCGGCACTACTTGATGCATGCGCTCATGCTTACTAACGCTTCCGAGTTTCCCACGTACATATGAGCCATGTCGACACGCACGATGCACGACGATGTTCAACGAGTCAGCCAAGCAACCAACGTATCTGGCTGCAAGATGAGGCACGGGCGTTCGCCGCCTGTTTGCACACGCGTGCCGCCTGCTTGCCGCCGGCCGCGTCGCCGTGGTTCGTTTGCTCTCGTGCTCTCGTGCTCTCGTTCGACCGCCCGCCCATCCGCTCGCTCGTAACGAACGTCAAAAACAGTCACAAGCCATGGTCAAAAGCTTTCCGTGGAAAAGCTGTCAGAAGCAGAAATACTACATACGCATAGCAATGCTAATCCTATTCGATGATGACAATCGTTGCTGATGTCGTTCCTACTATGCAGCTCCAAGCGGTCACAGTCAAGCGCAGCCACACGTGCTTGTGTGTATATTTGTATGTATATGTAATGTATGTATTTCGGCATGGCATCTTTTGGCGTTGTTCGGCGAAAGAACGCGTAGATATTGTGAACATTTTTCAGGGAAATGCAAACCCTGTACGGGCTGTATGCAGGCTGGCGAGCTCTTCATGCAATTTGCGGTCGACATAACCGGCCTTGTGGAAACACACCATTCGTAAACTTGTGCAAGCGTTTTGCAGCAGCACCACCACCACAGGTTCCATACGTGTATGATTTGCCAAGCCGTGGACAACCACAGGGCGCTCGTTCGCGGCTGAAAATACGGCTGCTGTGGCCGAAAATGTAGAACAATGTCCGGAAACATCGTTTCGGCGATGTGTCCAACGACGGGGGGTTTTTGGCGGAGCTCAGCCTGATGTATTTTGAGGTCGGATCCAGTGATGTATAAGAGGTCGGATCTAGCGATGTATCCATATAAGATTCAGCTGATGCTTGAGCTCAGGCCTACAGTCCATCAAGAATGACTACATTTTGCCGATTGGGGGTCCGAGATGATGCAGCGTAATGCCATTTTTTAAAAAGAAACTGACCTTTTCCGACGCAGCTCATTTCTATCTGCATGGAAGCGTAAATAAACCAAAGTGCCGCATCTGGGCAACCGAGAACCCTCATATGGTTTACGAAAAGCCGCTACGTAAGCCTAATGTGACAATCTTGTGCGGCCCCTGGCTCAAATGACCACACATCCGGCAAGTCAATTTAGTTTTTGAGGAAAAGTGTCCCGGACGTGTAATCTCGCGTAACGGAGACATTCGCTGGCCTTCAAAGATCTTGCAATGTAACGCAGTTAGATTATGTATATTTATATATATATATATATATATATATATGTTATTAGAAGCATTTCATATATAAGTTTTTATTATGATTATTACAACGATGTAGTCGAATACATGCAATCCATATTTTCTTTTATACACTTTGCACCGTATTACCTAAAGTATATAACAATGTTTTGAGCCTGACAATAGTTAAAATATATAAAATATAAGAGCTATAAATCATACAAACTTTGCGCACTTGCGCAAATCTTACGAAGGTGTATAAAGCGTAAATTATCTTCATTGGTTGTTTAATATCTCTGTTATATGTCCTGTTATCCTTAGCACAAACAACTTTGACGTACTGGCGACTTTTTGGGTCGGAGCAGTATAGGGCACAATAGTGTTTAGCGGTGATTTATCTCGTTCCTGTCCTACTAGACCCCGTTATCCCTTGTGAAACGTCATTTACGTGTGTCGAGATAAGCGTCGATCAAACACGACACAAAATCGGCAAAAAATCACCACTGTTTCTCTGATAGTTCGACGTCGACAAACGTCCCACTACGACTCAATTTCCTGTACCGAAATAACGTACACACAGCCGATAGGTACGGACAATACTGCGACGGAGACGGTGGAAAAAATGGGTGTAAATGGAAATGGAAGACAAAACGAGAAAGCAAACTATGAATTAGACGTCAACGTATTCTTACAGTTCGTTCAATTTCACGACGCGTTGCCCAAGCGCATTGCCAGTTCGGCAGTACGCATATTGCTGCAGATCTGGCTACATCTAATACATTTCAGGCCGTACCGCGGACAGTTAAAGTCTGAAAAAAAAGACCAGAAAGTCTAGCAGTCTAAAAACCCCTGCAGGTGACCAGACGATGGCAACAATAATAACGACAGCAAAATTGAGGACAAATGACGAATAATGGGGTAGCCTGCTTTACGAGTCTCCTAACGAGAGATATCGTTTATCAGATCAAAACCGTTTAAAAAAATTCTTCGAATTCACTAAGGACGAACTCAAAGTTGTAGTTATATCAAAGCAAAAAAGAAGATCGGAAGGGCCTGATCGTATTCCCGGTGAACACCTAAGGTCAAAAATCGACGTTAGGTGCTGTGCTGCGAGAAAACTAAACAACGCATGTGTTCGACAGGTTAAGATCTTTCATAAGTGGAGGAAAATTGTTGACTGCTTAAATTTAAGCGAGAGGGGTTGCCACTAGTCTGAAGAATTATAAGGCGTAAAACGCAACATTTTGGCAGAACAATACGGTTTCAGAGAAGCCACCACGTCAATGCAGTTGCATTTTTAAACCAGGTATCACACCGCCTTTGTGAAAAAATGACATGCACTGCTTTTAGTTACTTTCAAACTGCTTTTAATTGCCTCTTAAACGACAGAGGACCTTATTAGACAAGCTACATACAAGATTCAGCATAACGGGCGCATTATTGGCGTACAATATAATTTGGATAACAAACGGCAACTAGGACGTATAAACGCCTGTGACGCAAACCGTAGGCGTAGCCCAAGTCGACTTAGATAGCTCATCTCTTTATATATTGTGTATCTAACTAGACTCGCAGATTTATTGCGCAACCTCAAAGCTCATTTTGCATTTTATGCCGGTGATTTACTCATTCTAGCAATTTTTTTAAAGCAAACAGTTTTAAACGAAATCCAACAGAACTGTCAAAAACAGAAAAACGCCAACCTTGGATGTAAATGACATAAACAGGAAAGTGTCATTCTGTGTGGTTTCCAGTAGCAGTATCGCATAACGTTATGTACAACCGACGCTAAGAGACGGCACCGAAAGTTGATATCTCCTATGGTCCGCAGACGATGTGGAGGTTTTGGCAGTTTTTACGTGTATAGCCCACAGTAGAGTGTGCCTCGTCATGGGCAATGTAGATTAGTGCCAGATCGTCTGCGCAGGCAACGGAATAGACTCCCGGGTGAATGTGGGAGTCTACGTACTCCATCGTAGGCTATATATCCCATAGGGTTGATTTTCGTACCGTTCTCTAGGAGACTCTGGCTGTTGTTGCTAAGTTCTCGTCTTCACTGAAAGATAACTCGACCTGTTAAGCACGACTATGGGATAAGTCGTGAACACAGAACATAGCCAGAAAATGTGACCGGTTCGTTCTTGACGCATTTGTGTGTTTCAGCTATGTTTAGCCGCTTTGCTAATGGCTGAATGTGCAGAATATTGGGTGTGTAGAAACTGTGATGGTTTTTCGTCAGCGATTCCCTGTGTTTTAGTTTTATTAGTGGCGGCGTGGTCTAGGGTACTAGTGCGCTAGTCATGGTTGTCATCTATTGGGGTGTCGCCGGTTCGATCGAAAGCAGTGCTATGGGGTCTCGGTAAATAGTGACGGATTATCTCACGTGGTGATGCCCTTGGAGATACAAAGCTGAAAATGTCTCTTGTTCAAGAAGTGTTTGCTGTCGCGGATGAGTAGTCGAGAAGTCGGTGCTGACAAGAGGTGTCGGGGAGTCGCGGTTGCGTTTTCCGCGGAAACGGCAGGCTCCCACGATTACCCTTTTTCACGAAGCACTCAAAGAAACACGTCAACTGAAGCACGTCGTGCGCTACGATGGTCTGGTTGAAACTGCTGTGCAGCACACCAACTAAATTAAGTGAAAACGTCACATATCCTCCAGGCTCGGGCGCGTCCAGTCTAGCAGGGTTCCACATATACTTATATATATATATAAATATATATATATATATATATATATATATATATATAAGTATATGTGTGTCTATAGTCAAATAATAGCTGTTACTGCTACGGCAGTCACAGCAGTTATCCTTTTTCCAAGAGGGAGTATATATTGTTCAATGATATTCAGGAATTTATTTGTATAAGTTCGTTATATTAGCACTTTGGAGTGGACAATTGTCTCCGTGAGAACGTGGGAGTATATATATATATATATATATACTTCCTCTTGGAAAAAGGATAACTGCTGTGACTGCCGTAGCAGTAACAGCTATTATTTGACTATAAACACATGACATATTAAATAAATTAGGCGCCGAATGTCTATATATACATACAGACGTATTAGGGCGCATACATCATGAGATTGTGTAGTCGTCAACTACGACATGCACGTCGTCCGAGAAGATAAGTAAGTGGAACATGCAGTTCAAATCAAGCGTCGGCGTAGCAACTGATACCATACAAATGTTTTGAAATCCACAACCGGCTTTATTAAAATTCCTGCACTTCTGTGAAGTAGATTCGTCTAGCACAAGCGCTAATGTGTGCTCTTTTCAACATGACCGAGACAAAGAGAGATCGTTTCCAGAGTGTGCCAGCTCGCGTACCGCCTGGCTGCCCTCCGACGAAGCTTTCCTCTTCAAACAGAACTCTACTACTTCCGACGCCGCAAAGCGAAATTTTGGTTCAGTTACGCTGTCTTGCTCACCAGTACGGTAAGATTTAATCTTAGATCCTCGATTTGTTTGTCGATTTAGCAAAACGTCTCTACTCTATTCGGGTCTGCGTAATCTCTAGGAAAAGCGTCTACTAAATCAAGTTATTGAAAATAATATCACTACTACTACACCACCATTGTCACTTGTTAATAATCAGTGACATCATTAATAGAATTAAGAATGATATAGTCGCATTATTAACTAGTATATCGGAAAAGTATACTTAATCGCGCCTGAGATTATATTACACATATATATATATATATATATATATATATATATATATATATATATATATATATGTCTGAGATTAAAAGAGTGTATATATATACCGGAGTCACCAAGAAATTCCGTTTTTTTAATTGGCTGGCCCCCCGCCAACATTTAACGCCCACGGGACTGCTTTTGCATTGCTTTCTAAGACGGACCCTATAAACACAAATGTGCAACGGTGGGGCTCGAACCCGTGCACCTATGTGTCTCTTCCGGTCGCCATGCGCACGCGAATGCACCACGCCACCGGGCTCAACTAGGTGTTCCGGTTTGGTTTACTTAGAAGTGCTTAGCCTGCTGCCTTGGGTTAATAGGTATAATGAGGACTCTGTTCCTTTTAATACTCAACCAGTGTCCTAAAACACCATATATGCGTGCTATCGTCGATTTGGCAACTAACATAAAAAGACCGAAAATAACCCCCGTTTGGGAAGAGCTTCGACTTAATAACAGAAGAAAATTATAAAAACCTTATTTTATTGTAAATTTGAAAATCCGATATTTCGAGACAATAGAGAATACAGAGAAAATTCGCAACGACGACAACAAGTTAACTCAATGCTGAAAGACACGTTTGAAAATGTTTTGAAGAGTGGGAAAAAGATGGCACACGTGCATTGCAGCGGGTGGGAACAGTTTTGAACAAAACACTTGAAAACATTAAATCAATATATATTTTTATAAACATGTATCAGAACGTTTCGATCCGCCCACACACACACATATATATATATATATATATATAATTGCTTCATGACGCAAACACACCCACTAATTAGTGAACCGTCTTATTTCCCTTAATAATACGGTGATTGGGCCAGTCATTGCGAGATATATGCTGCCGTTGCTACTACATAGAAGTTCAGCGGACATAGGCCGAACATGTACTGACCGCCGCTGAGTATCGACGCCACCCCTGCACTGATAGAGTGTACTCGCCGCGACCAGCAAAGAAGCTCGACAGACTTGAAACATGAAGGCTATGCAAGGCCTTGCGGTATCAATAATGATTCAAGAAAGCGCAAGCGATTGGGAAAGAACAACGGACACAAGAGAGAAACAAATAAAAATCATCAGAAATAGAAGATATTGGTGCTTTTTTGTGCAATGGACACGGCCCTCTACATCTCTCCCGCATGTTCCTTGCACGACCTGCGCTTTACTAGTGCTTATTGGCTTATTAGAGATCTCCCGGCATAATGGTTTGTGGCGTGTCGTTGTGTACGACTTACCTTATGCGGCAGGCCTTCTCAAGGCCACACTGCACGCACTCATAATTGACGCCAATTGTCGTGGTCATCGATGTGTTTGCCTCATTACCAAATAATTATGTACTGAGACAAATATTTGCCATAAAAGAAACCAATCGTACTTCTAAATAAGTCTTAAGTCTCTTATTCAGCCATCTTCGAGCAGAACAACAAAACGACAACGACAAAGACAAAGATACCTAGCAAAGTGCCACGTTATCGTTTGGCTATCGACAAGCCAACGTAAACTGGATGCTCTGTGTCGCCGTACCAAGCGTGTAAGCACTAACTGCGTATTGTACTTCTTGCTACTATTTGTAGGGCTTTCTTGCTATTAGCCACCACGCGCTAAATTGTTGAGCACTTACATGCAACCGCTGTGGACGGAGTTATTCATCAAAGACATGACAAAATCCTCCGCATGGCATGTGGCAATTGGACACACGTATCGTTGCAGAGCAGATCGTTCTGTTCAGGGTTGACCTTGCGGTTTCAGTCTGGCATATACCTGTATGTATCATGTCGTAGTCAGTTATGCCGCGAAACGATGCGACATGAGATACGATAGCTGTTGGATACCCAAACATCCTTAACACTGCTGCATACTTAGGCACGGTGTCTATCGTCGTGTCGAAGTCGTATGATAAAATGTGCGGTAAGACAAGCCACATCATTTAAAGAGTACTATTATGGAAATAGATTTAAGCAGTTACGCAGGTTTGCGATATCACGTTGAGTCGATCAGTCAAGTGTTCTAACACAAAAACCTCTTTTATCAACGTTGTTACGTTCGTGAAACAGCTTTCTAGCTTAGTATTTCTTTATAGGTGCGTCTGTACTAGCGGCCCAGAGATAAAAACGTGATGCTGTTAAGGCACTACTTGCAACTAAAAGGTAGCATATAGAAACAAAAAAGGGAATAATTGCATTTCACATCTATGCAAAGAGTAAATGCGCCTACTTGAAACTAACAATATACCCAAATCTCTCACCGAACGCTTCAGAACAGACAATCTATTTGGTACAGTGTTGAATAGTTGCGATGACTTGATTTCAAGAACATTTATTTTATTAAACGACTTGTTTATTAAATACGGCCAACATATCTTAAGAAATACTGCAGCTGTAATATTTGCGATTTGCAAATCGAAAAAATGATAATGTGTGTAAATGAGGTTACCTTAAATTAAACTCAATAAAGAATCGCCTATATTTGTGTAAGTTTTAAATAGATATTTAGACTCAATTGTGTCTGGGCGCTTGGCAAAGTGCAGTAAGAAAACGTCCCTTGATATAATTTTCCGTGTAACATTAAATATTCTCGCCGGCGCCTGTATATATATATATATATATATATATATATATATATAGATATATAAATATATATATATATATATATATATATATATATATATATATATATATATATATATATATATATATATATATATATATGTATTTCCGTAAGCTAATGCCCGTGTACGGTTTCTTTCATGTCATGGCTGATTTTTTATCTACTCTGGTATTTACTTTGTCTAAATTGGAAACCATGCAAACCAATTTAAGAGTGGCCGGTCTGGGTCTCGAATCCAGGCCTCCCGAATGCAAGGCTTTGCCACTAAGCCATCTTGCTCGGTATATTTTGGGGTACAATACAATTCGTAGGTAAGTATGCTTAGTCGTAGACTACAGATTTCCGTTTAATTTGATATTCCGTCATCCGGAAGGGTTGGGCATTTGTTTGCCTAGATCTATATTTAGAATAAGCGCACATAGGAAGAGCTTTCCCTCGGTTATTGTGGGTGTGTGTATATAAGCGGAGTGGCCAGGACATTGTATGATTAGTGTAAGGACTCCTTAAAAGCAAACCGGTAGTTTGCAAAGGAGTACGAAAAAAGTAAGCAGCTATAATTGTCGACCTTGTCTAAAAGCGGATTAGCCAGCGTATTGTAGAAGTGTTGGGGCTCTGTAATAACAAATAAGTAATTTTCCAAGAAGTACAAAAAGTTACCAGTTAAAAGTGTCGAGCTGTTAATGCATGCCCACGCAGAGAAGTGGTAGGAAGAGCAGAAGCAAACGACACCCATTGGGAGAATCGCCTAGTCGAAAAGTACGTAATACATTGGCAAGTGGCCAACAAATCTCAAACAGCTGTGGCTGCGTAGGCGAAGCCGACGGTTTTATTCTGTTATTGACAATAGCAAATCAGAAAGTTTAGGAACTGAAAGGCAATGTGCGCATTTGGCAGACAGAGGAACAAATAAATTATTTCTTCTAGCAGGAAACAGCGCGCACGCAGCTACCTACACGTATCGATCGACAAAGGCTTAAGCCGCCAACATATTACAGAGTTCGGTTATGCACAAAAGTTGGATTTACTTTAGTCACGATCTGCGCATTTTTCGGACGTTGGGCAAATATCAATGCGCAGAAAACGGAAGCGATGAAATGTCTACACCGCAGGAGATTCGCGTGGGATAGCAACCTCAGATTAAACGAGCTTTAATGTAACACACCAGTGTTTGGCGGCTGCTAACGACGCATGTGCATTATGCATTAGCGAAACTTCCCGTAAGGAAGATAGGGTGAAGCTCGGGTTCTCAAGGAGGATCTCCGGCTTACACAGCTTGGCCCGCAATCGCTCTATCTGTCTTCTTACTGACAGCCCACGTTACGTTGAACAGCCTGAGCAAAAGCTAAAACTACCCGAGGCGATGTCATATCTACAATTCGTCAAATCTTATGAAAACAAATTGTTCAAAGTCAAGTACAACACACTTTGCCACCGACGCAGACCACTTGCAAAACTAATTTACCGTATTCTGCAGTTTTCTGATGTCTGCAGTCTTCGGATGAGTTCTTGATTCCTTACATATTAACACCATCCGCATAGATCTCATATATATATATATATATTTATATATATAATGTTAATACGTGAAAAAAAAATATATATATATATATGAGATCTATGCGGATAATGTTAATACGTAAGATATATATATATATATATATATAATATATAATATATATATATAGATATATATATATATATATATATATATTATATATACATATTAAGTATCTTCAGTGCTTTGAATGGATTCAGATAGTTACTCCAAGGTTTATAATTATTTCATTTAACGGAACGAGACTGCTGCTCTTTAGAGTAACCATACACTGGCGTTTTAGATTTGAACTTTGAAAACGCGCTATATATATATAATATATATATATATAATCCCGTTCAATGGTAATTGCTTTAATGGCCGTTCATTTATAGACTTTCCGGACAGACGGAGACTCCGTGTTCCTACCTGAAGGGGCCGTTCAAGTTCACGAGCTGTCCCATCGCGCCCGTGAAACTTCGATCCTACTTCGAGCGTATGTTCACGAGTGCTTCCACCATCCCGGTCTCCATACCCGCTACAACTCTTCCCGCAACCGCCTGGGAACAAGAGTTTGCGCGGTCTCTTGAGTCATCGTTCTCTAAGGACGAGGTCTCCAGCTCCATTCAGCATCTCAAGAACAACAAGGCGTTTGGCGCTGACCGCGTGAGAAACGAGCACCTAAAGGTGGCCACCTCGCTGGTCCCCCTCTGGACAACCCTCGTCAACAAATGCCTATCCCAAGGACGCATTCCTGAAACATGGAGGGAGTGCATTTTGAAGGTGATCCCCAAGGGTAAAGGCGACCTTCTTCTTGAGTCATCATGGAGAGGGATAGCAAAGAAAGCTGTGTGTACAAGCTGTTGTCGTCTTTGCTGTACAGGCGACTGTCCTCGTACCTGGAAGTCAGAGGGGCGCTCCCACAAGAACAACACGGCTTCAGACGGCACAAGTCAACATCCACAGCATGCGGCGAACTTCTAGATGAGATAACTTCATCGTTGCAGAAAAGCGGCGGCCACTGCACGCCGTCTTCGTGGACCTAAAGTCCGCGTTTGACGTGGCACCTAGGGACACCGTGTTGAAGAAACTCGCCCGCTTCGGCATCGGCCGACCACTGCTCTCCCTCCTGGCATCGATTCTCCAACCCAACTCTATCGCTCTGGATGATGGAGTCTGTGAGCATCCGCCATTCTTCCAGACCACGGGGTACCCCCAGGGGGACAACCTGAGTCCCCTGCTCTTTGCTGTTCTCCTAAGCGACCTGCCCGCCCTTGTCAAGGAGCTGTATCCCATGGTGGGCATTCTTCTATATGCGGACGACATCGTCATGTTTAGTCGCATCAGGCGGGACCTCCAGGCTTCCATCAAGGTGCTGGAGAAGTACTGCGACAACAACGGCATGTGTGAACGCGTCGAAGACCAAGGCTGTCAAGTTCAGGGCAGGAGGCGCCCTCGCCTCTCACGATCGTCTTCGACTACGCAACTCGCCCATTGAGTATGTGAGCAACTTCTGCTACCTGGGGGTGATCTTCTCCAGCAGGGGTGTGTGCTTTAGCAAGCATATCACCGAGCGCGTGTCAAAGAGCTCGTGGCCATGGCGACGATCGGCGAGCCACAGAAGCTCTCACTGTCGACCGCCCTTCAACTCTTCCACCTCAAGGTATCTTCGGTTGCCTCCTATGGAATCGATGTCATCCTGGGAGCACCTGTCGGCACAATCAGCTGGACCAACTGGTACAAGGTCAAGCAACGTTCTTGAAGAGAGTCTTGGGCTTACCGCGGAACGCCCAGAACCGACTGGTGTACGCGTTGGCCGGGACAGGACCATACCTAGAGGACCTTGTGCCCACGCTTCCAGCTCCGGCCCACACTGCTCTTCAATCGTTCAGGACTACCTTCGCAGAGAAGATGCGCGAAATCTCCACGGAGTTCTACCGAACTCGAGCATGACATCCTCTGCTTGAAGGAACCCCTGCAGGACCTCCGACACGTCATCACTCGATACGCGTGCATGGCCTCCATCACCAGCTTTGTTCGCAAGAGACTTTCATGAGCCGCAAGCAACCTGTATATGTAGACATTGCCTTCAGCATTGCCCCCGATATCATTTCGAGGGGTGCCAGAGCTTGGATAGCCTACGACGGTTGGCAAGGGAAAGTAACTAATTAACCATTGTTTTTAACCATTGTTTTAAATCATATGACATGTAATATCCCTTTTTGGTCAATAAATGAGAAATGATGATGATTTATAGACTTTCATGGTAAACAAAACAGAAATGTTCGTAAATTTTGTCAAGAAACTCACTTAAACTATGTCATATAAAAGTAAAAAATTATGTTTGGTTATGTTTTTAGGATTGTTTAAGGCTTTTACAACCAGTTACTGAATTAAAGTAGGTTTACAACCGCGTTTCTAAATACGTATAAACAAAATATAAATATATTCTTGTAATATAAAGGGATGCGTGATACAATAGTTACTCAGCATTGCGCGGGGACATTAGTTTCATTCAAAAAAAAGTGTATGCGATCAGGCATAATTTAGCCATACGCCAAGCGAGCAGTCAGTTTATAATGTCACACGTTTGATGTATGTAACCGATGACTCCATAGCTTTCGGAGCAAATATCTAGAAGTCTTTGCTGTTGGCTCTCAGAAAATATCTTACCGCGGCCCGGTTTCACTGTGCAACAGTTAGGGTAACCTAGGTTGAATGTCGAGGGCAATCTCTTGGGGGCACCTCAGCATGAGGTGGCTTAGAAACGTGTCTATACCACGGGACAATTTATTAAACTGGTTGAAGTTTCCAAATCAAATAGAAAAAATAGGCGAGTTTGGAAACGAGAGGAGCCTTGCACAGGCCAATTTAAAGTTCAGGCATGGTTTGTATAAAACAAGACGGAATTGTATTACTAATACACAGTGAAGCATATACTACATAGGTAGTGGTGATGACCGAATGAACTAAAGCTAGGGTAAACAGCGTACTCACGGGTACAATGTCAAGCTCGGTGGCATAGTCCAGTCGCGTGCGCCTCGCTACCGGAGCAGACACATAGGTGCTGAACGGGTTCGAGCGCCACCGTTGCACATTTGTATTTATGGGGTCCGTTTCACGAAGCAATCCGAAAGCAGTCCCGCGGACGTTAAATGTTGGCTGAGGGTCAGCCCGAAAAAGAAAAGGTATCAGTATGGGCTGGTCAAAGTCGAGAGCACTGCTTTTATTACAACATACTTGTTCGCTGAGAGAAGCATGTCATTTTAGAAGACCAGCGGGGGACGTCATAAACTGAGATTATAGTACAGTGTAGAGACTCGTCAGATAAAAGATTTATGTTTTAACTCGGTTAGCATATTCAGTCATAATTGACACTGGAAGGTAAATATTTTTTATGTCTAAACGAAAATGGTTGTCTAAAATGGGGATAGACGCCCCTCTATAGTACCCTAAAAAAAACAGGGTATGTCTGATTAAGTTAATCAATAATTTAACTTGATAGAAACGTTGACTTGAGAGTGCCCATATCCAAATAGTCTGAGGTTATGTACATAGTGTGTTTCAAAACGTATCGCGACTTTTGTGTTTTTTCAAAATTATTCATTTATTCATGAATATCTATTTTGTCCCCTTCAAGTAATCCCCATGAGATATTATACACTTGTGCCAACGGTGTTTTCCAATCTTCGAAGCACTTCAAAAAACCATTTTTTTTTATCTTGTTCAGCTCCTCCTTCGATGCCGTCTTTATCTCGTCAAGCGTAGCGTAACGTCGTCCTTTCATGGGCCTCTCAGTTTAGGGAACAAGAAAAGTCACAGGGGGCCAGATCTGGGGAATACGGTGACTGCGGCATCATTAGTGTGTTGTTTTTGGCCAAAAACTCGCGCACAAGCAACGATGTGTGAGCAGGGGCGTTATCGTGGTGCAAAAGCCAATTTTTGTTCTTCCACAAATCCGGGCGTTTCTTCTGGCGGATTGCTTCGCGCAAATTGCGCATAACTTGCAGGTAATATTCCTTATTGACCGTTCTACCCTGTGGCAAGAACTCATGATGCCACCACGCCCCTGCAATCGAAGAAAACTGTCAGCAAAACTTTCACATTCGACCGAACTTGGCGCGCTTTTTCGGTCTTGGTTCGTGCGGCAGCTTCCATTGAGATGATTGAGCTTTGGTTTCCCACGTCATAACCATAAACCACGATTCGTCACCAGTTATGACCCTCTGGAGCAAATTTGGGTCGTCGCGGACAGAGTCCAACATCTCATTAGCAATGTTCATGCGATGCTGTTTTTGGTCGCAATTGAGCAATTTTGGTACGAATTTCGCGGCGACCCGTCTCATGCCCAAATCATTGATAAAAATCGAATGGCACGAGCCAATCGATATGTTTAGGTCCTCAGCAACTTCTCTAACGGTGATTCGACGATTGGCCAATACCATTTCTCCACTTCATTAATTTTTCGTCTGTTGTTGAAGTGCTTCGGGCGTCCGGCACGCTCTTCGTCGTTCACATCTTCTCGGCCTTCTGAGAACATTTTGTACCACCGATAAACGTTGCTTCGGTCCAAGGTAGCTTCTCCGTATGCCACAGTCAACATTCGGAATGCATCCGCGCACTTAATTTCGTTTTTCACACAAAATTTGATACAGGTTCTTTGATCCATTTTTTTGAATAGGTAAAAATCGAAGACGATCCAAAACACGTGCAAGCAAAGCAGCTGTCAACAATTAAGTGAACATTCAAAATGGCCGAGCTTGTCGGCATAAGTGAGAGACATGAGTACCAACATAACGCCACAAAAAATCGAAAATTCGAATATACGTAACCCGCGAAAATTCAAAAGTCGCGATACGTTT
>QVRM01002654.1:102500-192782 GCA_003439945.1 Dermanyssus gallinae | reverse complement strand
ATATGTAATTATATCTGACATTCATATATATATACATTTGACTTTCTAAAACGCAGAGATAATTATATACTGCTAATATTGAAGTTTGCACGAACAGATTATACGTCAGACATATGATTCGCAGTAATTGGAAGTACCACATGCCCCTTCGGCGATAAGTTATGTTAGTCTGTAAATACATCAATCTTTGTAACTTTTCGGGGCTTGAAACATAATCTGACAGTGATACTGAACTCAGTCTATTATTTAGTTATTACTGCTCTATTTATCGCTCAGTATATAATGCGTTTTCATTTACGTGAACTTTGAACAGGATCGTACACAAAAAAAGAAGCTTAGATTATGGCAACGGTTATTTACATTATGAAAAAAAGCGGCAATATATTTTTGAGCCATCTCTGTCAAATGGCACCCTGATGGATAAAATTACAATTGTAAACTTTGCTGCCATAATTTATTTTAATCTGGACGGCACACCACGCGCGAAAGTGCAAAAGCAAAGCCTCTTTGTAAATCTCTCCGTGGACGAATACTTCTTTTACGGGTAAGTTGTTCTATATATGTATATATATATATATATATATATATATATAACGCATGTCGTCATAGGTGATTATTGATGTGCTTAAAGGGTAACGTGTTGGTTCCAGTAGTTGTATTAAAAATATGTTCATTCTATGCAATCGCAGGCTGCAATCTGCGGACCTTATTTCTAAAAGATCGTTCTGTGACGGGACACGATGAGTTAGCTGCGCCTTTACGCATTTGGCTCCTGCTTTAATGTATATAAGAGGGCCAGTTCATCATTTAAATTAGATGAAGCCTACATTTAGACAACTTAAAGGCGTCTGTGGTGGCTCTACATGTAAGGAGGTCATTGAAGGTGAGTGCCTGCCATGCCCCACAAGCTCCAGAAATGAAGCTGGACCATGTGTAAAGCCAAACACAGGTCGAAGTAGAATTCACTTTATTTCAAATATAAAAAAAAACTGTTATTTATAGAATAAATTGCCTTGCATACATTAAAGAATGACCCAGCATCGGTAGCGTCCCGTTTGGCTTCGCGATGAATGAACTCGTTGACGTCGCTTACGCCGTTTGGCTGGGATCCCACTTTTCGCGTGTATTCAACTCATCAGGCGCGTGCGCAAAGGCACAATTATTTTAATATGTATGTATGTTTGTTTTACACACTTCACATTTCAACCGGGCCGGTAGCATCTCCTTTAGACATTTAGTGGTACGTCATCCTCGTCACGAATAGCTGGTTGAAGTCTATCAGATTTTCAGCAATATAGATTGGTTTTCGTAATGCGCTTCCGAGAACTAGATCGAGCGAACCTGCAGCAGTAGGCTTTTGATCCAGTAGAAAAAAAGTCCGCATTAGCGTCTGTCTCTACAAAACTGACGGCGATTAATTGCCGACGCACCGACGTACTTCTCATCCAACGGCTTAATTGCCTTAGTTATCCCGCAGGCTCGACTGATATTTTTCGTTATCTCTCCGGTAGGTGACACGCGGGTAAATTTGTGAGGGTAGGGTCAGCATAAAGACAGATGTATTATTTTATTAGTTTCACGACTATATATGTATAAATGTAAATACAATGTATATATATATATATATATATATATATATATATATATATATATATATATATATATATATATATATATATATATATATATATATATATATATATATATATATACATATATATATATATATAAATGTAAATACAATAGATTATATATATAGATTAATATGTAGTAATAAAATGTCGGAAAACCTGGCTGGCCAGGCTATTTTTAAACGGATTCTGGTTTCTTCTTCTGTTGATGTCATACAGATTCATCGACGAAGATGTCCGTCGCGATGGTCATGCGAAGATGACAGGTGATAACTATAGACGTGGATATTTTATGCCGCGAGATGTTTACGACGAGTTTAAAGTTTATACCGATACCAAAAGGGTCAACGGTTTAATCGAATACGAAAGTTCTAGGTAAGTTATCCTAAGCCACACCTAATTTGTGTATTTTTTTGTATACGTTTATAAACTATTGATATAATGAATATAGCAAAGGAGAAAGAGAGAGTCTCAAATGCAAATTAATGATGTAGAATATGACTGAGAAAAATAATATAGAATATGGCTAAAAAGGCTAATCATGGCTAATGCAGGATAACGCAGGCTAATGTAGTAGCCATGCGTCTTTTAGGCTTAGAGTGGAGGTAAGACAAAAGTGTTGGTTTTGAACACAGCGGTCGGGTTTGCTAGAGCCCTGGAAAATGTTCTAGAATCTCAGCCTAGCTATCAGCCCGGTGTTTATACTTAGTCATCGAATAGCGTTTTAGTACACATATGGGCACTCCAGCTATTGTTAAAACCCCAGCTGCACATCTGTGATCTAACCGCAATGCCTTTCATATGAGAGTTGTTCGGCTACAAAATATCAGTTATACGGTGTTGTCATAAAGTGGTGGTCTGCGTCGTGGAGGACTGTCGTCGTATTAGGAAGAATTTTATAGTGCATAATTCAATGAAGCAACCAAAGTGGTCAGCTAGAGACGTAATACGGTCAGAGAGAGCAAGGCAAGCAGCAGGGACCAATAGAGGGACCGGGTGAGCAGGTCGGTACTGTGCTGTCGCGTCTAACTTAAGAAACGGGTGACGACGGGCTCCCACCGCATGCGCCTTTGTGGCAATTTGTCTGCCAAAGTACTCTACGCAATGGGAAGACGGCCAGATGATTGAAAAAGCGCTTGCAGGCATGATACAATTTTAGGAATAATCAGAAGCGCTTCATGAAACAACTGCTTACTTCTTGCTATACGATGAGCCAGCGAGACGCTAGGGCAGTCAAAAAGTCTCTCACATGCATCGCCCAAAAGCACGACGTGCAGAAAAACAGGAAAAAGAGCCAGTAAGGTACCAAGCGGCATCCTAGTTGTTCTTCAAACGGAAAAAGGGTCTCCTGGGCCGATACGCCCAAGCATCTCGGTAGCACGGTCAACCCGACAGAAAACAATATAAAGGTTACGGGGTCCAACGCTTAGCTAGAGGCGATATGGGATTAAGAGTTGCAGAGGCCAGAAGGGTGCCTCTATGTTTCTCTTAGAGATCTCTATGACCAGGGCGTATGCAAAATTCCTAGAATGTGACAACTCTACGCAAGTTTAGAATAAAGGACTTGCTCGAAGGAACGATGCAAAAAGATGTTGAGCAAGCTAGTGCTTGAAAAGTCTTAAAATGGATTCCGTGGTCGCTGGTGGTCGGTCGTGGTCCAGGTAAACCACACTGACGCCGCGAACCGGACAAAAATAAGAAAAGTCTAAATTAGCTGTGCGTCCTGCCCATTTAAAGAGTGGGTGACACTATCCACAGATCATTCTCACAGCGATAAACTGGGTTACATTGCAAATGGATGCCCAAAGGCTTTTTCGTGCAACATTTGCGAAGTCACCAGTTCACGTACTTAAGTTATCGGTTCAAAATAACAGAGGCCAGGCGCCAATTACGCAGCCTAGGTCCCCTTGTCCTCGCACGCTAAGTCACCCGACAACCCTTCTAGACCCCGACACCGCACCACGAAATTGCGACGGATGACGCCCGTGGCAAATTTGTGATGGGGTGTCGGGTCTAGAAGACCTGCTAGAACCCTTCTGTAAAGCCAAATCAGACAGTTTACACGCGTGCTGAGGACGACAATAATTTCGAACTATTTTCGCGGTGACTTCATCAGTGATCATTCACAAGATTTGAGAGGTCTACCACTCTCAAAATGAATGGTGGGACCGCAATTATAACATAAATCACTATACACTGCTTTCGTGAAACGGGTGATTGGGAAATGGGGAATTCTTTTTCATGAATTGACATAGACAGGATTGGACGCTTTTACTTAAGATATGGCAGCGCCAATGGGGATCTTGAAGGTATACTGTAAGGCATGGAGTGGAGCAGCTTTTCGCTGCAACTGAATGTCTTTTCTGAAGATCTTAATGGTACTTCAACTCCGTGGGGTTTACCAACACTAACAGAATGGCTAGCACCTGGGGACTTGATCGTCATTAACAGGGGTAGGGACACTAGCTTCCAGCGCGGTGGAACGTAATCGCATCTAGATTTGATCATTTATTTGTAAACGAGAGGACAGTAAGACCGCATGAAGAAATCCAAGTGACTTGTACTCTATAGAAAATGTTGAAGGGAGAGCCATCACCATAAAACCCCCTCTAACCTCAAGCACCCATGTGAAAGCCACAGGCTAGCAAAACGCTAGGCTAACAAACCTTCTGAAACTAAAGTACTTGTAGAACGAGGAGATGGCATTAGCCCGTAGACACCACACCTGGGCCCGGAGAGAGGCCCGCAAAGCGCAGCAACACGGAGGAGGCTTGTATCATACAACTATACTGTGAATTTAAGCGCCTCAGGCTTTCCGTGCGCAGGGCTACAACAAAGGGCAGGACACGTTGCTGGGGGGAGTTCTTATCAGAACTAGAGAGTGACTTATGGAAACGGCCCTATGAGTACATACGCGGTATGTTGGGAATCAGCAAAAAGAAAAGCGTTTTCCCTAATGAATAGGCAGTTAATATGCTCTTCCCGAAAAATCACCTATTTGACAGGACACTGTAGGGTTGGAGCAGCCAAAAGGTGCTATCAGGGCTAGATGGCATTTGGATCTCGGCCACAGAACTACTCCTTAAAGAGTTCGCAATGTAATGGTTAGCATAGTCTGCGGCTGTCCCCCTGGCTTAGAAAAACATTCCTTGTACTTATTCTAAAGAGATTAACTCCTATAGGCCAATCTGCCTAGTCAGCGTACTAGCAAAATGCACAGTAGAGCCTTGCATGCGATGCTTTGCAGACAGCCACGGCCTCTTCTCGCCGACACGACACGGGTTCTGGACGGGCGGCACTACTTAACAAGACAGTCCCCTGCAATCTCTGATGTATTGCATAATCTCGGCATGTTTTAGCGGAAAGCATATAATCA
This sequence comes from Dermanyssus gallinae, assembly GCA_003439945.1. Taxonomy (NCBI): domain Eukaryota; kingdom Metazoa; phylum Arthropoda; class Arachnida; order Mesostigmata; family Dermanyssidae; genus Dermanyssus; species Dermanyssus gallinae. The sequence continues at coordinate 187,775 of QVRM01002654.1, read as the reverse complement.
ATTAGCGTAGACAAGGTTCAGAGTTCTACATAACGGCCGGGATTCCCCAGGGTTCGATTCTGGGACTTCTTCTACGGAACCGACGTCTCAGCTTAAATGGCATTCTGGTGGTCACTAAATGCGTACGCAGACAACCTGGCAGTAGTCGTCCAGTCATGCACACCTCGAAACTGGAATTGAGACCAATAGCGCCCTGGCGGAGAGTGCTGACTAGATGCGGGGGCTGGCCTAACACTGATATCTGCTAACTATGCCTACGAAGTGCCTCTTTTTAAAACGTGCTCTAGATGGTCAAATATCAAAATCTTTAATATTGTCCAGTATAGTGACATGCATCTGGACAACGGGGCATACCTCAGAGACATCTAGAAGCAAAAAAGGCTACTAAAGCCTTGCACAAGATAGCCTGACTGACGCCCATGCCGCTCTATTAGGTCAGTGGCTGACTTTATAGTTTTATTTGCAGTCCCCCAGTGGCCATCAACCGCACTGCCGCAGCCAGCAACAGGGTGCCGTTGCGCAAACCTCATTTGGCATACCAAATAAGATTTGTTTCCGGGGCACCAAGGTGCCGGGTAAGGGCTCAATTCTAGGACCCGTGCTCTGGAACATAGCTTACGACGGGGTGTTCGAGATCCCAGGTCTCCCGTATGGGGTGGAGACGTTGGCGTACGCCGATGACCTTGCACTCATGATAACGGCCAGGACCGAAAGAGCCCTGGAGAGCGCCGCCAATGAGGCCTTGTCAATGGTGTCCGAGTGGATGGAGTCCCATCACTTGAAACTGGCACCCGACAAGGCGGAGGCGATGTACCTAACAGGCAGAAAGAGGACGACCGGCATTAACCTCGTGATGGCGGGCCACCCGATAGAAATCAGAAAGAAGGTAAAGTACCTTGGGGTCATGCTAGACATCGGACTGACCGGATCGGCACACGTTAAGTACGTGGCCGAAAAGGCCCAAAGGGTCTCCCTGAACCTGGCGCGGATCATGCCTAGGGTCGGTGGGGTGGCTGAGGTGAAAAGAAGGCTCCTGGCCTCGGTGGCCGAATCAACGGCGCTATACGCAGCCCCAGTCTGGGGGGACATGGCAATGCGGACGGCGAAAAATAGGGGGGCACTAAGGTCGACCCAACGAACGCTGGCAATCAGGGTAAGCCGGGCGTATCGAACAGTCTCGACCGAAGCTCTCCTGGTCCTAGCCAAAATGCTGCCATGGGACCTTCTAGTGGCTGAACGAAGTAAAATGTATCTAGACGAAGGCTAGGAGTGCCACCATATCGGCCTGGCATGAGGAATGGGCGCAGGTAAGACCGGTGTGACCACAGGGAGCTGGACCAAGAGTCTGATACCGGACCTCAGGGCATGGTATGACCGCCGACACGGGGAGCTTTCCTACTGGACGACTCAGGTTCTGACCGGACACGGCCAGTTCCAGAGCTACCTGTCAAGGATCAAGAAGGCCATCAGCGATATCTGCGTACTGTGCGACTCTGCAGAAACAGACAACGTAGAGCATACTGTTCTGCGGTGTGATGCTCTCAGGGAAGCACGGGACGCAGCGCCAACCGCTGTGAGGGGCCGACCCATCAAGGAGGTGGTCTCCCATATGATGACTTCGGCGGAGGCATGGAGGGAGGCGACGAACTTGTTCGACGCTGTTTTGACACTCAAGACAGCCAAGGAAACGGCCAGGCGGGAGAGGTTTAAGCGGGTCTCTCGGGAGAGTGGTCGAGACGAGGAGCCGAGGGAGGGGGTGGGGAGCAGCCAGGCCCTCATGGTCTCGACGCACCCTCACAGGACGGATCACAAAATGGCATCCCCCTATCCAACCGCAGGTAGACATGCGGGATGATAGTCAGGGATAGAGCTGATTGAAGGAGAACGGCAGAGACGCCTCTCCCACGGTTTCGATGTAATGCCAAAGTAATACCGAGCCTGGGGGGTGGGGAGGAATCCGGGTTTAGTGGGTTTGCGAGTCTCACACTAGTTACGCAGGCTGCTAGTGGCGCATGTGCATCATGCATTACCGAAACCTCCCAGAACAAAAAAAAAAAAAAAAGTTTCGAATCCCGGGTATCGGGGCCTGGGTAAATTATTCTGCAAGTACTGCTGAAACAAGACCGAAGACATGTCTGACCATCCTGTGGTACACGGTATTGGAATGCTTATGCAGCTTATAATTAAGTCACGTGACCGCTGGTATTATTGCTCGTAAGTATTGCTTGTACTATTAAAAACACCCTGCATGCTAAATAGAAAACAAGTTTTACCATGCCGCGTGTTCTACCGTACAGCTGCTAGTACCTGACAAGATCCCGCGGGGCAACCTAGGGGAATAGCTAGGTTCTTAAAATACGACTTAAAACTTCCGAGACTTCCCCGCTGCCTGTGTGTAGTTACCCTTCTGCGTTAAGGATCCCGCAGGTCGGAGGGTCATCTTAAAGAGGATACATATATGTAGGCACTGCCGTCTATATATGTTTATAGGGTTTTAATGGCTATTGCTTTAATCCTTCGGCTCAATTATTGTCAAGCGCCAAGACTTGTTGTTAGGTGGCTGAGTCCCACACTGTCTGAGCGTTGGCATGTTAGGGGGCTTACCAACTCCTGTTATGCTTTCTCTCAGTCGTACGTAAATGTATTTTAAACCCTAAACCTTCTCAAAAAAAGTTTTTAAAATACTCTCACTCTCCGATCGCTTCAAGCTATTCTTGTTCAGTTCTCGATCGGATGGAGATAGAAACATGACAGGTTTTTATGATGGGACCCCACACTTGCAGACGAGTTTCTTGAGGGTGTCCGTGTATGCATGCCGCAAATCCCAGTTTAAAGAAACATAAATGTAAGTCTCCTTAATTTTGCATTTACAGGCATTTTTTATATTATGGAGAAGAATGCAACAAAGTCGACGGTACAGGTAAATTGTCCATGAACGTTTATGTCAGATAGCTAGTAGTATATTTCACACATTTGCTTCAACTTTGGCAAATGTTTGTTCTATTGTTGAAGCTGTGTCTTCGATGCAAAATAAATGCAAATAATATTGTCCTTTTTACCTGCTTCGTGTTAGAAATTACCTTAAAGTAAATACAGATATAACACATCTATTTGAGGGCGTAGAAAAACACTACAAAAATCAACAGTTTTAAGAAAATTTGATTGCAGAGAAAAACAGAAGCAAAGAGGGACGCTCTTTATCATAAGACAATCTTTCTGTGCACATATGTAAAGGTTCACCTTACATGTGATGAACTCAAATAGTTCAGTATTCTCTGGCATCATCCTCACTAACTTCAATTGAAGTACTTTGTTTTCCTCCAATGTTTGATTCGGCTAAGATTACTATCGTTTTTGACCTGGCTCACTATAATATTGTGGGCAATGACGTCAACTGTCAAATTGATACTACTCGAAAGTATACCTAATATTATGTCCATTAGTAGACTCTACTGAGACCATGACAGAACGTATTATGCTCGGGGTCGAAGCTGTGCCGAGAAAAGCACGTATGATTCTAGCGGGGGATTTCAATGCCAGGTTGGACAAGGGAAACTCTGAACGAACTGAAGCATTTTTGGAGATTATAACGAAGATAGGTTGTTGGTTGGTCAGCGAGCCAGGCCTAAACACATTTGAATGTAGCACTGGATCATCAGTCATCGACGTTTTTGCCACAGACGGAAACATGAATGATATAACATTTTTAGGAGAAAATACATCAGTTCGGGAAGGAGCAGGGCTCAGAAAGCACATACTCATGGGGATAGCATTCAAGGTTAGCAGCAGTGGGAAGGAGAGTAGCCGTAGGCTGGAGTCCGGAACAAAATTGATAGTGGGATTTTCTTAAAGGGAGTTGGGGAGGTTCGTCCACTAGGGGAAATCCACATAGAGTCATATGAACGTAAACTGGTAAATCTAATCAAAGGTGCAATAGTTCCGCGTCACGAACGAAAAGGAAGGCCCTGGCTCAACGAGCGCTGTAGAGTAGCAAAAATTGCCAACAGATTAACTAGGGACTACGTAAAGATATTCCGGTAATGAGGCCGTTTGCTATAATGGTAGAGAAAATTACGCAAAGTACATACAAAGAAGAAAAACATAAGTACTGGGAAAGCCAGGGGTGAAGTTGTTACAAGAGGCAGAGGAACATCCTCACAGGTGGCTAAAACATAAGAGAAAACAGATGATGACATAATTAGATTACAGCCAGGGCTTTCAGATCCGCTCTAATACCGTGCATCCGAGAGCCCGCCGGCCTCCTGAGAAGCGATGGAAAGAGACCAGACGGTCTCACCCTTATCCCCTTTGAAAGGGGAAACGCGCTTGTTTGGGATGCGACTATCACCGACACGCTCGCCCCGTCGATCCTGGAGGCCAGTGCATCTTCCGCTAGCTCCGCAGCACGCAAGGCTGAGCGTCTAAAGACCAACAAATATGCCCAGCTCGCCAACGAGTTCATTTTCGTGCCGCTAGTATTCGAGACATTCGGGGGGCCCGGCCCTGAGGCATGGTCGCTTTTACAGAAGATTGGCAAACAAATTGAACTGGCGACAGAGGAAAAAAGAGCACTTGAGTTTCTACTTCAGCGACTATCGCTGGCAGTTCAACGCGGCAATGCGGCAGCAATAATGGGCACAATGAGGGGCTGCCTCGAGGATAAGCTCGACTGGTAGCGCTCCCCACAAGCCCTAGTGTTGATATTTAATTACATCTCGCTGTAACACTTAAATGTCATTTTAATAAATATAGTTTACCTTAAAAAAAAGAGAAAACAGCGTGCCCAGTGGAGACTGAGAGACTGATTAAGCACTTGCTGGCATGCTACAGGGAGCCGACACCACTCCAAAAGAAATAATAGTTTACAATGGGCCTTGGGACAAAGACACAGAGTTTTCGCGGGAATGGGTAGTTCGCGAGGTCACAATCGAAGAAGTTGTCAGGGCAATTGAAAGGGCGCCTAGAGGCAAAGCGGCCGGGAACGATATAATACGAAATGAGCACTTGAAGCAAACGTTGGCACTGGTACCTTGGTGGAAAGTTCTATTTGAGGATACCCTTATTGTTATACCTAAAGGGAAGGGCATAGAAACAGAACCGGAAGCTTGGAGGGGTATAACACTTAAAAGTTGGGTACTTCCTAGAAGCCAGAAACGCAGTATTAGAGAAACAACATGAGTTTAGAAGATCAAAGTCGACCCATACGGCCCTGCGCCAATTGTTAGCAGAGATTTGGGCAACTCTAGCCGAGCCAAGAAAGCCGTTATATGCGGTATTTATAGATCTTAAGGCCGCCTTTGACCTAGCGCTGAGAAACATAAATTATGGAGAAGTTAGTCTTGGAAGGAGTTCCGAACCAGCTGTTAAAAATTTTAGGGGCCATCCTTTGGGAGAGCATAGTATGCACTGACAACGGTATAGGGATTGTGGGAAGAGTAAAGCAAACTACAGGCGTGGCTCAAGGTGACGGACTTAGTCCGTTGCTTTTTTTTTCGATACTATTGGGAGGGCTACCTTTTTTTTTTTACCTAACCGGATGAGACAGGGATGGACTCGAGAGTGGGCAAGTACTTTAATGTACGCAGATGACATTGCATCCTAGGAGTCTATTTAGGGTAAAACAAGGACTGGAACGAATAACTGATTTTATGGACGAGATGGGGCTCAGCATAAACTGGCAAAAGACAGTAGCAGTTAAGTTTCGACGAGGAGATCGATTAGCAAAAGACGACGTTTTTCGAGCCAGAGGCAATGATGTACATTTCGTAAATAAATTCACTTATCTGGGAGTCACTATAACGTCGAATGATAGCAGTTTCCGAAGGCATATAGAAGGCAGAGTTGGAAAAGCAATTCGAGTAGCAGCAGCAATTAAGAACTCGCAAATGCTGCCAATACATACCGCGTCAGCCCTTTTTAAAATTCAAATAGAACCAATAGCAACATTCGGTATATCACTTATATGGGAAAAACTGGGAGAAGCAGATCTGCAGTTACTAGATAGAGCCAGATTTTTTCTTTATGAAACGCGTTTTGGGGTTAGCCAATTTTTGTAGGAACAGAATAGTTCATATCTGAGAGGGGGGTCTTTAATGACACAGGAATTGAAACTTCGATGGGGTTTACCTAGGACAAGAGGGTTTGAGGCCTATACATTAAAGTGGATGGAAAAAATGAAAGGAAGTCGATTTAGGAATATATAAAACGGTAGCGATGCCAAGCACGGCCTGGCGAGCAGCCGGATACAAGAGCAGACATTTTATTTACGCCGTTTGCAGCCCACGGGTTTCATCACGTGTTATGCAGCACAGAAGAATTCCAGATTCCTCAGGAGTGTTGCAGGTGCACGAGGTGCTTTGCCCAGTGCGATAGATACCACGCCGCAGCTTGTCCAGCAGTTCAGTCATATAGCTGAACTAGCAAGCTGAGAGAAGACCCAATGACGTGAAGGAAGCACTAGTTCTGTCTGATGTATATGTTTATAATTTTACCCAACCTGGGTGTTAATAAACCATAACATTAGAGAACACCAATTTTAACATCGTCCTGGAGTAATGCATATTAATAGGTCAAGAAACCTAAGGCTGGCCCCGAACTGTTTTTCACATTGCTTCATAGACGGACCCCCATAAATACAAATGTGCAAGGGTGGGGCTCGATCCCGCGCACCTATGTGTCTCCTCCGGTTGCAAGGCGCAGACTTAAGCCACCACGCCGCCGGGCTCGACATAACGCAAATCTAGAGCATACTATGCGGGTGTCGCCTCTTAAAGGGCGTTTAGATCACTCTTAAGTGTATAGAGTTTTGGTTCACATTGGCTGCTGACATTTTCTAATCGGTGCTATCTCTATTGCAGATGTCGACCTTTTTCCAGCATTCGACGATCCACCAAGAAGCATTAAGATTTTCGCTAACACTATGGCAAAACCGTGGTCTTTGTATCTACAAAAATCATACAGCATTAACTGTGAACTAATCGCTCGATTCGAAAGTAGTAGCGATTTCTTTAATGAAACTGGGGATCGCAAACTTGACAAGTACGTTTTTTTAATCTAAGAAGTCCCCATAAAAGCAGCAGTTAATTTAACAATTTCATCTATTTCGCGACCAGAAATTGCTAACTACTACAGAGAGTGTGACGCTTTTTTTCATGAAGTTGTTTCTGCCCAGCGCCAACGCACCTAAAGGGAACTTTCGACGCTAGCCGGTGGATGACATATATTGAGGCACACGACTGGGGCCAACGTCCAAGATTGTTTACAATGCCGGTCGTGCTTAGCCTACCTCACTTCCTTCACGGAGATCCTTCGCTCCTAGCCAACGTCAGCGGTCTACATCCAGACGAAAAGAGGCACCGGTTCTACATTGACGTTCATGCAGTAAGCTTGTCATGCCGCTTAGTTAATATTTCATTGCGCTTCAGCTTACGCATTTTATTTTTTACCGCGTCGATCATATATTATCTGCTAGGACTTGCAATGGCGTGTTGGCTTCGCAGACTCTGCCTAAAACTGCTCCAGAGTTGTCGCGCTGAAGATCAGTGTAACAACGCTGTATGAGAAAATCTCAGCGGTCATCCATCGTATGTCAGTGGCCCTCCCCCCATTCACAAGATCTCAAACGCAAAGGGATAAAAGCGTTAGTTGCCCGCGAAAGTCGCGTACTTGCGTATCTTATCTTACTCCGCTTGCGTCGCACTCTGTCTGGGATGGGTAGCACAGCGCCCGATGATAGGGAATCTTAGCTATCATGATATAGATCCAGATAAATGCTCGTTTATGAACCAAACAAAAAGACAGATTTTGTACAATATAGATTGTATCGATCAGTTTTACTCTAGCTTATATATATATATATATATATATATATATCAGCAATAGATCGACGTACATAAACTAGAGCAAGCTCTTCGTAATCTAGCAGCGAAAGGACGCGTCAAAAATACACTTACGAGCGCTGATTTCGGGCTTAGCATTCTTAGCCAGTGCAAGGTTCATACACCGTTTTTATCAAAAGCCCTTTCCTAGAATATTTTAAAAAAATATCAACAGTGTAAAATTGGTTTCTTTCGGTGCGCTCAGTTAAGGGAGCATCTACAGATATAATTGAACACCTAGGGTCTCTAGATCAAGATATTGTTTGCACATGTACATAATTTTATTAATTTTGAAAAAGCTTTTGATAAAGACCCGAGAAATCAGTTTGTATTCACTCTTCGTAACGAGTTTAACATTAAAGGGTGGATTTATAACCTTGTCCTAAACATTTTAGTTGGGCAAGTTTCATAGTTGTAAACAGGGTTTACGCAATCGCTAAGGTGATTCTTAAACAACTGATGTGACCTTGTGTGATACAGATATCTCATTTTTTATACTGTATGCTGCTGGCCTTTAAAAGTTCCTCCAAGAAGTAAATGCCCCCCACATATTTTACGAAGACGACTTAGTTCTATGTTTACTCTCCCTGCTGGGTTAGCCCTTTAAGGCTAAGAAGCTACTGCTGCAGGAGCTTCTAGTAGTCAAGGTGTCTCTACTTAGGGGGTCAGGCAAATTGTCAGCCGACTCAATATTCCCCGTTGCGTTCTAGGCTGCGTATGTCTACTGGCTCAATGTGACTAATTTGCTCTATCTTTAGCCTAGTTACCTCCCCGTACTAACTATTTACCTATGTAGAAGTAGTCGCTAACGTCCTTTAAAGCATTTTAAGCTCTGGTCTCTTCTTGAGTTTTGACTAAGAGTGGAACCTGCACTGCCATTCACCTTCGCCTAGAAGACCAAGAGATTGTGCTTGTTGACAAGGTCAGGTACCTCGGGGTCACCCTAGACAGGGGTCTCCGCGGCACTGAACACGTGCGGCGGGCGACGGAGAAGGCAACCAAGACAGCAAACAACGTCGCACGGCTAATGCCTAATAATCATGGGCCACGACAAACCCAGCGGCGAATAATCATGTCTGTGGCCGAGTCAGTCGCCCTATACAGAGCTCCGGCCTGGCCGACCGACACTCTGAAGCTTGCCGTCAACAGGACGCGCCTGCGTCGGGCCCAGAGGGTCGGAGCCCTCAGGGTGATCGCGGCGTATCGGACGGTAAGCGCAGCGGCGGCGTTCGTACTTGCTGGAACGATTCCCTGGGATCTGAAAGCTGCCGAACGCCGCCGCTTATGGGGTAACCCCCAGCGCAAGAAGGACGAGGAGCGTCGGCATACTATCGACCTCTGGCAGGAAGAATGGGCCGGCCTACAAGAGGGTGCCCCTGGCACCAGTCTCCGCGCCGTTATACCCGACATCAAGGAATGGCTAAACCGCCCGGGGGGTGAACTCACCTTCTACACGACCCAGATCCTGACAGGGCATGGCGACTTCCAGTCCTACCTGTTCAGGATAGGGAAGGCTCCCAGTCCTAAATGCATCCACTGCGGCGACGGACCGGAAGACACTTCAGACCACACGGCACTGAAGTGCCCAGCATGGGCGGAGCAGCGCGTACCTCTACTGCTTCTAATGAACACACCGGATTTTAACCTACGCGACGTCTGCAAAAAAATGACGGAAACGCTTTTAAACTGGAACACCACAGCCGGAGTCTTCAGAATCATTCTACAGAAGAAAACGAGCGCCAACTACCTACGGCGCCCCCCCTCCCCGTGGCTCCCGGGGAACACACCCGCCAGGAGTAGAAGACTCGCCCCCCCTGACTGTTTGATGATATGCGCAACGCAGTTCCCAGTCAGTGTGGGGGACGGGGACATGACTGGTTTTTAGTGGGTTGGAGCCCCACACTACCGGCCCGCATCTGCAGGGAGCTCCCCTGCCGCGGTGCCCGCGTGTGCAACCGCATTTCCCAGTTAGTCCTCTATAAAAATAAAAAAAAAGCTACGTGCTAGAGACTAACTTATTATTCTTGGGGTCTTACTTTGCCCAAAATTATTGAATGGGAACACGGTGAATATTTGCAATCCAAAGAGGCTAGAAGAACTTTAAGAACGCGTGGCGAGCCGGGTCGATTATTCTGCCGTACCGATATTTAATTAAACTCTACTTAACGATTATTTACCACTTCTTCGTTAAGGCGTTGGTCCTCTGCTAGTCTGTTGCGTTGTCTGAGTCGTTGGGTAAGACCTGCGTCGCGGTTTGTGTTGCAGGTGTGCGTGGCTGTGAATATTGGTATGTTTGCGTCTGAAGTAGCTCTTGGGTACATAATTAAACAGTGTCTACTGATACATTTGGGGCGATTCAATTGTTTGCAACGAAACTTGCTAGGGATGTAAAGCTGTCTTAAATATCTATAGCAGGCACTTTTTTGGGCATTTTTGCGTTTATCTAATTTTTTCCGTGCTTGTTTCCGTCATGCAATTTTGACCTTGTACACCGGGGTGGCTGCCACCAGTTGTAAAGCAAAAACTTGTTTACCTGTTACGGACTGAATTTCCGTCGTTGGCAAACTAAAAACTATTCATTTCTGAAATGCATTCGACTCACGTTCAATCCAATTATTTTTAGATTCAACAAATAGAATACGTTTTTTATTTCGCTCTTGTTTTTTTCGTCCCTCAATTCTTCTAAGCGGGCTAACCTAACGAAGCTTCCAATGCTGGCGAGCTGGATGCTAAAGAAATTTCTAGTATGAGATGCCTACCCCGAGTAACGCTTATTTTTACAGTGAAATAATAGAAACAAAGCTATTATGATCGTTGAAACTCCACGATCGCGCCGAAATATTGACAGTATATATCATTGAATTGTTCTTGCTGAGCGTGCTAGACTCAAATTTCTCCCTTCTTTGTCAAGGCGCATTGCTCCACGGAGAACTTGACGTCCATCATCGGCTAAGGGAAATTACGTGTGGAGCCACACTTCTTGCCGACGTTGACGACCTTATCCGCACCTTCCAGGCTCAGATACTAATGCTGCTAAACGTTGAGCTGCGAACGACACAATCGCCGACGACACGTCCTTGATGCGGGAAGCAGGGCATGTGTTAGTCGAGAGCAAGGCAATTCCTCTGATGAGTTTGAGGAAATGTATTCTCTCCTCACCTGTGCCTCAATTATGACAAGATTAATGTTAATAACACGGCTTTCCCTGGAGGAAGAAAGCCCTCAAAATGGCCAATTTCTTCGCACGCCTCATGCCCAACACCTTTGGGCTTCTGCACTCAACGCAACGCATCACCATGTCCGTGGCCAAGTGAGTCGGTCTATATGAGGCTCCGACCTGGCCTTCTAACATTTTAACAACCGCAAAAACCGGAAACGGCTGCGGCCCGCTCAACGGGTCGGTGCCCTCAAGGTGATCGTGGTATACCGCACGGGAAACACAGCCACCGAACACGCCGGGGTGGACCTGCTTAGCACCCCCAGTGGACCCAGTATGATGGGGGAGCAGACCCCAGTGGCATGAAGAGATGAAGATTTTTTAAAGACATACTACATAAAACTCTATAGAGAAATAACCATCTCACTATGCGCGTCCCTCAGACCTCCGGGGAAGGAACTATCCACGGATAGGATTGCACCTCCCCCGATTGTTTATTGTATTTGCGTTATGTCTGATTGTTTATGGTAATTGCATATGTCTGATTGTTTATGGTAATTGCATATGCCCCATGGTCGGTGGGGGATGGTGGAGATGACTGGTGTTTAGTAGGTTGGAGTCCCACACTACAGGTCCACACTTGCAGATGGTTTATCTGCACTAATGTTCGCCCTTATAAGCCGCACTTTACAGTTACTCCTCTACAAAAAAAAGATTTCTACGGCTTTGCAGAAAAAAATGGACACTAATTCTCGAGATTCAGGACTAGGTGCTTACCCCCACCGGAAACCATTGCACTGCTTAAAACGTCCTGGCTGCGATGTATTTATTAACTTTTACACATTAGATAGACTTTCTTGTGTTAGCACAAAAAAATCGCATTGTAGCTCGGACTTAAGCTCCACCTAAGTTTAAAGTGCGCAAACACTTACGACACTTTGCGGCTCGGCGCCGGAGCTCATCATGCGGTCACTGCTTTTATAAGGAACGACAAGCATCCGGCATGGCAAGGCCCGTTTAAAACAAACAAAGAATATGGCAAGGCAGATTTAAAACGAGCGCAAGCGCTCGGACGGGATGGCACCTTTTTGACGAGCGAGATTATGATGACTAAGCAGAGAAACAGTGTCGAGCCCGGTGGCGTGGTGCATTCGTCTGCGCCTCGCGACCGGAGGAGACACATAGGTGCGCGGGTTCGAGCCCCACCGTTGCACATTTGTATTTATGGGTTCCGTCTATGAATCAATGCGAAAAGCAGTCCCATGGACATAAAATCTTGGCTGAGAGTCAGCCCAGAAAGTATTTAAGCAGAAAAAACAGTAGGGACGACGTAATATACTCACTGCTCTTATGTCCCTGGCCCTCTAGACGTTGGATAGACCGGCTTCAACTACAGCGTAACTAGTAAGCATAGTAAGCGAGTGAGTAAATCGACGTCAACAAAGAATACTTAAGTCGAACGTTTATTTTGCTACCGAACTTTGACATAAATAAATATAGTAGCAGTATTAGGCACAGTGGAATCAGCCAACATCAGCACAATCTGTAGAATTAGTCAACATCGTCGTATTTTGTGTAGCTAAGGCCTTTGTCAAAATGCATTATTAAACTGCAACCCGTTCAACTTAAATATTGAACAAACATGTAATGTCGTATTGTGTTATATACTAATTGTTTTTTTTACCTAACCCCTATATAAAAGGTCTCTAAAGGATAGGGCATGTTGAAATATCTAGGGTTACCCAGCATTCCTTTGTGGCAGCTTCTGACTCTCTGTGGTATGATATATCATCTATTCTGATTGGGCAATGCTCTAATAATGATTCGATTAAGAGCAGGGACGCAACGCCGACACCCCGGTAGATGAAAATATTAAGTAGCGCACCAGCCCCCTAGATCACGATGCACCAAAGAAAAGCACATCTTGAATATCGTCTTGCCGGAAGAATGACCAGAAATAAAATAATTTACGGAGCGACCAATTGTTCCTTTTTAAATTCAGTCACCAAATAACTAGAGCTAACTCAACTGGGCGTCTCACTAATACCATGGATACTATTATACAGCGTAAACGTTACTAAAGTGTTTCCTTTACTATAAAAAAAATCTAACATTTTAGATGTTTTCGTTTTTAAATGTAAAATGGTGACAAGGTATTCGGATTAGATTCGGAAGTAAGCAAAACATATACTAACCAGAAGCCACAAAGTCAGAACTATAGGTCGCTGAAGCAAAACGTCGTATAGAAAATCTAGCATTTTTTTCAAAATCTAGCTTTCTTTTTTAATTCTATCACACGCACAGCACGGCCTTCAGGACATGAGGTCTATGTCATCGATCCTGTGCGGCACCCAAGCATCACCAGCTTTACGTATCTACAGCTAATTCTATGCGGCCTAATTGATCTACGCGGCGCGTTTACTATGTGCCTGATCTCGTTAAATGTCAAATCTACGAGATCAGTTATCTTATCTATATATCTAAATTTATATATTTTATGATTTATTGGAAATTACCATTAAATTCAGTTACCGTATTGAAACATATCGAATACTAAACAAATTCACTAATTGTCCACCATTTTTGTTGCAGGCATCCGGTTTTGCAGTTGACATGAGAGTGCGGGTTCAAGTGAATATGAGGCTGGTGCCCCTGGAAACAGAGCCGGTGCCAAAAGTAATCCTCCCTCTCTTCTGGACAGAAGACGTATGTGCTTTCCTAATTTCTATCTGGTAAAACTCAATTCTTTAGTACAAAGCGGGATGTAGAACTACTATGTGCTAATTCACTTAAAATGTTTTTTATTACGTTAAATGTAATGCTTTTAGTGTATGCCTTATAAGTTTAAGGCCGATTGGGCTTCATATGAATTACCTGTACTGGTAGACATAGGCCTCCAACGCACCATATTATCTGCAGGTGTTGAAATACTGCCATGCAATTCCGGGCTTGAAGGAGTCAACATTTATCTTAAAAAAATCCATTTTGTCGTGACATATAAAGAGATTTTTCTTAAAACTTACAGGATATTTCATTTTAAAAGTTAGAACAAATTATTGTAAGGTCCACGCGTATATTTTTAAGCATGATTGGTTAGCATATGTTTTAAGCTTTTAACCAGAACAAAGCTACTTAATAAAATAAAAATACTACATATAGACCATACAAATCCAGAACCCAATACGCAGCATTTATGTGGCAGTGCTAACTGAGCATGCAATTAAATTAACATCAACTGCCAACAGAACGTGCTCAAGTACACCCAAATTAAGGGTATCTATTGATAGTTGTATATTAGACACTAATAGCGCTATGTATTATTAAAAATAAATTCCTCGACTTCTTACACTCAAAGTCTCAACCTCAATCTTGGCGTGACATATAAGTAGATTCTTCTCAAGATTTGCAGGTTGTTTCAGATTTAAATTAATAGAACAAAATACAGTGAGGTCCACGCGTAAGCACGATTGGTTAGTATATATCGTAAGTTTTTGACCAGAACTAAGCTACCTAATTAAATAGATTGCTCGCATTGAAAATGTATCGGTCTTACAGCAATAGATGCTCGATACATAAATTAAACATAATTATGTTTGTTATCCAACGTTAGCTACCAGAAGAAAAACAGCTGAAATAAGGAAAATAGCGAAGACTGCCCATTTCATGGGGATACATTTGGTTTTGCTAAAATTAATGATTCCGTGGTGGCCAAATAACCTAAATAAAATATTCCAGAAGCAAGTGCTTTCCTACAGTTAAAAATGGTTTACTTTATCAAACGTACTACTCGTGTTACTTTTGTAATAGTATTAAATTGTTTATTTTGTAACACAGTTTTCTCCAACGAACGATCACCGACCATTATACACAACTTTAATTAATTGCAAAGTTGATAATCTTAAATAAATCGGGCTTGCGTGTATTTCGCCTGTTCGCCTTAAACTACAAAAGCGGGCGCCGTGTACTGATCAAAGAAAAACTTAGGAACTTTGCGTCGTGAGTTTCTGCAATAAAATTCGCCACAATTGCCCAACCACACATGACATTTAATTAAGCTATCTAACGAACCGATCCCCAAAATAGTAGATGCTGCTCGAACCGTTCAGAAGATGCTTACATATTTGAACGCGTGCGACTGATTCATTGCCAGCCATGCATGTGTTCTAATGGCTGGTGGCTTTTCTAACATAGTAAATGATTTATTAGTAAAGGATTGCAGACATAAACACGAGCAATACGTTTCATAGGGCAAGACAAAACTTTAGCTTTATGTATGTACTTTCCACTTCTTTACCGCTAAACCTTAGTTTTTTGATATTACGAATAAAATTAGCATTAACTTAATATTAATGTATCCTTATAAACTTGGCCTCAGGGGTCTTCTGACATCACAGGATTTGGATTTTTTAACATACATTTCCTATAACAACCCTATATTTTCTACTAATTAGTGCTTGAAAACGTGCAAACAGAACTGAACTTTCCGCTTGGCATGTTCACTATTTCTAATCAATAACATTGCCCAATTTATAAATTGATATCCAATTACTCACGTCGAAATAACAAACATTAATAATTTTCCTGTCACCTTTGAATTTTTTCCCTATTGCACTCAAAAATGTTTCGTTTTTTAACGAACTACACGGTCCTAGAATAGAAATTAATATACACACATATTTATTGTGGATACTCCTTAGGCGAATCGACCGTCGGACAGGGACAAGTTGGTGCACATACTCAGGCAAGGTAGCGTCGTCCGTTGGTCAGCGTTGGCGGCCTGTCTTTGTCTGCTCGCAACATCTGCTCTCATCTGTGGTCTTCTTCTTTAAACACCAAAATAGTGTGCGAGGTGAGAAAAATGCCAGCCTCAGTCTCCGGATCTTCCACTTACTGTAGGAGCAAGATGTTACGGTTGTGCAGGTTTTCTACTTATTTATCTATAACTCGTAAGCTGACACACATATATTTGATCTAGACACGCGTGCGCCTCAAAGCTCGTACTGCTAATATATTCGTGTTGGTGCCTGAGACGAATCTCCGCAAATCCAAACTTCGTCGTCGTTTTGAATTTAAAATTTAAATAATCTCCATATAATAAACCCCAGTGGTTGTGACGCCAACAACCAAATTCACCATGCGAATCGACTAAAACGTCCGCTAGATAATAACTAACAATTTCTGTAGTTTTCTCGTGTTTTCTTTCCCACATTCAGAATAAAACCCTCTGAAATATCGAATGATATCACGAATTGGCTTATTTGAACAACAATAAATAATAAAACTGACAGAGGTAAACGACTTACTGCATATGACCCAAGAATGAGACGGGACTACTGTCCCTGACTCTCTAAAGGCGAGCTAAGAGTTGTAGCGGTGATAGCTTAGGTGGCTACCGCACCGTTCGATATAAGACGTTGCTATTCCAACCTTGACTAACAGACAATCGCAAGTCTGAGCCCGGGTCTTACGGGTTGTATTTGTTGGACGTGGTTGTTGTTGTCCTACGATTACATACCTCTGCCGGAGAAAGCCTAGAACAATCCAGCCATCCCGCCATTTCAATTTAACTTACACCCAAAACCTGCGTCCAAACATCGTCGTCGAAGTTCTGCATTAAAATTCACGGGGGACCGAATTTGTGGGATTTCAATAGGTTCCTACGTTCCAACCTGAGTGCCTGGTAAAAAGCAGGGGAATAAATATGAGTTTGATGTTAGTCAAATATTTGGTTAAAGAACTCTGGTATACAAATTAAGCATAGGAAGTAGCCATGAGGCCTAGACTTAAGACGCACTTTGAAACCATTTGGAAGAAGCGAAGGGCAAGACCATCGAGGAAATAGAACCCTCTTTCACCCCCCTTCCCCGACGTAAGTTTGTTAGCCATTTTTACTACAATATTTTTATTTTCTAATATCATACAACAACATATATTTTTTATCGCCGCCATTAATGGCCCTGAGGCGCAGAGAACACAGACGCCCGCCGAGGTTCTACCAATATGCGTCACATATATCTAAAACTGCCTGTGACCCGTGAGCACCTGCGTGTAGAACTGTTCACCCACTATTCTACTACTTGTCGTTCCATCGGCGCAGGTCCGTTTTGAGGCGACGCTTTCACAACCCCCGAGCGTCTCCCTTTGATGGTCTAGTCCACTTATCATTCCATATATTCACTGTAGCCTCGCGGGTCAGTGTAGTTTGAGTATTCGTCAAGGCGTGGCTTGTTCCTCTTCCCAGCTAGGAGGTCCCAAGGCAGCTAGCCCGTCAGTGCGATAAGAACATATGTGGCAACCGAGCGGTAGGTCGTGCAAACTCTCACAACCACTCTTGTTTATGCTGCTCTGAACGGGCGTCTGTTGCGTGTGGTCCGATCGCCAGGTCCGGCCAGACCGGCGCTGCATACACCGCCGTAACTGAACGACCGTTGCCAGCAGACACCTTCGCCCCTCGGACACAGTTTTTTTTCTTTTGGGAGAATGTGTGCGAGATTTTTGGCTACCAAAACACTGCCGACTTTGCGGGGCACGTAGGTAACGTGTGCCGCGCCCGTAACACCAGTGTCCTAGACAAATATTTAGCCACTTGATCAAAATGGGTTGACCTATCCACTGTTTTCAAAAGCGGCTCTCGGTTAGCATAGGTAGATACTTTGTGTGTGGGTCAATCTTGGCTGCCGACACCAGCTCTCTTTAAGCGTTTCGTTTCGCACGGGCCAGGTCCCTGAAGGTGTGATGCAATGTAGCACTTAAGCTTTTGATATCGGCGGGTCAGGCTTGGTGTTCCTGGCGCCCCTTTGGCGGCGCCTGGCCAGCCACGAGTGAGCGCGTGTAAGGTTCCCGTTCGCCCGGATGCAGTCCCTTCGAGAGTCCCTTCAATCTCGACGATCTACCAGATTTTAGGGGCTCAGTAACCCGGCCCACGGTACTTAGGGCGCGCCGCCGCATAGGCCTTTGTGAGTGCTTCTTTGAACTGTGACGCGCCAGGGCCACCAGTTTCCCTGTGGGCCACATTGTGACCTTTTGTTGCATTTAGCAGTTTCTTATCAAGGTGCCGCATTTACCGTACTGTTTGGGGTCCCAGGAATGGCCTGGCGTGAAGAGGGCAGCAATCAATGACTGCTCCTCTTTTTCTAGAACCATTTAATACAAGATGAGATGAGACATCCGCTCGCAGGTGAGATAAAGTTCTTTGTCTTCGGCAAAGGTAAGATCAATATGGGTGGTTTGGGTTCTTCGGACGAAGGTTGGGGAGTCTACGCTGTTTGTAAACGACAACTTACGTTTTCCTAGAAGAATAATGGGGTCTCCTGGCGGGTTCTGCTCACGCCGCGAACTGCCGCGCCCGACACAGTTGAGCTCGCCTGCAAGCGGATGTCTTTGAAAACGTCCGCAAAGGACTTCCCTGCCGCTACGCGCACGCGGATAGTGGTCCGTGTCTTAGGCTCGTTTTTTGAGGGCCTTAAGTTGGAAGTAGGGAGGCCTCCCTCCCGCCAGGAGCGCCAGAATAGCGAGGATCCGGCGCGTGCCCATGAACTTGTGCAACGTTGTCATGTAGTCACTATTGTCACCGAGCAAGATGGCTTGGTGGCAAAGTCATTGCTTTGCATTCGGGAAGTCGTAGCTTTAAAAGCGGGTCAATCTGGAGGCTACCCTTAAATTGGTTTTCACGGTTTCCAATTAAGAAAAGGTGAATGCCGGAGTGAATTAGAATCGACCATGGTTGGACAAAAACGGGGAGCTCAGATGTCTCAGATAAAAGAGATAGTACATTACCATCCAATCCACCATATTTTTGGCATCCGTGTTTATGCATCTGCTTCAGAAAGCGTAGGGGGAAGTATTGGTCGTTGGCGAGGTGGAGGGGAGTAAAATAATAAATATGCACCAATCTGCTCTGTGTTGGCTGGGCCACTTGCTCGGTATGTATTCTGCCAAACTGGAGAAACGCTCGGATAGCCTGAGCTATGGAATTCCTGAGTGATATGTTTTTACGTATTATATATGATATATATAGGGCCGGTATATTCGGCTTGTCAAGTGCTCGCTAGCAGAAAACAGCCGACACATCAGTGTTGGTATTTGTATTTTATTAAGGGAGAAGCTGCAAGCCCTCGAAAACAAGACGTTTTGCTATAGCACAACCGGTTTAGCAATCAGAGGAATATACGAACTATGTCGGCGGTTTATTTTTCAGCTCAGTCGTCTTCTACCTGTGCGGCAGCGGTCAAACCGGTTGTTTCCGCCTGGATGACCATGATTCCCATTGAGTCCCCCAAGGAATGTATTTTTAGTTACTCCGAGATCGCGATTGCGTCAAAAGGCTCAATCTCACCACGGCAGTTGAAACATTATATGAAATACAATTACAATTACGTTTATTTCACTCAAATTGAGTATAATATACATTTCAAAAATGTTTCCTCATGAAGCTCTATCTTCTTTACGCTTCCGACGAGAGAAGTAGTGCAGCGATTTTCGGTCCAGCGCTGTGCATTCCACTGCATGGTACTTGGCACACCTCTGCAGGCAGAACCGGCAGGTGCACAACTCGTACTCCTCGTGAAAGGTTGCGTTTGAACATACCAGGTAGTGATAACCATGCACTATGCACCTGGTGTATACGTGGCGATTGTCACATGCAGGACCAGACCAAAGGTGCAAGGCATTGGAAACGTCCAAACCACCGACCTCCCGTCTGGCCTGTTCGACTTTAGCTTCCCACTCCGAAATAAAACATTCGTAAGGTACTGTACGCGGCATCTTCAGCCTTAGTCGGATTGTTTCAGCAGCCGGTGGGCAGCCTGACATGAGATACACAAAGCGGCTCCTCGCTCGGATAGGCAAGCAGAGCACTCGCTTCATATATAATGAAAAACACCTTTCAAGCTGGTTAAAATTCGCCAGCGTGAGGTGGTTCCACACCCTGTCAAGACCGTACATCAGCCCCGGAACAATCTTAAGCATGAAGAGCCTCACTGCTGAGAGAACGGACAGTCTTCAGACATTGCCTACTTCCCCGTAAAGAGACAAGCGTCTTCCGTACTGTTTCATTTACATGCGCTGTGAACGTCGTTCCCGTATAATGAACCCGAAGGCCAAGATACTGGAAAGAGTTAACAAACTCCAATAGTTGGCCGCAGCAACGTATAACGTCTCTAACAGCCAATCGACCTTCACGCCTGAATTTCATTGCGTTGGTCTTCCTGGAGTTTATCTCAAGTCCCTTCGAGACAAGGAACGCCTCTATCATAGAGGTAATGCGCTTGATGGCACCTAAATCGCGATGAGCGACCACGATATCATCCGCATACATTACCACTACTGCTTTTTGGTACTCCTGTCGGACGTAACCGACGAGGTCAGCAAGGAGAAGTGTAAACGAGACGCAGCTTAGCGGGTCTCCTTGCGGAGTTCCCACATTTTGCTTGCACCGTCTACCAACAAGGTGTCCTCCTTAAAAAAAACTTGCT
This sequence comes from Dermanyssus gallinae, assembly GCA_003439945.1. Taxonomy (NCBI): domain Eukaryota; kingdom Metazoa; phylum Arthropoda; class Arachnida; order Mesostigmata; family Dermanyssidae; genus Dermanyssus; species Dermanyssus gallinae. The sequence continues at coordinate 167,268 of QVRM01002654.1, read as the reverse complement.
ATTACACTCAGGAGAGAGCCACCCACTCCTGCTCGTTGGAATGCTTCAACCAGCAGATGGCGAGGGGCTTTGTCAAAGGCTTTGACGCAGTCAATAAAGACTGCATACAGATGACATTTGGGTTGTACTACAGCTCGCTCGATTTCTGACTGGAGAACATGGATTGCATCACGGGTGCCTCGGCCTCTCCTAAAACCGAATTGCTCCGGTGGAAGTGCCTCTTCAGCCACCCGCTCAATCCGTCGAATAACCAACTTACAGAAAATCTTCTTCAATGTGCGTTCTGACGCCACTCCACGATAGAGATTTGAATCCTGCTTGTCATCACCATGCCTTCCCTTGAACAGAAGAGAAAGCCTGGCGACATGCCAGACTTTAGGCATCCGCCCCTCTTTGTAATTTCGTTAAAGAAATCACAAAGAGTTTCTGCCAAGAGAGGAAGTGACTGGATCCAATGCTCATAGCAGACCTGATCGGCCCCTGAGCTCTTTCTCTTCGGGAGTGACCGTAGGACCTGACACACCTCCTCCACCTCGAAAGGCAGATTCATGTTGTGCTGCTCCAGTGTAAGCGGATGCTGTACGATTGGAGATACGGCCGCAACGTCACGATTGAATAAACGATTAGTTAGGTGGCTCTTTACCTGCCCGTCGCTAAGCGGGTTCACCGCCCTACGAGGTCGCACGATGTAAGCTGAAGGCTCTCGTTCTGCCCTTTCGAGCAGCCGTCGTTCCTCCCGCCTTGCGTGTTCCCTTTTATGATCATATCAGAGTCTTATATACGCCTTTCTACGCTCAAAGTAGTCCCGCCGGGCTTGCAGTGATGATGGTGCTCTGGCTCTTGCTTGGCGCAGGAGTCCGAGCACTTCACCGTGAGCGAGGTAGCAGGCTCGAGAGTACCACGGGCGTGATCTCTTTTGCCATAACCTTTTCCACTTCACTGCACTTCTCATCGTTCTCTCCAACTGATCACAAGTGGAATCGATGTCAGGGCTTACCTCAAGACCGCCCACCGCTCTGTCTAAAAGAGATAGATTAATCCGTCTCATTGCAGACCAGCGCGGCGGGTTATGTCGGTCTCGCCAAATACCGCGAACATCGACAACGGCCAATACTGGTTGGTGCTTTCGAGCCGCTTCATAAAGAACATCGAAGTTTTTAATTTCACGGCTGACAAGGTTGTGAAACAACAGGTCGATGGTGCTGCTTCCATTGTGACTTAAATATGTATAGTCTTCACGCGCGTTAGCACATTTCAGACCAATATTTTCCATCACCTGAAGCAGCACCTCGCCTTTATCATCGTTGGCCCCACAATCGATTCTGGCATTGAAATCACCGCCGACGATAGTTGGCATGGTCAGATTTAACTCTGAAAGTCCAAAGCTCACCGTCTCAGCAACCTCCGCAGAATCGAATGTGGGTGGGAAATAGAATACAGCGACGTTTACCCTCTCAGAGGAGAGCACTACGCAGTATTCATCTTTCCTGACGCATTGCATCGGCGGTAAACGTTTATGTAGGTAGATAGATAACCCACCCACAGGTCTTCCCCGACCTCCCGCAGGTAAGACAGCCAGCTGTTGAAACCCCCGCATATCATTGATATGCAGTTCGTCCCGCTGAAATGTCTCCGTAAGGAGTGCAATGTCAACCAACTTAAACATGTCATCACGTGCAAGATCCCCCTTAAGTCCCTCACAATTCCAGAGAAGCACTCGCAGAGGTATGTTTGCCACTACGCTTGCAGTTCTAGAACTGGTCAGTCACTTACGGGGGCTTGGACTACCAGGCGCACTAAAACTCTCCTTAACCATCATCTCGTAGGGGACGTCCCCAACCCAGCGACGGAACAGGCTTCCCTTCGGCCAGAATTCATTTCTGCAACAGTTTGCGTAATCTTCATCACGCACTAACACACAGAACACAGCATCACTACCATGCGTATGTAGCTTCCACACCGCTTTCACAGTTATGCCTCTGCCAGCTAGCCACGCTTGCAGCCCGACCGCCGACGTCTTCTGCGCCCATCGTGCCACTCTCAAGGCGCAGATCTTCCCAGGTCTGGCATAGACATCCAATCCGCCTATATCATCTGTTGCGCTGCCCCTTTGCATTCGATGTATTGTCTTGTTGTCTCGTCGTTTACGAACCACAACAAAGCCATCTTCGTCTGCCTTCTCCTCCGGTTGTGGATCAGCTGGATCTGCTGTCGGTGTTGTTGTTACCGCAGCTGGTGACGTCGCTGTACCACACCCCGGTGGTTCCATCTCAACAACAGTGCCGTTTAAGTTGCAACTGTTATTACTCATCTCTGCAGACGCCGAGCTTATCTTGGCGCCTGCGCGGTTGTTTTTGCTCTCTCCAGCAGGCTCTCTCGGCCTTTCCTCGGTGACGTCACCTCCTTCTCTGCTGTCTGCTAGCCGTGCTTTCTTATTCTTCCGCGTTGTCCGCGTTCCGCCGAATTTCTCCACGCTAACTTTGTCACTTAGCGTGGAGTTCAAACCCCCTGTAAGCGTGAGGGGTGCGGCAAACTGTTCTTGCGGGATTGCCTCGATTTTGGCAACCCGCTCCTGCAGTTCCGTGTGTGCTAACCACAGTTTCACGAAGTTCCACTGTAGTTCACTCAAACGGCCGGTCAACGTACCTTGGCTTGGTTCCTGAGTGTCACAGGCTCCACAGGGAGCCGAGTGCGCATCCTTGGGGAGCACGGGGTTGAGACAACCCCCGTGAAACACTTTTGAGCAGCCTTGGCTGCACACAACAAGTTGTTCACCCGTTTTTAACGGGAGCGCACACTTCGAACATCCGAACATCACGACTGCTAGCAGACAACTATATTATATCAAATACAATATAATCAGATTTCTGTATTGCCTCGCTAGAACTGCAGTTTGGCCACGCAGGATAAATATATATATATATATATATATATATATATATATATATATATATATATATATATATATATATATATATATATATATATATAAATATATAAATAGGTGAAAGATATATAAATAGGTTGAAGATGGAAATTATCTCGCCCACGCTCCTGCCGGCGCGAAACCATTCTGCCAGTGCCACTCTTCTCTCAAATTCTGACCGTAAAACGTGTGCTTCCGTCATTGTAATTGCGTTGTGTGTCATCTGGCAAACACAATACCACCAAACATCAGCAGTGCACGCCATTTTGGCGTCCGCTGCATTGGTGCAAAACTAGTGTAACGACAAGTTTGACCACGTTTAGCTACCAAATAGTCCAGATATAAATCCTCTAGATTTCTTTAAGCGGGGCATATTTGAGCGAGGCTCAAACAAGTTCGCACGCTAACACTTCATCATCTCGCACTGCCATTTAGTCAGCATTTGAGAAATTATCCCGGAACACGGTGCAACGGGCCTGTGCGCAGTGTTGGTCTCGGCTTGAAGTGATTATTGGAGCAAACGGCGGATACAATAAATAAACAGACGCTCGAGCTGCTGAATGTGACGACGTACAAACTCATCATTGTAGGGAATAGCAAGGATTGGTCGATTTTACTAGGAGCCACAGTTTGTCTTGATTTGAACAATATATTTATACATATATATAGCTGTTATTTTTCTCGCTTATTAACAATAACAGTTTATTACGAATTCCACAGGGATTCCATAACATTTCAAAGTTCAACTAGAAAATACAATTCTTATGTGCATACATATGCATATATACATACATGGCCATAACAAAAACAAAAGGCCGCAAATTTGAGGATTGGACACTGATGATTTAATATGTATATCTCTTCGTAATATCTTCAAAACGGCAGCTCAGACCGTTTTTCTAAAGTTTTCGCCTTTTTTCCACCTTCAGGTCCCAGGGAGAGGTTTCTGCCAGAGCCGCGTTAGTGTTAACAGTGCGATACGCCTAGATAAGCTGAGAGCCGTCACTCATTAAGTGCTTCCAAGAATCATTCTTGCCTTCTTTATGTTCAAAAAGGTTTTGAGCCAGACCGTAGACCCAAAGAGAGTCGTAGACTGAGCCATTAACATCGGCAATTTGCGTCCGCATTCTTTTGGTTCGTGAATGTCTGGCAGAATTATTGTGAGTATATTGGCCGCTTTGGTTGCCTTAGCCGAGCAAATCTTGATGTGACTGAGCCCTAAGGCTCTTATAAAAGCAAATGCTTAAATAACGGACCTCCTTGGCCTGTTTTATTTGCTGCCATGCCAGAGATAGTGTGGCCTCGCTTATCACCGGACAAAGCCGGCTTCGCTATCCATCTCCCTAAATAGTTCAGTATTTTACTAGCGTTAGGTTCTAGTTTTCTGCAGTTATTGGCAGTACGGTGATGACCAAATCATCCGCACATGCGATCATCCTACTCCTTGTGGAGTCATAATATGCCCGGTTCCAGAGCAGGGGACTCGGAATCAAATCCTGTGGAACTCTTGCTGTTATTAGTATTTCTATTTCACCGCTGAAAGCACTTCGATCCTAAAAGTATTTCCACTTCACCGCTAAAAGCAGTTTGTTCCTCCAGGTATCCGGAGATGACCAGCACCAGATAATATGGGGGCTTCTTTCCCACTAACGTGTGCAGCATTGTCTTCCATAGGCGGCTGTTGAAGGCATTCCTGACGTCTAGAAGGATTGCAAGAAACGTTTGTATAGTGCGTATGGTTGAACATCCATATTGGAAACTTTAAAGGAAGGACTACTAGGAAGGGGAAATGTGTCTCGGCGCATTCCTTGACGTAACGAAAGACTTTGATTGTCTAGACCACTTTATATGTTTACTCTGCTGTCCCGAGTCTCACCTGCTCAGCTCTCAAACGGTCAAGTTTATTTTAGGCATGTGGAGACCGGTATCGAAACGGCAATTTCATTTTTTAAACGGGCTGGCTTTGTCGCAAATCCGACTAAGACGACACATGTCTTGTTTCACACACCTCAGCGAGCATCGAGACTGAAACTGGAGTAATATACCCCTTCCTCAAGTGGGCAGTGCAGCTGTCCTTCTCAGTCGAGGAGTAAATTGTCTCGGTATTACGCCTCATAAGAACATGAAAATCACGTTTGGTCGAGCGTCAGGGTCTGCTGTGCTGTCGTGGCATCGCTGGCCCGTCTGAGGAAGGCCAAGGTGTCTCCCGCGTTGCTCTGGTCCTTTTGTACAGGGTGCCCCTGGAGTCGATTCCACTCGCTTACGAAATCACTCCATGGGGCGCAACTTACTCGGGAACCCTGCACTCTTTACGGTTGATTCAGAACAATGCGGTGCTAGCCATTACTGGTCTGTTTCGTCGGGACGACGTGTCGCCATGGTACGGCAGTCTCGGACTACTCAAACTCGATCAGCTGGCACAATTAAATTTAGCCGTGCTTGCCCATAAGGTAGTTAAACGCAAACTACCTTCAGATTGCGAATTCGAATTCTAATTGACCCCCTTCAGGTCTCAACAATATGAGGGCCAACTGAGGGCTCCCAGATTCAGGTTGACCTTAACGCAGCATTATCTAGCCTGCATGCTGCTAAAAGTATGGAACGAGCTATCGCAAGAACTCCGAAATACGGAGCCGGTCCGCGTTCTTAAAAGACGTTTGACCAATGAACTAAACGCAGAAAACAATTGTTCTTAGTTTTAAAATCTATGAATTGTCGACACTGTACAAGATGAAATTACCCTATGATATGGGTATACAATGAGTATACAGCCACACAAATGTGTCATATAGGTTTGCGTGTATGTGTATAGTATTGTGGTTACACTTCACAGGTGCAGGTGCTACAACGATAGGTATTTTTAATGAACTATGATTTTGACATGAATTGCGACAGAGGGCCTGTAAAAAAGAATGTCAATAAAACAACAGATGATGATGGTTATGATGGTATGCCAAGGCGGACTTTTAGAAGCTAATAGCTCAAACGAGTGAAAGCATGGCGAAGAGCATAATAGAAATTAAAAGCTCATGCAGGCCTGATACAAATCGGAATGTTCGTTGCACATAGTTTAAATGTGTTTGTCATTGTTGACATTTTCGAAAATTATGTAGATGCTTAGGCAGCTTTCTAGTAATCATCACAACAAAATTAAAAATATTAGCCTGGGATTGCCGACAAACGTTGTGATGATTACTAGAAAGCTGCCTAAGCATCTACATAATTTTCGAAAATGTCAACGTTAAATGCAGTTACGCACTACTGCTACGAGTAGGAAAATTCGGCTTCCATCTCAAGCTGTGTGGGACTTGACCCCAGCGGATAGATATTACGCCGCTGATACATATACCCACTAAACGCACTTCCCCCCTTAAACTTCACTCTCTAATGGCCCAGATCTCCATAGAACAGTGCTATGAGCCATCAGGAGAAGTGGCGAGTGCCCTAACGGATCAATTGACCGGGGTTGCTCACGGGTTCCCCCACCTGTCAGGCGCACTTTGTCCCAGCCCTTGCAAACCCGTTTGATTCAAATTTGCGCTTTCTTCGGCCGTGCTGGTCTCAAAAGGATTCTGCCTTTCTATGCATCCTCTGTGCTTTGTTTTTAGCACCTCCTGTGCTATTTCCGCTCTCAATTTCCATGCTTGGGCCGAACCATATATATATATTATATACCATATATAATATAGTGGCTCTACCTGTAAGGAAGTTATCAATGCAGAGCACGCGCCACGCTCCACAAGCAGAAATGAAACTGGACCATACGTAAAGCCAAGCACGTTTCATTTCATTTCAATGTCAGCTTAGTGACTAGACTTTCCCACTTTTAAGTTCTGTTGCAACGGAAGCGCGAAAAAGATGGCAGACTTTATTGTGAGAAAGGATACCCCTTAGTTTAGATTCTCCGTAGGCTACATGAACTTGACGTAGATAGACTTTAAATATCACTAGATTCGTGTTACCTAACACCAGGCTAGTTAGTTCAGGGGAAAAAACTAAGGAGATTTATGAAGCACCCTGTTAGCCCGCGCTGCTTCCTCTTCTTTGAAGTTCCGAGATATTTAGATGAGACAGAGAACAAAAGCATGCATAGCATGACAAAGGAGCAGTTGCGGCAGCACTTTATTGCCCTCATTATTGCACATCATATGGACATCCCTGTGTTAGCTCTAAGGAAAATCGTATTGTGGTTCGGAAACTGCATAATCGACATTCAGACGTAGAACCATCGTCAGGGGAACTAACGTCTTCAAAGCCCAGACGTTTCCTCTAAAAAATTACGGCTCAGCGCGTCTTAAAGGTGCACTTTCGTTAGAATCGGTTGTCCCACAATGCGTTGCACAAACTACTATTGAGAATGACCTTTATTTAAAGAGGTGGTTGACGTTGTCCAATTTTTAGGCTTTAATTTAACTCTACAGGTAACTAACTACAGGCAACCCTGAGCAGCCAATTAGTGACACGTAGGTATTAGTGTTATGTGTCACGTTACTCACATAACCTGCGTTCAACGACTCCCCGATAGTAAAATGCTATAATCTTAGAATGCATCGTTTTTAGATAACAAACAATGATTAGCAATTACCAAGTGTCAGGTAGAGGAATAGAAGAATAGTATAAATATATTTGCATGATTGGGAAACATATGATCGGTGATGTTACTGAGGAGAGAAAGGGCTAAGATGTGCATGTCATAGCTGGCGTCCGTCAGCTCCCTCTAGTGGTCGCAGGACGAAGGTACAGCAGCTGCACCAGCAACAGTGATCTACGAGGCAATAGTCAGCGGAGAGACCGGAGTGAAGTACGTGCCGCAAGTAGGTCGGACAGGTCCGACGATGTGGCAGAGAGAAGTCATAAGATGGCAGGTGAAGCGAGGTTAAAATAAACCAATTAAGTTGCTAGCACAACCTGATGTCCTTTTTAAGCCTAGGTCGCTCTGCTGTCAGAAATGAGGTCAATAATGTCGTTTCTCAGGCTGTGTGAAACCTTGTCGGTTCGGTGGAGTTACGAGGAGTGTGACGTGTCGTGGGAGGCCAAACGTGCTAATTCATTTGATGTTGTTGCTGGTCGCTGTTGTATCCTATTGCTGTTATCGATTTTTTTTTGTCGTTTCCGTGGTGGCATTTGTCTGTCAGAAAAATCGTGGAGCAGCAACGGTAGAGGCCGAGTCCTCTGCAGCAGCAGTGACAACACCGGTGGTCGATGTAACAGGACAGTTAGACGAATTTTCAGGAAACGGATCGTTGCTGGGTGAAGAGTGGCTAGGACTCTCTGATTGTGCGCAGAAAGTCGGGAACTGGAACGAAGCCCAGATCAAGCAAGTTCTGTTGGCAAAAATGTCTGGCGCGGCCCGACAATGTTATCTGAATCACGGCGTGGACGTTGCAGCATATGCCGAGTTCAGAGAGAAGTTCGTTCTTGCGTTGCGTACGCGAATCAAAACAATCATAGCATTCTTCTTCAAGTGTTGCACGAATGTATACAGTTGAGAGGAGAACCTATGAAAACAGGCCACGTTAGTCGATATTGTTCGCGGCCCCAATTGTACCCGGTGGCAAAAGATTTAGAGTCGGAAATTGAAGCGCAAAAGTAAATTGAGTCCAGTGGCATGCAAGAGTGGAAACAGAAGCAGTGATAACGGTAATATCGCAGACAGCAGCACAAAGACTAAGCTCGAATTAATGTCCAGTGAGTTGAGTCCGGTCCGCGGTATCGGTGGAACGTGTTGAGCTGTTGGTGAATGCAAGGCAAAAGTAACAGTAAGGCATAAGGCACAATAAGTCTGCCTCCGGCCGCCACAGCGAACGGTCGCATCTTCGCTCGCTCCCGGTAAATCGGCATTGTTCGCTAACAGTATCGCCAAAATTGACCAGAAGTGCACAGACCATCGTGCCAGCAAAGTGTCGACCCAGTGCAGCCTACCAGCACACCGCTGCCATCAAAATCGTCGAAATTTCGCGTTTTGTGGAACCGTGCATCGCTACAGTGTATCAACATAGGCAGAAAACCGACCATTAGGTCGGAATCTGCCGAGGTAAAAACCCAGTGTTTTGCGTCTTGTGCAGTGTTGTGTGTGTTGATAGGTACGTCAACAACATCCATGCGTAAGTGGATGGACTTACACATGATGATGTCGTGTTGACAATACTTGAGGGTAAAGTCCTGTGTGGCCATGCAATTCTTCTTGGCAAGGATTTGCTAGATCGGGAACACCTGGTAACAGTGTATCGTAAAGGGACAGCACTAAAACTGAGCGCTGATGCCTACCCGGAAATCGCTCGAGTGTTTCAACCGGCAGGAACGAAAGTGGAATTAAGAGCCGTAGAGGAGGTGATGTTTTGTTCTCGGAGTGAAAGTTTGGTGGCTGTGCGGCCAGAAGGAACGGTAACAGGGCTCGTGCTAATAAAGAGGCGAAAAGGTGTGTAATATCGGACGAACATATTTGTCATCGGGTAGAAGCAAGTGTAGCTGAAGTTAACAAAGCAGAACCAGTTGGTGCAAAAGAACAGAATCTGCGCTGAGGATCCGGTGATAGATGAGAACGTCAGCTTAGTAGATGACGAAAGGAACAGTCGAATCAACGAGTGCGATGGAAGTGGTCAGATTTATCGCAATGGTGAGGGTCACGCCGATGTAAGGTTCCCCGGATACTTTGAAGATTGACCTCGAGTTCAGTACTAATGCGCCGAACTGCAGAAGTGATCATGAGAGAAATGGCGAGGTTATGAATGAACAACAGGACGGCAGCGAACAGTTATCAACTTTAGAGCCCAAACCGGCTGGTGGTTAACTGGCAATAGTGAATGTCGGCGTGTTGAAACGTAATCAGGTGATGATGATGTGTGGAGGTCGCAGGAATACGGCTTGGAGGAACCAGACAAGCGGTCGTAGGCGCAGGAGGAGCAGACAATTTAACGCAGCAGTAAACGCGAGCCGAGCTACGCGGCTGATGGGCCACAAAATAGAACGTCGGGGAGATCGAGGCACAAGCATATCTGCAAGACTATATTTTTTTATTTTTATCGGTATTGTTGATTACATTACATTGCAAAATTTGCAGCAACACTCATCGGAAGGGTTATGGAACCAATTGCGGTGGCACAGTTTGTGGTGGGACCCATGGACGGAGTAGCAGGTGAGAACGTGTCCTTGCTCGAAGAGCGGTTCCATCCATGTATTGTCCAACATTGCCGGTGTTTTGTAGAACGCTTCTGGCACTTCTCTCATATTCTACTCGAAGTACCTACGGAACTCTCGCAGTGACGCAGTGGTTGGAAGTTGAAAGCGGTTTACCAGGTCGTCCTCGATAAACGGCGTGGTCTTCGACAGACTATAACTTAGCCTGTTTTGTGCGTTTCTAGGGATGCCCAAAACTCTTAAGGAACGTTGCCTTCACCGTGTCGAGAGCGTTAAGCTGCTGAGCAGAGAGATGTTCCCAAATTAATGTGATACCATATGATGCCACCGAGGCCACCTTCAGGTTAAACAGTATTAGAGCTGTTTTTACTGAGAGCTTCTGTGGAGTCGGGATTGAGGTCACGGCGACAATGCTGCTAATAATTCGCTGGGATATGTGGGCTGCGAAAGATGTGCCGCTTGGCCTTAGTTTGACACCCAGATAAGTAAACTCCGTGACTAATTCTTCAGAAAAAAATTATGAGTCGGCAGATAGGTGTTGGTTGATTTCACTGAAGTTAAATGGCTATTTTATTGATAGGTTGATGTAAATGTCTTATTTATTTTTTAAGAAGCGATGAGGACATCGATAGGTCAGAATGACCGAACTGTCAGGTAGAGGAACAGAAGAATAGTATAAATATAATTGCATGATTGGGAAACATATGATTGGTGGTGTTACTGAGGAGAGAAAGAGCTAAGATGTACATGTCATAGCTGGCATACAGCAACCGCACCAGCAGTAGTGAATAACTAGAGAATAGTCGGCGGAGAGACCGTACAGGAGGAATAGGCGGAGTGAACTACGTGCCGCATGTAGGTCGGACGAATCCGGCGGTGTGCCAGAAAGAAGCCGTAAGACGGCCGGTGAATCGGCGGCTGAAATAAACTAATTGAGTCAGTGACACAGCCTGATGTCTTCCTTCGATCCTAGTAACGCCCGTTCTACACAGGCTTTCTCCTTTTATATAGACTTTCTGAAGTGAGCGGAACATATAGTAATTCAAGGGCGTAAAGTCAGATGCACTAAGATGGGTGGGGCGCATTCGAAGTCGCGTGGAAAATTTAGCAATTTGCAGTAAGTCCGACACTTCAAAGATGGTGTTCGTTTGGGCATAACGCATTTCTCCCCTCCAAAAAAATCATGGGACTGAGCACGCCAGATTTTGGAAACGTTCTGAGAGTCGTAAGAGCTCGAGGCATGGTCGGCGTGGTGGGTGGCTCTGAGTTCGGACCTGCACTCAGACCTGATCGAGGTATTCTCAAGAGGTTAACCAAGTTCTATGTTGGTCAGGTCTGCAATTCTCCGAATACAATTGAATTATTACCTGCAGCAGGACTTTGTTTGAAAATCGCGCACAGCAGACTGTGTATTAGCAGCTGCACCACTGAAACATTTAGGATGTCTGATAGCACAGCAACCGAGCGACCTTATATATATATATATATATATATATATATATATATATATATATATATATATATATATTTATTTTTTCCCCCTTAATTGCCTCAGCGATTCCGATCTATCCCAACGCCGCGGATACTACGCTCGAGGTCGTTGAAGCAGCCCTGTAGGACTGCCTCAATAGCCTCAGATGCCATTAGAGAACGCTCACGCGGCATAAATCAGGAAACAATAGATATATGAAGTTTTCAGGCATTCCAAGTGTATCAGTTTTCTATGAAAATACTGTTTAAGTCGTTAAATGTTGTTAGACTGTGTGCCATAATACTGGCTGCGTCTGCAACAAATGATGCAACGCTAGGGCAACGACGCTAGCCAAGTAATTTGCGGGAAGCTACACTCGCATGTCGGGAACAATAAAATGTCGGTAAACGGGACAAATGCCTGTACAGTAACCCGCACTCGGCAAAAAAGTTTGCGACGAATCGCGGGTCTAGTATATATATATATATACATATTGTCCCTGAAAAAATACAGGGTTACCAATGTTTGCCACATTTCACGCATTTATTGTAACCAATCGTATAAAGATCACAGTGATACAAGCTCACAGAGTAACAACGAAGACTTCCATCGACATTTGAGGTCTCGGATTACTTTGAACTCGAGATTTCCACATTTGGCACAGCTACACTGCAATCTCACTAGCAAGATGCATGTCTTAACGAGTGAAGTAAGCAGAATAACGACGTTTGGGCTCTTTTAACGGCTCGCCAGAAACAAAGACAGACCTCCTACTAAAAGTTTTTTTTTCTTTGCTGAAACAATAGGCTTAGGCTGGCGCCTCATAGGTGAAGAAAAGGCAGATATTAATTTTTTTATCAGCCTTAGTTTATGCCCAAGTTATTGTGCCCTCGGAGAGGGCAATTGCGGCGGCGGCCGACGTGCAAACGAACGTGCGAAATGTGCAAAGCTTCCTCAGGAAGACACATTGGCAAAAAACACACGAAAAAACAACGATTGACTGCTGACCGATGAAAGCTCGTCTTGACTTCGCCCACGATAAAATGTCATGGACCACTGAGTGCCCACGATACGATGTTATGGACCACTGAGTGACACAGAGTGCTCGTTTCGGATGAAAAAACTTTGATGAACCGGATCGATTTAAATATTATTTGCCGCAAGAAAGAACGTGTCAAAACGTCACTCAGGTGGCGGTTCAGTGTTAGATATTTTACAAAGTCGTCGATTGTGTTTTTAGACGGTCGTGTTTATTCGACGCGCTACGGGGATTTACTAAATGAGCAATCGGCGCATGTTAAGCTGATGGGAGGGTTTGACTTCGTTTTTACACATGATGACGCCCCGATTCACACCGCCAGGCTGATCGGAAGCTGGTTCGACCAACGTCACATTGAAGTCCTTCGCTGGCCTGCACTCTCACCATATTAATATGATCCAAAATGTGTAAAGCCGGCTCGAATAATAAGTTTACACCGATAAAAAAAAATTCGAGGTTTGGGACGAGCTCTTGCAACACATCATCCAAAATTTGTGTAACATTATACCAAACCGCACTTTTGAGGTTATCCGACCTAATGGGAAGTTTTCTGAGTATTAAGTATAGTTGCTAAATGCCGTAAAATTAGCCTAAATGCCGTTAATCTGCTTAATTCATTTGTTAAAACAGGTATCTTGCTAGTGCCCTATCATTTTTTCGCGGTGTAGCTGTGCCAAATGTGAAAATCTCGTGGTTCAAAGTAATCCGAGACCCCAAATGTCGATAGAAGTGTCTGTTGTTACTCTGTGAGCATGTATCACTGTGATCTTTGCACGATTGGTTATAATATATATATATATATATATATATATATAATTTTTTTTATGTCACTTTTTATTTAATTTTATGGTAACAAGGAAATGTGAATGACTAACTACACTAGGGCTTGTAGGGAGTGCTATCAGTCACGCTTATCCTCGAGACAGCGCCTCATTGTGCCCATAACTGCTGCCGCATTGCGGCGCTGAACCGCCAGAGATAGCCGCTAAAATAGAAAGTCAAAGGCTCTTTTGTCCCCTGTCGTCAGTTCGATCCGTTTGCCAATCTTCTGTGGAAGCGACCATGCCGCATTAAACCATACAGGGCCAGCCTCCCCGAGTGTCGCAAATACTAGCGGCACGAAAATGAACTCGTTGACTAGCGGGGCATATTTGTTGGCCTTTAGACGTTCAGCCTTGCGTGCCGCGGAGCCAGCGGCAGATGCGCTGGCCTCCAGGCTCGAGGGGGCGAGCGTGTCGGTGATCGTCGTCGCATCCCATATAAGCGCCTTCCCCTTTCAAAGGGGATCAGAGTGAGACCGTCCGGTCTTTTTCCGTAGTTTCTCAGTAGGCCGGCTGGCTCTCGAATGCACGGCACTAGAGCTGACCTCAAGGCCCGGACACTAATCTCAGTAACCTCGCTGTTACGGCCTTGGCGTCCTCCGTTTCTGACCTCGAACATATATAAGATATTTGTATACCAGCATTATGTAACAAGCTACTAGGCCCGCGATGTGTCGCGAATTTTTCTGCCCAGCATGGGTTGCTGTACAGGCCTTTTTGTCCCGTTTACCGACATTTTATTGTTCCCGACATGCGAGTTTAGCTTCATTTAACTCATTCATTCAAGTTACTTGGCTAGCGTCAATGCCCTAGCGTTGCATTATTTGTTGCAGACGCAGCCAGTATTATGACACACAGTTTAACAAGATTTAAAGACTTTAACAGTATTTTCATAGAAAACTTATACACTTGGAATGCCTAAAAACCTCATATATCTATTGTTCCCTGATTTATGCCCAAACTTAATATTGATTTTTAGATTTGTCTTTTATCCTTGATCGAGCGTAGTTTTCAATGCTCTCTACGTACGGAATTGTCTCTAACACACTCTCACTTTCTTTTCTCGGCTTTCACTCGGTTCAATAAGCTGTCCTCAGCCAAAAATTGTATCCATTGGCGTCCAAATAGCGTTGGAAAATGGGGTCGCGAGCTAAGATCGAATACGTGTGACCAACCTTGGCAAAGAAACACGCAAAAAGCAGATTCAGAAGTGTCGCTTGCTTAAAGTGAGTACTTAGACTTTCGTTGAAATCGCGCAACAGAAAAGTATACAAGGCTCAATGTCATTAATGATGAACTCGTAGACCGCCTTAATTAACCACAGCCGCCCTGGACATGTTTCAGCACGAGTATTCTTTTTAAAAAATGTCGTTAATTCCCAGAGGATTTTACTTATCACCAGCTATCACTAACCAGGCCTGAAAGGGACCTCTCCGTCGATGTCGTCATCTCGTCGCTCGCTACAGTGTTCACGGACTTCATCATCTATTATGCCTGTCTACTGGGTTTCATGAAACCAGAGAGGACTGCAAATGCCGTCGTTGTGACCGTCCAGATCCCCTGTATCACCTCACTGTTTTATTGTCCGTTTATCACGCTGTGAAACTATAATAAAATACTGACAAGTTGTTCGATTGCAACAGAGAGGCAAAATTCAACAGCAATCAAATGATATATACGCATTTTAACAGCTTTGTTCACAAAAAGCAATATAGTCGTCTGACGATCTGACGATTTCATCAAACAAGTAAAAGCAAACAAAAAGATGTGCGTAGTAGTTGTGTGGTTCCGTAATATGCCACTTTGACCTCAACAAACGAATGCAAACTGAAATCAGTTATTTGACCATTGCAACGTGAGGTCTAGCTCATGGCCGATTTAGATAATACAACATAGGAGCGATTTAGTGGCACACGGAAAACTACATAGCAATTGTCAATTTATATCGCCACATCTGCATTTTTAATTTTAATGGTCACAAACATCGGTTCGATGTCGGGGCGTTTAGCTCAAATAGTACAAGCCGTACGAGTCGTCGTACGAATCCCTCGGGCTAAAGCGACTCGACTGTTTCTTTAAGCCTTTAAACCTTTTTTTTTTTTTTTTTTTTTTTTTGTTCTGGGAGGTTTCGGTAATGCATGATGCACATGCGCCACTAGCAGCCTGCGTGACTAGTGTGAGACTCGCAAACCCACTAAACCCGGATTCCTCCCCACCCCCCCAGGCTCGGTATTACTTTGGCATTACATCGAAACCGTGGGAGAGGCGTCCCTGCCGTTCTCCTTCAATCAGCTCTATCCCTGACTATCATCCCGCATGTCTACCTGCGGTTGGATAGGGGGATGCCATTTTGTAATCCGTCCTGTGAGGGTGCGTCGAGACCATGAGGGCCTGGCTGCTCCCCACCCCCTCCCCCCTCCCTCGGCTCCTCGTCTCGACCACTCTCCCGAGAGACCCGCTCAAACCTCTCCCGCCTGGCCGTTTCCTTGGCTGTCTTGAGTGTCAAAACAGCGTCGAACAAGTTCGTCGCCTCCCTCCATGCCTCCGCCGAAGTCATCATATGGGAGACCACCTCCTTGATGGGTCGGCCCCTCACAGCGGTTGGTGCTGCGTCCCGTGCTTCCCTGAGAGCATCACACCGCAGAACAGTATGCTCTACGTTGTCCGTTTCTCCAGAGTCGCACAGTACGCAGATATCGCTGATGGCCTTCTTGATCCTTGACAGGTAGCTCTGGAACTGGCCGTGTCCGGTCAGAACCTGAGTCGTCCAGTAGGAAAGCTCCCCGTGTCGGCGGTCATACCATACCCTGAGGTCCGGTATCAGACTCTTGGTCCAGCTCCCTGTGGTCACACCGGGTCTTACCTGCGCCCATTCCTCATGCCAGGCCGATATGGTGGCACTCCTGGCCCTGGTGAGATCCAGACCTTCGTCTAGATACATTTTACTTCGTTCAGCCACTAGGAGGTCCCATGGCAGCATTTTGGCTAGGACCAGGAGAGCTTCGGTCGAGACTGTTCGATACGCCCGGCTTACCCTGATTGCCAGCGTTCGTTGGGTCGACCTTAGTGCCCCCCTATTTTTCGCCGTCCGCATTGCCATGTCCCCCCAGACTGGGGCTGCGTATAGCGCCGTTGATTCGGCCACCGAGGCCAGGAGCCTTCTTTTCACCTCAGCCACCCCACCGACCCTAGGCATGATCCGCGCCAGGTTCAGGGAGACCCTTTGGGCCTTTTCGGCCACGTACTTAACGTGTGCCGATCCGGTCAGTCCGGTGTCTAGCATGACCCCAAGGTACTTTACCTTCTTTCTGATTTCTATCGGGTGGCCCGCCATCACGAGGTTAATGCCGGTCGTCCTCTTTCTGCCTGTTAGGTACATCGCCTCCGTCTTGTCGGGTGCCAGTTTCAAGTGATGGGACTCCATCCACTCGGACACCATTGACAAGGCCTCATTGGCGGCGCTCTCCAGGGCTCTTTCGGTCCTGGCCGTTATCATGAGTGCAAGGTCATCGGCGTACGCCAACGTCTCCACCCCATACGGGAGACCTGGGATCTCGAGCACCCCGTCGTAAGCTATGTTCCAGAGCACGGGTCCTAGAATCGAGCCCTGTGGGACTCCGGCAGTAACCTCGTACTCCTGCCCCCCTGCAACCAAGCCTCTGTCATCCAGGTAGGATGAAATCATTCGACGGAGGTAGAGGGAAAAGCCCTTCCTCTTCATCGCCTCCACAATTACTTTCCAATTCATTGTGTTGAAGGCATTTTTGACATCCAGGAGGATCAGGAGCACGAATCCCCTTGTTTTAGGGGTCTTCATAGTCTCCTCACCCGCCCGTTTCAGAACCTTCTTTAGAGCCCCTAATGCGGATCTGCCCTTCCGGAAGCCGTACTGGGCATCTGATAGGGCGTTCTTTTCCTGAATCTCGTCGTTTAGTCTCTTGACTATAACGTTCTCCAGGAGCTTACCCATGGCGTCAATGAGGCATATGGGCCGGTAAGCCGAAGGCCCCGTCTTCCTCCCGGGTTTGGGGATTAGAACCAGGCTTGCCCTTTTCCACAGCCTCGGGAATCTCCCCTCTCTCAAAAGCTTGTTGGCAAGGTCTTGGAAGACCTTAGGCCACCTTTTGACCAGTAGCCTCGCTACCTCTGGGGGAATTCCGTCTAGGCCGGGCGCTTTACCGGTTGCCAACCGAATCCGGGCTTGTTCGACCTCCTCCAGCGTCACCTCCGGAATGTTTTCCGGGGTGACCGAGAACTCCTCGTTTTCTCTCCGCGGCTGTGCCGGAAAAAGACCGGTTACAGTCTCCCGCAGCACATCCGGGGGGAGTTTCGGGGGAGGTCTCCGGAGTTTGGCCATAACTATTCGGTACGGCAGGCCCCATACGTCGCTCTCCACCGCGTCTATCAGCTCTTTCTCCGCTCGGGCTTTACTTTTGGCGATGAGTCCTCGGAGTCTCAATCGAGCAGCCTTGTACTCCGCCAATTGGGATTCAGCTCTTGCGGTCTCTCGCTCCCCGTAAAATCCCACCCGTCGTTTTCTTTGCGTTAACCAGCTGCGTGTTCTCGTGAAAATCCTATTTAGCCTGATGCAAGCCCTGCGGGCAGCTGCGATCCCTTTGTTCCACCAGTAATTAGGAGGGTGGCGGCTCCCATGGTGTTGTGAGGGAGCAGCTTTCTCGCATGCTGTAGAGAGTATGCTAATTATTTGATATTCATCCCCCACCGTGTCTCCCAGTTGTTTGCAACCCTCGTCTATTTCAGCCACTAGAATCTTGGCGTCAAGTTTCCGCATCTGCCATCTCTTACTAGGGGGCGGGGCGAGGGCCACCTCGGGGGTACTGATGGTGAAACAGATGTATCTGTGGTCACTCATGGTCTCCTCCGTCTCCCTCACCCTCCACTCTACCACCAGTGGAAAGGCCGCCTCATTGACCATTGTTAGGTCAATGAAGGCCGTCTGGCTCCCTCTGGAAAAGGTGGGGACCCTTCCGTCATTAAGAACCATTAGACTTTTTTCAGCCATCCACTCCTGTAAAGTTTGGGCCCGTCTAGTTGTGGTTCGGCTACCCCATGCTATGCTGGCTGCGTTAAAATCCCCGGTGATCACTACCCTCTTACCTGCATGTGCCCCCGCGCTCTGGGCAAGTTCCTCGAGGAATTCCTCGAATTCCTCCTCCTCCCTGTTGGGAGAGAAGTAGCAGCTATAGATGACCCCTACCCGGTCAATCTCCAGCCAGGAGAACCCCCTCCCCGACCCCCCCGCCCCTAATCGCGAGGTTTCTCTCGGAACCCGTCCACCAGATTGCGGTATCCGCCTCTGCGTCAGATACCCAGTCTGCCTTCCGCTTGGTGATCGCTATGTTTGGCTCGGAAAGCAGGCAGAGGCCTATAGACTCTCTGCGTACTATCTCATCGAGCATGTCATGCGCCGCCCTGCAGCGGTTAAGGTTTACCTGAAGTATCTTTAACATTGGTCGGATAAAGGACCCCTACCTACTAAGTTCCAATCACCCTTTCCGTCCTCTGCTGGGATAACGGTTTTCTTCTTATTTTTAGCCCCCTTGTCTTTATTCCCCTTTTTATTGCTCTTCTTGGTTATTTGGGCTTCTACTTGGGTCTCCTTGCCATCTACC
Organism: Dermanyssus gallinae; assembly: GCA_003439945.1. Classification (NCBI taxonomy): domain Eukaryota; kingdom Metazoa; phylum Arthropoda; class Arachnida; order Mesostigmata; family Dermanyssidae; genus Dermanyssus; species Dermanyssus gallinae. The sequence continues at coordinate 148,241 of QVRM01002654.1, read as the reverse complement.
TGTCCCTTGGCGACGCCCCTTCGGGCCTCCCGCCGCTGCTCGACTTGCTCCCTATAGGCCGGGCAAGACATCCTATCCGCTCGGTGCCCCTCTATTCCGCAGACCAGACACTTAGGTGTCGTTGCTTTGCAATTGGCTACCAGGTGGTCAGGTTCACCACATTTGTGGCATACCCGAGGCACCTGGCTCTCTGCTTTGCAGTCTTGAGCCTTATGGCCCGGCCTATGACACTTGTAGCAGTTGGGGAGCCTAATCCACTCCTCAGGTCTGCACCACCTCGAGCCCAGCTTAAGGGTCTTGCGGGAGCATATGGCTCTTGCCGCCGCCGGGGACGCCGTGACCAGTGCGTACCAAACTTCAGCTCTTCCGAGCCTTGGCTCGGTAGCTGTGATCTTGGCGCCGGCCGGAAGCTGCAAGGCCTTTTGCAGTTCGCTTTCGACCTGCTTCCCGTCCAAGAGTGGGTCAATCCCCCACAGGGCGATGGTCTGCCCCTGGTTAAGCTCTCGGCAGTCGGCCTGCATCTTCGCAGATTCCCGAATGGCCGCCGCCATTTTTTCTCCTGCGCCCTTTTCACTCTCCTCTATTCTAATTATAAGGTCACCCTCCTTACTTTTAACTACCCCCCTAACCGTTATCCCGGCGCCTTCTTGCTGCCTGACTTGTTCTCTAACACCCCGGAGAGTGTCGGCGAAGGTTTTTCCCTCTTCGACCTTAACCCTGAGGGTGCTCCTTGCTCCCTGCTCCGCCCGGGTGGTAGTCTCCGGTTTGGCTCCGGTCTTCCTTGTTTGTCTCGAACAAACCTCTAGGAGGCCACTGCCGTCGCCGGTCTTTCGGCAGCAGATTTCCAGAGCCTGTAGAAGCGTCTGTGTACGGCGCTCCCTTGTGACGTGCATCAACGGGGGTTTCTCCCCGCCAGCCAGCCCCAGCGCTTTTCCCACGACAGCTTGGAGCACCCCCAGGGTCGTGGTCCCTAGTTCTTCTTCCGGGTTTATCACTCCCACTACCAAGTACCGTTGAGAGGCCGCTTGGTTTCCTGAACCCTCTAAGAATTCGACGGCGTCGCTATTTTTAAGAACAGCAGCCGTCCCTGCGCTCATGTCAGCCACCGCTGCTAGCGTGGGAAACTGTGCCGCCAGCCCCTCTATTAAACCCTTATCCGAATCTGACCCTTTAGTGATAACCGCTACCCTAACCTCCCTCTGAGTGGTGAGGGCGTCAGTGGTGACCTTTAAGTGTTTAATCACCCTCTCAGGCCAGTGTCCCTTGACGGCTCTCACCAGCTCTTCCGGAGTGCTTGCCCTTTCTATACTATTTTCTATCTCCGTGGCCTCTGTTTCTAGTTCCAGCTCCTTGGCCCTATCTTTATCTAGCTCCCCCTGACAACGTGCGCATAGGAGTTCGAGGCCTTTTACCCGCTCGCTTATCTTGTCTCGTTGGATGTCTTCCCTATTCTCCTGTACCCCGTTTTCTCTTAGACCCTCGAGCTCTACCCTCAGTCTGCACTCGTTTGTTCGTAGAGTTTCGACTTCCCCTCTAAGCTGTTCTATCTCTTCCTCATCAGCTGACCTAACTTCTCGGTAGGCCTTCCCTCTGTCCTCCAAGACCTTTTCTAGACGTTCCAGGGTCCTGGGGAGCTTTTGAGACAGCTCCTTGAGCTCGATCTTCGTGTTACTGGCCTTACACAGATTAGGCGTTTGCCCGATCTGTTGCCGCATCACTTGAAGGACCTCTTGGAGCTGCTTTTCTCTCACAGCCTCCCCATCCCTGGCACACTTGGCGGCTTCTCCCCTTTTTGGAGATTCAATAGCCACCCTCTTCCTATTCCCTTCGACGCCCTGCGTCTCCGTTCTGTCCTCCTCGTCCATCCCCTTACTGTTTAATCTAAATAATTAGTATATCTCTATATAATATATCATACATATAACATACCGTAGTATATCATATATACAATATTCTTACCATATAATATACTATACTATAGCATACCATACAATATATATTAATGTATCCTATTACACACACACACCCATAAATGCATACACAGATATGCGCCTATATATATGTGCATACACATACACACATATATATGTGTCTCCCGAACTGATACCCTCCCAGCTGTTTCCTGGCTGGTGATTCTTCTTCACCCGTTGTTGAGCAGTAAATAATCACCTCTTTCCCCGTCGCGCCTCTTGGGCCGGCTTTCTTCCCTCTACGCCGATTTCTCTCCACCCCTCGCCGCTTCCCTCTCCATCCCCTCGCCTCCTACTCTTTCCACTCCTTACTGACCAACTCTCACCGAGAAACCAATATGGCGGCCCCCAGTGGCCGGAAACCGAGACTGGTGGCCCCACGTGTATCAGCCTAGTGATCGAGAAGTAGAAATATGAAAAATTCCAACTTGGTCCGTCTGTCCTCAACAAACGCGGCCCCAACTAGTATCTGGAAGAGAGGGCTACTAAGTACAGTACCTTTGGAGGCGAGAGTGTACCGTTTCGCCGACCAGGTGGTTCTCTTTTCGTCGTCGTTGGGATCGCCGATACTGAGTGTGAACCAATTATTCTCGAAAAGTGAGCAATAAAACTCGAAAAACCACCAGAACACAACAAAACTCTGTTGCAGGCCTCCACGCACCAACGCTACAGGTCCGGCACCGGGCACCCCGGAGTAACGCGAGTTTCTCCGGTATGTACCACAGAGCTCGGCTAGACACGTCCGCACAGTTCGACTGCCAGACAGAGACTCTAAGCCTTTAAACCTGCAAACATTTTGTTCGTCTATGTCTGGGTAACAACGAAGTTCCAGATTAAAGCTCGATTTAAAGTGTGGTCGGCGTGGTCTTTTATCTTCGAACTTCGTTTTTACCCAGTTTCGACGCTTTTGTTTGCAGGTTTTTTTGTAGAGGTAAAGTTTTCGGGCTGACCCTCAGCCAAGATTTAACGTCCACGGAACTGTTTTTCACACTGCCTCATAGACGGACCCCCATAAATACAAATGTGCAACGGTGGGGTTCGAACCCGCGCACCTATGTGTCTCCTCCGGTTGCGAGGCGGAGACTCAATCCACCACGCCACCGGGCTCGACTTTTTTGTAGAAGTGGAAAATGCTTTACGCACACCCTCCGATGTTAATGGAGGGTAGTGTGGGACTAAACGCCGAGGGAAAGTATAATACTCTACTGTTTGCAGTTTGCTAACGCTAAAGAAGGCAGTATGGTGGACTAGCGTTAAAGAGGTGCTAGGTAGCCGATGGGCGGCGCGGTCTAGAGTACTAGTGCGCTTGTCATCTCCGAGGGTGTCGCCAGTCCGCCAGTGTCGATTCCTGTTGTTGATCGAATTTTCTTTGAGCGATGCGATAAGCCATACACAGCTGAGAGTCAGCTACCATGCTGTCACACGCACTGTTGGGGAAATACTAGATATCTCAACGTGTCCGGCCCTCGGTGCATTGAGAATATACATCTGGACGAGTTCCAAGCTCGCATCGGACGAAGAATGCTCTAGAATTAGAAACAAGCTCCTTAAAAAATGTTTTTAATTCTAGGCGGCCGACAGAACTACACCTAAACTATAGCAGCCTGTATCTAGCTAAAATTTGAAATTTGCGTACACATTCGGGCCGACAAACTTGAGTTAGAAGGAGTGAGAAGAAGCTGGACTAAACCTGGACTAAACTCTGCGGTGTTAGCCACAGCATAAAGATGAAAGCCTAAACACCGTGAATTAAAATAAGCCAGGCGTCGAATCGAATACGTATTACCTACATCAACAAAGAAACGCGCAACAGAACAGTATACAAGCTCGCAGGTTCAACATATTTTATTATTAAACTCGTCGATCGCTTTAATTAACTACAGCCGTCCTGGAAGTGTTCCGGCACGAGTATTCTAAAAAAATGTCTCATATTCCCAGGGGATTTTATGTATCACCAGCTATCACGGAACCTCTCCGTCTATGTCACCACCTCGTCACTCGCTACAATGTTCACGGACTTCATCATGAACTAGTCATGACTGGTTTTAGAGAAGACTGCAAATGCCGTCGTTGTGACGGTCCATGTCCCCTGTATCACTTCACTGGCCGTACTGAATCCGTGTCGCTCTCCCAACTCCAGCGAGAATGCTCACAAATCATTTTTGCCATGTTTGTTATACATTTTATGTTCATATTTGCATACCCTAACAGGATGCATTTGCATAAACAAATAAAAAGCAGATACAAATTGCAAAGCGTAGTTTTCATCGTCCGTTCACAACGATGTGAATGATTGTAAAGAAACTGGCAAGTTGCTCCATTACAATAGCAAAAGCAGAATTTAACAGCAATAAAGTATATATTAACCATTTGTTAAACTTGAAACTGCTTCTGGGTAGGTCCTCCGTAACCCTATTTTAAACAGCGATGTTCATAAAAAGCAATATAATCTTCGAACGATTTAATTAAGCATGTAAAACCAAATTAGCAAACATAAAGTTCACTTTAAAAAGACAAACCACAAACCGAACAGTAAGTGTATTATATACCTTTTCTAGATCCTGCGACCTCGGTTATGGTATTTGCTGCTACGCTTCTCTACTGGAGAAAACCCCGACAAAACATGAACAAGCACGGTTTATCATGAGGCTAGAAAAGAACGTGATAGCATATAGTCGTGTTTTGCTCGTTGTCATCGTTTTTTATTTGACTGTGCCCAGAATCCCCTCTCCTCCTCTGACAAACGTTGCAGAAATGGTTATGGTCGTGCCGAGGAAGCTATACAAAGCTGAAGGATTTCACCCGGGTGAGCAACTGGTAATAAACTGCCTCGCGAACGTGTGAAAAATACCTTGGTCCGTAAAGAAACTCCAGAAGAAGAAGGCATCAAATGCATTAATATAACTAGTAGGTAAGGCTCATATCGCAAATAAAACGTTGATATTTGTCACGCTACACTAATTAAAACAGTTTACTCCGTCCTATCGAGGTTAAACACACACTACGTTTACCAAAAGTGCGGTAATGTCATTTGTACTGTACTATTAGTTTTCAGAAGCCTTGACAATAGCGGACATGTTGGCACTTCGCAATTTCAAAGCGCCATTTCCTTGCAACAGAGGAAGAATCACTAATATCTTACAGTTATTATTATGTTTTCATTTGTTTCATGATTTTGATCCATGTATGTGAAAATGTAACAGCAAAAGGGTGTTCAACGCCCGCAAATAAGATCCTTTATCGTATCGGGTAGCTAAGAATAAATTTCGGTTAATATCAGAAAGTAATTGGTACGCAAAACGGAGCGCTAATGTTCACGCTGAATAATAAAATAAAACGGCGGAAAGCTTATTCAGGCAGTTTATCTTTCTCTCCCCTGATTAGCCTCTACGGGAGACAGTCCTGTTCCAAAACCAATTTAGCTTGAGCAGAGTCAGTACTCTGAGAAATTGTTCTACGTTATCTACTGTTCATGGTTTACATGGCAGCACCTCTACTAAAACAGTAGTATTAGCTTTTCAAGTATGGCCGCTACGCGGCAAGTTAATGCTCTGTCTTTGCTAGAAGTTAAGACACTTCGGTACCTAAAAATCTGCTCTTTCTAATATCGGTCAAATCTCTCGCCAGTCTGTGCTTCTTTCACATAGGTTTACGTCATTGCCTTTCCCTTATATGTCTTTCCCGTTCTTTCAGTGCATTTCACTTAGATGCCTTTCCCTTAGATGTACTGGTTAACGGAGAGTGACAGGAGAGGTTAAATCGTTGGTTCTTAATCGTTTCGCGTGTGCCTCTCGTTGTGATCGAACAGTTGCTGGTTTCTTTCCACGAGTGTGGCTACAAATCGTTGACTAATTGAGCGTATGTGCACTCAGGCTCAGCGATTTGCTGTCATACGAAGCATTCAAGTAAAAGCGCCGAAGGCGACACCAGCTATATAATAGTGCACATTTTTTAGTTTCGGAGGAGCCTTTGTTTAAGCAACATAAGTAGTTTGGTGTTTGCCTTTTACGGTAGTGAACATACCGTTTCCTTAGGCGATTAAATACAACGTCTAGTCACTCGATTTATTTAGAAAGCACACATTATTAGCAGACGTCCGGCAGCGAGTGTAGACGATTTGAATCTTCACTTTCCTCTTATCACTGAGCGGGGAGAGAAGGTTTTGAGAGAATACGAGTTGTAGCTAGTTACCGCAGTGTTCATCGAACGAGTTCTTAATAGTTCGCAGTATTTAACAATCTTAATAGTTCGCATTTCCTAACAATCACATTCTCCACAGAAGGTCAATGCTTGGTGCTGATTTTGGACAGATGGCGCTATTGGTCCTTGCTTTTTTTTTGTGGCCAGAATTAGACCGATTGAAAAGCTATTAGCTTCGCCGTAAACTAACCAAAAAAAAACTAAAAACAATATTAAACTTCTTTTATTTAAACACAAGCGCTTTGCTACCAACTTCAACGCTTTTTAATGAAAAAAGTCAATCTTTGTAGCTTTCAGGTGCGAGAAATGCTCAAGGTGGTTTTTGGCGTACTTGCAGCCATTATGTGCGAGTTACAATTTTTCAAAATTGCACTATATAGCTCATGGCTATGATCATCTGGCAAATACCAATTTGCACAAAAAGTACACAGAGTACATCTGTCGACTGTATTCTCAAGAGTGCACGAAGTATTACGCGTCTGCCTGCCTGGCCCTTGCGAAGGGATACTGCACTGCCCCTCTAAAATCACATACCAAGAACAGCTGACAACAGTATGAGTGTCAACGATATATATTGTACATATTCAATGTAAGTGAAAAAAATGTGATGATGATGTTTGGGCATTCACGACAACTTTTTTGCGAAGAAAAATTGTTTAACTCAAATTTCGGGCCAAGCGGTATCTTCTTCGAAAATTTACCGCTCACTTACTTTTGTTCCCTACACAAATGAGGAGCTCTTCTTACTGTGAATGACCCGTAAAATGAAAGTGTTCTGTCAACTAGATTTGGTAGGTATGAAGACGCAAGTGGCGACTATTTACCTTTCATATTTATTCACTCAGGTTGAGTAGCGATTATAACCACAAATACATCACTTTAACAACTATAGGGACAGTGAGTCAAGACTATCACCGGGTGATCTGCATTTGTATGGATACATACACATACACCTATGCATATACATACTCATACATATACACATACATATATAAACATATACATACACATACATATATATAAAATATATAAGCTACAAGGCCCCACAATGATGGGCTAATTCATCATGACGACGCAAGTGAGAATGCCCAGCACGGTGCTTTTCTCCTCCTCTCAATACTGCATTTTTAAGCGCCTATCTTTCTTGTTTGGATGCCCTGAATATTTTTCTTTCGACACGCACTTGCGGGACCGGTCGTAGAATTTTCAGAACGGCTTGAAAAAATCGTTTATTAGAATACCTTTAAAAATCGATGTCAGATTGTCAAAACGTTCCTCCATTTGAATTAGACTGCGCATTATAGTAAACATAAAACAATTTGTATTAAAAAAAAAAAAAATATATATATATATATATATATATATATATATATATATAATATATATATATATATATAGGGCTTGGCATGTCAGGGCTGTCCCGGTCGTAGGTTCCGGGAAAGTAGGTCTCGCACAGTGTCGAAAAAAGAGTAGCGTTCATTGCAGGGCCTTAAATCATCAGCCTCCCTTGAGTTTCTACATGCGCCATAAGTGTAGGTATTGCTGAAAACAGTCACCGTGCCCTGTTAGCAGTAGCACGAGTAAGTAGGTAAGCCAGCCGTGTTTGAAGCTGTACCGTTAAATATATATATATATATATATATATATATATATATATACTATAAGGCACGCTCACGTAGAGAGGTAGATTGTCGTGACAGAGACATATGTTCTCAATTTGTAAGGTTTGGGCCGAGCTTGACGAACTTTCGGGACCGGGCATTTGACAAGTTCCGCATAGAATGATCTTGTCACAGTCTGGTGGATAGCAATTCCTCGAGAATTGACAACGTGATCGTGGCTTTTACCTTGAATTTTGAGACATGCACTTTCGTATAGGGCCCCGCTCTCCAGACGTTGCCGGCTCAGTCGATTATTAATTCATCGGTTTGGATTACAACACCGACAAACACAATTTCAATACTCGTTATTTTCCACGCAAAAACTCTGGCGGACGCCATATCGGACTGGCGGGCAGCTAAGATAAAAACGTTACTATTCACACCCTCCTCAATTGTTTGAAGAATAGCTTACGCAGCTCCCCGAGTTTTGCCCCATGGCAGTATCTAGATAAAGACCAAGAGGTAGAAAACGCACTGCTTCTGTTTTGATCGGATATCAAAAAGCACGACAACAGACGTTTGTGCATATCTTCCTTTCAAGAGCAAATCTTCACGCATCGGATATTGCAAACTGTACCTACAGCAAAACTAAGTCTACTGGCGATGTTTTAATCTATTGTCTTTGCTGGTTACCAGGAACGAGTTTACGAGCAAACGTTTAACCATTTCGGATGCTCACTTAGTGCGCTACACCTACATCGCATTGCAAGCAACCATGATTGCGGCACGTCGTGATATCAGCTGATCGGCGAGGCTCCGTAGTCCTCAATATGCATGCGCCCTGCTGCGTCTCATTGTTTGCCATTTCCCCGTCTACGTCCCCTCCCAACGACGTTGTTGCTTAAGGCTATTCGCTCGCATGGAGCACATAGTGTACGACTTTTCTCTCCTTGATGTCGAGCTTGTAACCGAACGCCGCCAAGGTTGCCAAGCCTAGCAGGTCCCACTTTTTTGAGTGATGCAAGATATAGAATGCTTAGCGTTTGCACTAATGGCTAGATTAGGTTAGGCATTAAACGAAACATTTACTGCAGCAACCTTGAGTGTTCATCAGCCCAGTCGACAATTGTGCTAAGTTTGCGCCTATTTGAGTATTCCTATAACATAAAATTGACACAATTGAGTATTCTTACAGCATGAAATTTGCACAATTAAGTATTCTTCCAGCATGAAGTCTGCACATTTAAAAATTCTTACGGCACAACATTTGCGCAGTTGAGCATTCTTACAGCCCAACATTTGCGCAGTTGAGTATTCTCACAGCATAAAAACTATCTCGTCGCTCTTCGTTGTTAACGTGCGTCAGATATGCTTTCACGCACGGCACTCTTAGTATTCATGCATCCGTAGGTCGCGAATACTAGAAAAATATTGTTACTTTTTTAATTAACGGAAACATAGGAGTGCATAGGACACGCATTTTATGTGCTCTATAGCCGACATTATAAGAGTCATTTTGTTGTTACCCTGTCTACGTTCTTATGGAGAAAATGAGCCCAAAACGCATGGCAATGCTGACACGGGCAATTTCGTCGCACCGTCATACAACGACGGCACGGCGAACCTTAACGAAGTATCGGGTTTGAGGTAGATTGTATTATCTAAACGTATAAACGGCCCTAGGTGCATTGAGGCCTCACGGCGATTTCAAGACTGTGTGTCTGGGGGACGGAGGACAGTCTTGAATTAAAAAGAGCCTTTTTCAAAATGTTTTTAATTCTAGGTAGGTCGTCTGCTCTCTGCAGATATATCTGTCTGATCTCGCAGCTATTCGCACAGAGAACGACTTGGTATGCGCCCGTTCTCGGCGGCTGCAGCTGTAGCTCAGTTGCATATATGCACTTACATGCTACGCAGATTGTTATGATCGGTAAGTAGTGAACCCTACGTTGCAGCTGATGTCGATTCGTAAGGTACTGCTACCGTGTACAATACAATTACCCAAGGAACAGAATCCGCGACTTAGTTTAGCTTGAAAATAACATCATTAGCTTATTTCCGCTTATGTACAAATGTGCATAGGGTTTCGGAAACTCCTTATGCTTACACAACGCTTGCTATCTCCCGTGATTATTAGTATAGAATCACCTATTTGGTTGACTTGGTATAGCTTATTTCATTTTTCCCTTAAATCAAAGCCTTAACCTAGCTTCACTAGTGTATGTGAGATAATAATACTAAGAAAACTCCACATGAGATAATAATACTAAGAATATTGGTAGTAATAATTAATAGCATTATTAATATTACCCCGGTAGATGGCAACCATGACTAACGCATTAATTTCCTAAACCACGCCGCCATATAACAAAAGTAAGTGTGCATGCTTGATGCGTTTAAAAATTTATCAGCTACATAAAACTTAGTTGGCATCTGCTTGACGTGTTTTTCTAATTTGCAGAAGTGGCTGTCGTTTTGCTGCCAATAGGTTTTGGCATGCCATTTGGGACGCTTGTCGTTTTGCTGCCAATAGGTTTTGGCATGCTATTTGGGACTCTGAGAGAGAGAGAACAGCCTAGACCTCTCATCAGAATCTTCTCTGTTAGACAAAGAAATTAAAATTTTCTGATTTATGCCTACGTATCACTCTACGTATTTAATCTCACTAATTATGAAGATTTCAAGCGAAAAGCGGAACCTACCTACCTACCGTGCAGGAACTCGGACCTACGTTCAGGTTAGTTTTTTTTAGATACTTTAAAAATAAAGATAGTACGAAGCGATGTAAATTGGCGCACTCATTCGTATGTATGATAATGTTATATTAAGAATCTACTCATGGGTGCTAGTTAATCCAACCATGGAAATAGGTATTTTTTGTAGAACTTTGTACACTATCATGTGTTAAACGGCCGACTTATCGTACTAATGTACAGACACCTATATTCATCCCCTCCTCAATTGTTTGAAGTTTTGCTTACGCAGTTCCAGAGTTTATCCCTATGGCATATTAGGTTTATCTAGATAAGGACCAAGAGGTAAGAAAACGCGCTAAATAGGTTATTTGTTTTTCAGGGATCCGATCTTGCTGTTGACATGAATGAGGTTGGCATCTTTAGAGCGGATATCAACCAATTGGACAGAAGATGTATGTGCTTTCCTAAATCCAGTTGTTTTATTAGTCAGTAAAGCCATATATATTTTCGTTATATAAGCTATATATATTTTCGTTATATATATATATATATATATACGTGTATATATATGGTTTATGTTGCGAGGCGCAGTAACAAAGGTGGAATTAAATTCAATCCGGCAAAATCAATAAGTATGGATTTGGGTAAGAAAGTTAGACCTCGAAGGAGGAGGTAGATCTGTGTTAAAACCAAGCAGATTTAATCTAATCGCTAGTTGCAGCCATTCAAGACAACTTGATTTGATTTTATTGCGGATGCTTTTCAGGCGAATTTACCGTCAAAGAAAGACGAGCTGATGGGCGTACTTACAACGGCGGCGCCTTTCCGTTTTTAAGATTCAAAAGTTGAGACCGCAATTTTTGGGGTAAGTAAAAGGTTTGTTTGAACTGGCCCGGGAGATGCTGGCTTTCGCTTTCGTTTTGAAACCAATTATTGGGTTTAATTGGAAAGTTGTAGAAGCAAAATCATGCATGTAGGTATTTTGTCGTGCTTTATCAAACTTTGTTACCTTTAAGAATAAGCATTGTTTTGTGCCACAATAATTTCAAAAAAAAAATACCGCCAGTTATTTAACATCACCACCAAAAACAGCAGCAGTAAAACAAAAATCAAACAACCATATAAAACAAACAATATTTGCGTTGATTGCAAGATTATCAATTTTCATTTTAAAAAAATCTTTGCGTTGATTGGAAGAATAATCAATTTTCCAGGTCGCACGTTTGTGCTCGTACAAAACATGGGGGAGCAGTGCAATCTCCACGCATTTAGCTTTTAGCGTATCCCAACAAAATGCACGCTATGATTGCTGTCCTGTAACTATTGAGTTTCGTTCAGCGTATCACTACCTAATGTCTACTACTACAAAGTATCCCACTACCGCTCAAGAGATGCTTACATAACGCAAATTTTAACAACTCTTTCAATCGCTACAAAAAATGTTAATGCTACAAAATGTTGTTGTTTTCTAATGAGCAACTTTACGCAAATTTTAACAACTCTTTCAATCGCTACAAAAAATGTTAATGCTACAAAATGTTGTTGTTTTCTAATGAGCAACTTTTTCTCGCAAACGCAGGTGTGTGAATTTATACGCGGTTACGTATGCGTAATGCAAGTTTATCTTTTGTTTTTCAGGCGGGTTTGCCGTCGAATACGGACGAGCTGATGGGCTTACTAAAGTAGCGTTGAATGCCTGTCTTTGGCTTGCTCGCGACGTCTATTAATTTTTTTGGCTTTTTGTGCACAAAAAATACCGCGCGAGCCTGTTGCAAGTATTCTTGTCGTATTTGGGTTGTATTGAGGCAAGCGCACTCTGCAATGGTAGCCGTCTATTAAGTTAAACCAGTTGTACAAAACGAAAAACTGCCAGCCTGTTGCAAGTATTTATTGTCGTACTTGGGTTGTATTGAGGCAAGCGAACTCTGCAATGGTAGCTGTCTAAAGTTAAACCAGTGACATAAAAGACCATCGAGAAAAATGCCAGCCCGAGAAAAATGCCAGTTTGTTGCAAGTGTTCATTGTGGTGCTTGGGTTTTATTGAGTGAAGCGCACTCTGCATTGATACTCTGCAATGGTAGACTCTGCAATTGTAGTTGTATGTTATTCCGACCAGTGATGTAAAATAAATGTATCGCGTGCTGCAGTGCTCTGCAAAAAAGCTGTGTTGTTTAACTAAGTTGTAAGCTGTTTTGTTTATGTTTAATTAAGTTGTCAGTTAGTGATGTAAAATAAATTTATCGCGTGATGCAGTGCTCTGCAAAAAAAAGCAAAAGCTGTTTTGTAAGTTATCAGTTAATCCTTGCATTTCATTACTAAATAGATTCGGACAAAATAACACACGCAGGAGCGGACTCTAACAAACATTTTTAGGTGCGGCTATGTTTTGTTGTATTTAAATTGCCAGTAAATTCTTAAAATTGCCAGTAAATTCTTGCATTTCATTACTAGGTTTTGTGAAGTTAACGATTCAAACAAAATAACACATGCAGGAGCGGACTCAACAAAGATTTTTAGGAAACCTTTAAAGGAAACATTTTTAGGTTCGGGAAACCTTCAAAGGAAACATTTTTAGGTGCGGCTAATAAATTGCCAGTAAATTCCTGCATTTCATTACTAGGTTTTGTGAACTAAAAGATTCGGACAAAATAACACATGCACAAATTTTAAGGAAACCTTCAAAGGAACTTTGTGGTGAACTCTTTTGCTATGAAATCTGTAGATTGGCTCGCTATCATAGCGATTCAAAGTTCCCTACGGCTAATCATCTTAATAATTTAACCAAGTCATGATACGGGATTTTTAAGTAATATTTGAAGAAACTTACGAAAATATGAAATCTGTATCGGCTCACTATCGTAGCTGAAGGGTTTCCCTACGGCTACTTCATGATTTATACGTCATGATTTTTCGGGTTGATTTTTCGGGTCAAACATGTAAGGAAAAAGTAATTGCAGTGACGATAGTCTGCTCATTTAAACTAAATAGTTAAAAGCATGTAGTTAAGAATTCGGACTCGCAATTAATAATAAGCGAGATGCCTTGAGCTCACCGAAACGACTATAAAATCACGTTTAACCAATAGGCCCATTGAGTGCTCATTCTAACTAGCGTTCAAGCATGGATTTAAGTAATCGGACTCACAATTAATAACAAACGAAATGCCTTCAACTTCCTGAGTTCACTAGTATATAATCACGTATACTCACAATTAATAACAAACGAAATGCCTTCAACTTCCTGAGTTCACTAGTATATAATCACGTATAATCAATAGGCCCATTAAATAAAGTTTCCTGCAGAAAACTTGCAAAAAAAAAGAAAGCGACCGACCTAACCAACTACCACGGAATTGCATTAGTTAGCGTCATTTATAAAATTTTAATTCCATATGTTATAAAACGCTTTTACGGCGCCGTAAGTCAATTTAAAATGGCTAAGTCAATTTAAAATGGCTATGTCTAAAAAGGCTTGCAGCATTAAATGAATATTGTCATCCCAGAGAAACAGATGTATTATATGCCGAACAACATAGCTCCTATCACCTTATATGCTTGAAAGAAAATTGTTCTGAGATAGACGCAACATCGGACGTTACCACATACACAATTGCTAGTTTATCGACACATCGTCACTGCAGTCAAATGTCAATGATACTGTTTGTCTACAAAATGATTTATGAATTTAGTTTGTGGTGGATAAACTTAGAAGAAAAACAAATCATTTGTTCTAAAGTAACGGAGGAAAGTCGAAAAAGTCCAGTCTTCTACTACCAATACGTTTAGTGTTACTGGTGTGTGCGCCAATGCGTTGTGAAAGCATAAGTCAGATGAGTTAGTTGAAACATTCAATTTCTATATTTTTGCAACCTCAGATAGGTCCGATCTCAAGATCTAACCTAGCCAGAAACTGGATAGCCTGTTTCCATTGATAAGAAAACGTTAAAAAAAACTCGACTCGATTCGGCAAGACACGTTTGAAATGTCGAAGAGTGGGAAGAAAGATCGCACAAGTGCATTGTAGGATCTCTTGTTGCGATTTGGCGCACTTTTCATTCGAAGCTTCGTTGTATCAGAAATGTGCTCAGACGAAAGCTCATGTTCAGTAGAATACGATTTCGTACCACAGAAGGAAACGATGCGTCACTATTAGAGTATGGGCAAAGTGCAACTATTCCTCGTGTTCTCTGCGGCGAATCCAGATTTCCTTGGCATCAATCTACAGCCAGTTCAGCGGCCGGTTGCAAGGCTGCAGAAGAAGCAGCACAAGAGTGCTACACAGTAAAGAGAAAAGACTCACGACAGACTGGGCACAGCAATGAGGCAGAAACTGGTTGACACAGTCCAAATACGAATCTCTGAGAATCCTTATATCTCGATTAACAATCGTGCGCGTGAATTTAATACGACCATAACGACGTAGACTTGCGTCGTTATGGCCGTGTTATGCCATGGCCAATATAAACACTTAGTACACGAGGACCTTACTGACAATTCCTATGTCGCACAGGTCAGGCAAATGCTCTCCGAGGCCACAAAAGCCAATAAACTTGCTCGATGTCATATGCTACTCATCGCTTCTGCCAAGCGCAAAAAGCACGAAACAGCAGGCCACCTTTCTTTCGTCTAATAATGTTCCCTGGTGTAGTGTCAAGTAAACGAGACGCTATGCCGCCGTACATTCTTCGGAAAAGGCTAGACTATTACAAACGAAGTCTACAAACTGTCGTGACATACGTTTTTCGGCAAGATGGCTTTATCGCTCATACTAGTCATTTAGTACAGAAGTGGTTATCTTAGCATTTGAACATTATTTGAGGCAAGAGCATATGGCTGCCGAGAAGCCCTGATTTGAGTACATTAGACTACGATGTGTGATGCGTGATTGAACGAGAAACTATTCAACCATTTAGATTAACGCATTGCTCTGCTCTGCATAAGCTCTGCTCGGCGTGAGCAGAGCCTTGTTATTGAATCCAAAGTTTCGTCAGGGGTTGCCCTGTCCACTTACGCAAGAGTTGCCTTCTAAATATCTGTTTTCATTTAGGTACGGGCTCTAAAAAGGGGCGCTCGCTATATATATATATATATATATATATATATATATATATATATATATATATATATATATATATATATATATATATATAATATATATATATATATATATATATATATATATATGCACACAGTGTGCACGAAAATTGGCTTCCACGAGACAGACAAGCAGTGCGCCTGACGGCACTGCAGAAAACCTTACTCTCTATACATATATTGCCATCAGTACTCCGTCTTTATATATATATATATATATATATATATATATATATATATATTGGCATCTTAATAAGCTTAGCTTTATGTGTTTCCTCTGTAAACCATCAAACATTCCATGTTCTAAATAGCCTATTCTCCTAAACACGTGAACGCTAGAAAACAAAAAAACATTTTATAAGTCTTAGTAAACATGACGCTATTTGAATTAAACTTTCGTGGGCACGTAATATTTCTACTGAGACATACAGTACCTGTATACAAACAAATGAGTTGACCAGAAACACCTATGCTCACAAGATTATCGACATATGGATTCCATCACTGGTATCTGCGAGACAGAAGAGCTGCACAAACCGAGCAACGCTTGATATTTCTGCCGTGAACTTAGAATTGGCAAAAGCATGCGCCCAACTAAGATGACCGTTACTGCGTCAGTGGTTAGCACGCGTGCATGTCCACCACCATTGTTTGGTGCCTTGCTCTGTTATTTGTTTATTTGTAAATGGGGAATGTCTAGTTATACCAACCATGGCACCAATCGACACCGACGAACCCCTCGCCCCCGACTGTCTTGCTCGCTCGCTACTGTCCACCGTCAGCCATGCACAAAGGCAGCCAGCTTGCCGAGCACGCAAGTCACCCCTTCAAGCTTGGGGCTCAGTATGCCTCTGTTACAGTGCGGCACGTACCATATTCGATCAACCCTTTCTTCTTAGAACGGGTGATGGCTGTCTCTGGGGTATCATCTGGGGGTCCATGATGTCGCTGGTCGTGCGGTCGCACTTCCCGGCTCGCACCGCTGCGCCTGACATCGGGTTGTGGCCCCCGCCCGGGTCGATTTTCTCGTAGATTGTTGTCGATTTTCTCACAACTAGAGCAGCGCCCATACCACCATGCCACTGCCTACGGATTGCACGCACAGGTATGGCTCGCGGTTACTGATGATTCTATTGCTGCTGCTGCAGCTGCCGCCACTGCTTTTGCTGATGTGAGCAGCCAACGTGATGTCGTGACTAGCGGGATTGTTGTTGGTGATGATAATGATGATGATGATGAGGATGATGACGCTGCTGTTGATTGTTGATGTTGTAATTGTAAGTTTCATTATCATTATCGTCATCTACAAGTAATGGCTGTGGCCTGGCAGATCCGATTGTGACAGTGCCCGGGACAGCGCTGTGTGGAAAACACCTTGGCACTGAATCTAACACTACCGTCTTCGTTGTACGCAGGGGCATGGCACAGCATAACACGGCCGCTCGTGGCCAACCGTGATGAGATAACGAACCACCACTATAGCCTAGCTACCATGACGCGTAACGCGGTGACACGCGCGGCGCACCTACAACTCTGACCATTTGTTATTACTAATGTGGTTATTTTTTGTTCGGCTTGCGATTAACGCAAAGCAGATTTTGTTTGACAACAAATATCATTGCTAGCTATGGCGAGGCTAGCTAAATGCTGCTGCTATTATCAGTTGGCAATCGATGTATTGAAGGCTATGGTCTAGAAAGGTGCACCCGTTCACGGCCCACACTTGTCTTCATAATCGTCATAATAACAATAATAACAATAATCACTATATTTAATTACTAATTTACTATGAATTATACGGTGTTCAAGCATCCACGTGCACTAATTGCTAGGTGTATGCGTGTAGCCGATAGATAGACTGCAGGCTGAGACAGTGACTTCTCGTATGCTAAAATGTGCTGTATAACCTGACTATAGTGATCTAACGATGGTAACTCGACTATTTATACTTGACAAAAATAATAATAATATTAATAATAATAATAATAATAATTTTTATTATTATTATTATTAGTAGTGATACCGCTAACGATGACGTAAGCTCCTTTGACGTCATTCTCGGTAACAACAGTGGCGAAGGGAAAATGTAGTTACCATTTGTTTTTTGTTAACATCGCCGCTGTTGCTGTTGTTCTTGTTGTTATTATAGATTCGCCGCCGCCGAGGAGACGTAATTTCTTCTCTTGCCCTTTTTCTCGGGGCAGGCCTTTCTCACGTCTCACGTCTACGTGCCTCATCAACGTAACTGATGTGACAGTTTTCCTATGAACAGAGTTGGCCGTACACGAGCTGATTGGGCAGTTTTGGCAACGTGAATTGCGACCGTTTTTGCCGTTCTCAGAACAAAAAAAAAACAAGAAGCAAACGTAAAATTCTTCTCACCTTGCCGTAACGACACGACGCGGCCCGAAATCTAAAGAGCTGCTCGACAATCTTTATGTGCAAATATATGTATGAATGAATCCGTTGGATGAGCTGACGCCCTGTGACACATGCAAAGCTGTGCCAACCAATGATCAAGAGCGGGTGTTTTGACTCACGTGAAGCTAGTATCCGAAGGCCTGCCCTGAAGTCGAGTTATTTCTGTATATCATCTAGCTCACCTACATCTGGGCGGGTGTTCTGGCGGTTGAGTAAGTACGTCTGATCATGTGACCCTCATGTCTGACTGGATGCTTAGCTTAATCGTCTGCGGCTCAATGGGCTAACCTCAGTCAGCAAAAAAGACGTCAGACGGTCTGAGCATATAAATATATACGTTCTGGGCATTATATATATATATATATATATATATATATATATAATGCCCAGAACGCATATATATATACACTGGGCATAATATATATATGTGTATATATTTATAATACGTTCTGGGCACAAAAAGGCATCTTGTCTCACAATGAGACAAAGATGCAATTAGACCGACAGTGTGCACTCTCGACACTGTATTGAAATGTCTCAAGCGTAAAGCACTTACACGCACCAACGCATCGGTTGCATACTACACAGCCGGCACTACACAAACCTCCTTCTTAGGACAACAACTTCAGTAGCAGCAGTACCTCCAAGGTAGTATTCTCATCATAGTGATAAACCAGCAGTTAACCCCCTCCCACCCCCCCGTCTCGCGTAGTGAAACCCCCGCAACGTTCCAGATATGTACCAGATATGACTGTACCAGCTATGGCTGGCTGATAGTGACATTGGCCTCATGTCGCTACTACAGTTTTACAGCGACTCATGCCATTCGACCACTATCCAGTACTGCGAGCATTCACTTACCACGAATAATAATAATAATAATAATAATAATAATACTGCTAGCCTAGCTCGGGCTCTAATAACGATTGTTGACTAACTACTAATTAGTTGTCGTTAGTAAGTTGTGGGTTAGTTATCTGGTGTTCTCATTGCCACGCCAACGCTATCCTTGTCGACGGCTGTAACATTTGGGCCGCTGGGCTGCGGATGCGGTGGGACGCGGCAGCGGCGGCAGCAGCAACCCAAGCGTCCCCATCTCCCGCTCGGTCAATAAGCGGCTCACAAAAGGGTCGGCATGGCTTAGTCATGTGTGGTGTGGCCGATCTACAGTTGATCCTACCTACCTACCCTGTTGACAGGCTGTTAGCCGCTTGACCTACTACGACGACAACTACTAATTTTACCACTGACTACTCTGATATATCGGCAACAGCAGTAGCCGCAGCAGCAGCAGCAACGACATCGACTACTTCTACCACTGTGACTTTATTTGCTACGTGACGACTATACACGACTTGACGCTTGACGCCAACTGCTGGAGGTGATTCGCCGCTGGCTCACCAATGATCAACGACCAGGCGGTCGAGCCCCGGGTAACAAAGGTGTAGATATGATGCCTTGCCTGCTCAAACTGCCTGCCGGGCCAGGCCGGGCCGAAACGTTACGTTACGACCGCGTCCCGTTCATATTCTGGCTGACGCTGATGTGAGATATATGTATAGTATCGACGTATCGAAAACATGTCAGTGTACACGGCGCTGCCACCACCAGCAGCAAGCAGGACCACCACTACTACAACGACGATAGCAACAACGACGATAGCAACAACAGCAATAAGCACAATCACCATATACTAGAAGACGCAACGACGGCAACAGCAACAACAACAACAACAGCAACAATTTGTTTTGTAGTACTGTGTTCTAACAGCAAAGGCAGCGGCAGCAGCAGCAACAATAAAAATGTGCTGTGCAGTACTGTGTGCAACGTGCCAAACAGAGAAGGCCAGATGAGTGGATGGAGCGTGACCGTAACGAGAGAGCTCGTCGCAGCCAATTGTGCTTCTGGCAGTCGTGGACTTGTCGTGTTTCTGGAGTGTGTCTGACTGGAGTGTGGCGACGTTGGCAGTGACGGGAGAACAAACTGTGTCGTTCTGGTGAATGATCGCAAGGTTGTGTGGCTGACTCATAACAATTGATTTCGGTGCATATTTCGGTAAGTCTTGACTTGTGGATTACTGCTGGAGATAAGTATGTATGCGTAGATGCGTGTGCGTCCAACATCAACAACAACACCAACACCAACAACAGCAACAACAGCATCAGCAACAACAACAACAACAACAACAACAACAACAACAACAACAACAACAACAACAACAACACACACACACCACCACCACCACCTACAACACCACCACCACCACCACCACCACCACCACCACCACCACCTACAACACCACCACCACCACCACCACCACCACCACCACCACCTACAACACCACCACCACCACCACCACCACCACCACCAACAACAACAACATAACGCTGAAGGACTAATGGCTGAAATGACCAACTCCTGGTTGTAGATCTCGTATAATTATATGACTCTAACTGAGTCTTTATGAGTTCTGCGTTCGGTAGGTGCTATTATATATCGCAAATAGGCCACAACTTTTAATAATAATAATAATAATACATTTTTAAAACCAGCATGTTTCGACACGATGTCTGGCCCAGGCAGAAACACAATGAAACGTGTTGTTCTTGAATAACAGAGTAGCAATTGAGCTCCAAAGTGTGAATGCAACTGAAGTATGCATGGGCATGGCACCTTTTTCTTCCCGCGTCGAAGCCACGTAGAAATCCCAATAGGTATACTCTTCGTGTGCAGTTAAATGTCTAACTATCTCAGTCAACTAGACTTGGCCTCTAGGGTTCCTACGTGACAAACTTAATGGCTAAACTTAACTTGAAGTGAAACAGATCAAAAGCTCGGCAAAAAAACAGTGCAAGATGGCCTAGTAGCAAAAGCCTTTGCCTTGCATTCGGGAGGTCTGGGTTCGAGACCCAGACCGGCCACTCCTAAATTGGTTTTCATGGTTCCCAATTTAAACAAGGTGAATGCCGGAGTGAATTAAAAATCGACCGCAATCGATTAAAAAAACGGGGATCACAGATGTCTCAATAAAAAGAGATGGTGCATAATCATCCAACCCCCACATTTAAAAAAAATCCTTGTAGCTGGAGGCGACCACGTAGAACAATAACTGACAGTTCATGTTTAGGCACCACCATTTTTGTTGTGCTAATGTTGCTATGCCTAAGAGAGAGAAAAAAAAGAATAATCTGTCCCAACATTGGTACGGAGGAATGTTTTGCAGGCATGATCTTATTGATCCTGGCAAAATCGCTATATTTTGATAATATATGTATAATTTGTAATAATACCAACAATAACGTCTTATTAGGAAATTATGAAAAATAATATTTGATTTGTGCTGACATCTGACCGCAAAATATCTACAATAAGATATAAATGTATATTGTTCGGGTTCTCTCATATACGGTCAAATGGCCGTGTGCTATCTCTCTCTCTCCATATATATATATATATATATATATATATACGAGTATATATATATATATATATATATACGTTTCTGGCAATAAAACGTCTACAAAATACTAGAAGGATTAACCTAAGATTCGAAAATATTTTAAGCGAGTTGTTTTTATTTCTAGACTTTCCTCCGTCGCCGTGAGGTATATATATATATATATATATATATATATATATATATATCTTTAAAGCACCGCAGACCTGATATGTTGAGATATCTTAAATAGCTTACCTTATAGTCTTTGTGGCAGCATAGCCGGTCAGCGGTATGGTTTATCATCTATTGTTAACGAGCATCGCTCAACGAAAATTCGGGGAAAATCAACAAGGGGCCTACATCTAGATTGGAACATACATTAACGCCACTTATATAGCGTGAATAAAACACGTACAGAATAGTGCAGACCACGGTTATTTTAAGATAATGACTCACTTAATCTAAGATAAGACATAATTATTAGCGATAACTATATATTACATTTTCATAGCGCAAACAAAGTTAGATAACATTTCAGGTTCACTGCTATTAACTAAACCGGTCAATCAAGCTGAGCGACAACTTCGCTGTATAATCCGTTCATCTTTTACGGACAAAAACACCATGTTTGCAGTCATGTTTTTATCTATATTTCACACTTTGTCTATAGTTTACATTTCTATGGAGCCGTCTTGTCTTGCTTTGTGTTTGCCGTATTCTAATCTACCAACGCCACAAAAAACATTAAATTAAAAAAGCATTAATTTGGCAAAGATGGTTGTGCGCTGATGATAATGCGATGATATGATACTGCAAACCAAGAAGCGTTTTTCTGCCCCGAAATTAACGCCATACACCTAAGCACAGCAACTAAAACAGCGAAGATTCTCGGCAGGTGCTGCTGCTGCTATTTACCCCGAATGCGCAATAACTATATATGCAGGTAAACGTGCAGTTCTTGCGCATGTACTGCACTCTCTACTGCAGTACACTTTACACTAATGGTTCTCACTCTGATTGTTCTTCCATTGGTGGCGTGCCGAATTCCGAAACCGCACGTGTGAACGAACGGTACGGTGCATTGTCGATGTTTTTGACACAAAAATGGTGCTCTCTAATTTCACATTTGCCTGCCTGCCTCAGCCTTGTACTTGAGTCACAGCGTACGCCTGTCGCGTTCCTTTCAGAGCTAGCGGCTACAATGGGTGAGCCGGGAGACTGCCGATTCCACACTGTGCAACGGTCGAAGCGGTGAAACAGAGCGACAGAGCAAGTACTAAAAGAGCGATATCTGCATACTGCATATGCGTAGGGGGCAGGGACGTGAATGATAGCTTCCGTCACGTGTCGAGGATGGTCTAGAAACCTCTGTCGGAGAAACCCTAGAGATCTGAACATGTGCGGCCCTCGGTGCATTGAAGATATATGCCTCACCGTGATTCCCAATCCCGCAAGGGACGGATAGTAGTCTAGAATTAAGACCTCTAATCTACTAGAATATTTTTTCTTAACTCTAGCAGCCGGGTGGGCGTTGGTACGAGCGCCAGCCCGTGTTGGCGCTGCTGCAAACAAGAGTTGAATTCGAGTGAACATCACTCGTCCGCAATCGGTGGTGGCAATATTTGCATTTGGTACAGTCGACAGCTAAGACGAGGTCCACAACCACAATACTGCAGCTGTTCTTTGAGCAAGACTAGAATAGGAAATACTACGTATAATATAATATTACGCAATACTTCAATAGAAAAAGAACGTTCAATGAAATGACGTGTACGTTTCTATCACACGTCTTTGTGAGTAAGCTAGATAGCAAGTCGAGCTGGTAGATTCGTCAGAATGGGTGACGAAAACAAGTAGTAGTCGTAGTAGTAGCAGTGTCGAGCCCGGTGACGTGGTGGCTTAAGTCTGCGCCTCGCAACCGGAGGAGACACTAGATAGGTGCGCGGGTTCGAGCCCCACCGTTGGCCCACATTTGTATTTAGGGAGATCTGACTATGAAGCAATGTGCAGCAAAACAGTTCCGTGGACGTTAAATCTTGGCTGAGGGTCAGCCCGAAAACTTTAGTAGCGAAAACGGTAGCGGTCGCTTTAGCGTTCTCGGGCATGGCGGTGACGGATCTAGTGGCCGCCACGCTTAAGAACGAGCGTGAATGGGTTCAAGGAGTGCGCCTGGTAGGGACAGAGAGTCCTAGGAAGAAAGAGCGAGTTGGAAACGGAACGGGTGCATGCACCGACAACGTCCACAAAGAGCGGCGGAGCAAAAACGACTAAGTTAGCAGTCTAGAACACAAGGAATAGAGCATAGAAAAACCTCAAAATTTCATTGAAGTAAAGCGCAAGCGGTTTACTTAAAAATTGGCTGTAACATATACCTCAATAAAAATAGTAGCGAAGAAAGACAGCCAGTCGGAATTTGTTTCCCGTCTATATTCCCCGTTGTTTACATTGATGACCTGCTGCCATAACTCAACGGAGCAGTTCGCTAGATTGGATGCGAGATCCGCATAGTGCCAGGTAGAGCTGGGCTAGAGATTCAAAAAGCCTGACCACGTTCAGCACGATGTAGGCGTTATTTAGTTACAAGGTAGCGTATTGGGTGTGACGTCAACCCGGCGGGGTTCCAAAAAGTATATAAATATATATATATATATATATACAGGGTGTCCCAGGACAGTTTGAAAATCGATAATAAAAAATGTAGAGCTCGTTAAAGCAAATATTCTTTCCAATGAAACATGGTCTCTGAGAAGTCATGCATAAATGACTTCAATCGCCATTTATGCATGCATTTAATCTCGACATCCTGTCGAAAAATCTTAATTACTCCGCAATCACAGCTCGCAATGCTATAGATTTGTATTATTTTGTACCAAAATTATCATCATGAAATTCACATTTGCCTGCACGTGTTGGTTTTGAGCGCTGTAAGTGGTCGTAAGGTAATGATTTTAAGGCATTTGGCGTAAAAGCTAATAAAGAACTCAATTTTTGCCAATTCTCCTCTAAGCGACCATGTCGCATTTCTGGACGGCGTTATATGTTCTTCACAGGTAGCACAACTTTATCACGAACACGACGGTGTGATTAGTGTCTGTCTAGCAATAGTACATTTCAGGCAACAACACCAGTGTCATAAATGTAGTAGTTTCACTCTCGCTCCGAAAAAAGTCTTCTCAGAGACCATGCTCCACTGGAAGACATATTTGCTTTAACGAGCTCTGCAATATTTATTATCGTTCTTCAAACTGTCCTGGGACAATATATATATATATATATATTTTTTTTTCTTAGACACTGAACAATGGCACAGGATTAGGCTGCTGAAGATCTCATAGCCGCGGTGTCAGCTAGATAGTAAGGTAGCCAGGGGATGGTTGAGAGATGAATCCAAGGCACCAAGTCCAGAGGCGGGTGCAGATCAGGAAAAAAGGACAATTCAGGGAGAGAGGTTGACGAAAAAGGGACGAACAGAATTGCGGCGGTTAACCAAGCGTACAATGACTTCCAGGCGCTTGAGTGATTACGTGAGTGTCAAATAAGACAGTTTGTGTGGGTTAGGAACGCTAGAACAGTGTGGCGATAAAAATGCATCCCGGCAGAGAAGGAAGCATTAGGTAATGAATGGAAAATAGACGACAAGGCAGTCGCGTATGAGGTTGGTATAAGGCGGTCGTGTCGTGCAGCGTTTAACTAGCATCATGCCAGATACAACTGACCTGCTCCTAACATGCGTGTGCGTAGAGCTAAAAGCTTTGATGGCGCGTTTAAAAGCTCTGCTCACGACAGATGCAGTAGAAATGTTCTCTATGTACGCGCATATAGAGCTAAAAGAAAAAGAATCACTGGCATATATAAGACGCTAGAGGTGGCGATGACGGCCTCGGAGGTCAGGGATGGCACAGGAACAGGCTGGTGAAGCCCCCAGAGCAGTCCAAGTGGCGGACAAAGCAGGGTCGTACGATTGGCTAAGGAGAGGTAAAGAAGCCGATGCATTTGAGCTAACCCTC
Source organism: Dermanyssus gallinae (assembly GCA_003439945.1). Classification (NCBI taxonomy): domain Eukaryota; kingdom Metazoa; phylum Arthropoda; class Arachnida; order Mesostigmata; family Dermanyssidae; genus Dermanyssus; species Dermanyssus gallinae. The sequence continues at coordinate 122,814 of QVRM01002654.1, read as the reverse complement.
CGAGTCGGCTAAAGGATCGGAGTGCGGGATGGATCAGTGGCGTAAAAGTATTCCATGCTGTCCCCATCAAATACAAAGTGTCCAAAATCAGTTTGGCTAGACTTAAAATCGTCGTAGATTTAGTCTAAATAGACATTTTTACATGTAATAGAAATGTGGAAATATTGTTTGCTTGTTGTACTCGTTTAGTAATGACAGTAAAATGACTGATTATCATTATACTGATGTACCTGACCAGACATCAGTTCGCAAAGTGTGCGGTTGCGACAGAACGAAGTATTTGATGGAGAAACTAAACATAGCGGCATGTCTAAACATGCAGAAAGGCCTTGACTGAAAGCTTCTAACGTTAGCTAGCGAAAGGGTCAAGATCCTGTGATACCGCCTTTTCGGGCTTTCGCACCGAATAGCCATTTTTTCCTAAATGCAATGAAACAAAACTTTAAGAGAAATGCGCATTTAATGGGCACCATTTGGTACTAAATGAACGGCGAGCAAATACTTTCTGGAACATCCACAGGAAGATGAAGTAAGGCTCTGCATAAATCTTAAAATTTTAAGCCACCTATACATTCTAGCAATTTCAGTGTGTTCCATACCAGTAGTTTGTCGATTGTCTTGTATGCGAAACAAAATCTGCGTTTATTAGGCTGTCGGATGTCCAGTTTAGACGGAGAGCTCATTGGAACGCCGAGAGTGCTACAGCTAACCTGAGACAATAATGTCTTATCAAATAATCTTAAGTATGTCTGGAGTTTTGTATAGCCGCGACATGAGAAAGAGGCATTTAGAAAGTGCTCCTCATATTAAAAGCTGTCAGAAACTTTTTGCTTTTAAAACTGCTCTATTTTGGAATATAAAGCTTTATCTTATTGAAGTGACATTCTGAAAAGAAACACAGATACGGCAGACGGTATTCACAGTCTAGGAGTGTACATACTCTGTAAGGGAGTTTTTGTGGCATCACAAAAGTAGCGCAAGACGAGGAGACGTACAACTAAGAGGAGACCACCATCAAAGGACCACAAGAAAAATCGGATAAGATAAAGGAGAACAGAAGAATAGGGGGTACCGTAGCCGCCAACGACGAAAAGGGATTGTATAGATAAAAGCTGGGGAAATGTCAATTGACCAGTGCTGAAAATACTCCCGGTAAACGTCAGCCTCTCTAGGGTCACAACGAGATCGAAGAGACGTCTTCAAGGCTAGGTGTTGCCCTGTGCGTGCTGTCAGAGCTTAATGTCGCGATTACCAGCAGAGGTTTTACACTGGGTATCACATGCGACGGCAGACGCCGTGATCTGGTGAACAGGCTCCGTGTACTAAACCACGGGGCAGGGAAAAGGTTTTCTTGGGTAGAGGTCCAGCGAGTTGCTGTTTTTGCAACTGCTACTTCTTTCTTAACAGTGGACAGTGCGAGTTTGAGAGTTTCCTTGAGAAGCTTGCCCAGGGCGTAGGTACCCATACTGGAAAATGATGGTCATCAAGGGGAATTTTAACGCCGCCGGGACAGGACGCTTTGGGGTAGCCGAACAATAACCGAAAAAGCCTAGACGACGCAGAAAGGGATAGCCAAAATTAACTCAACGGCTCTCAACGACGACGGGGCGCCTATCAAATGCCTTAGAAACCAGACAGCACTCATGGATCTCACTATGGTTGAAAAAGCAACCCTTTCTCTGGTAGTGGAGTGGCGGAATGGGGAGAAAACCATAAGTGATCGCAAATACATCAGTTTTGTTCTTACGGGCCCCGAAGACTCCGTCATCCTGCCTCTGGGTGGGCAAAAAATGGCAGTCAAGGAGGCTGGATAGGAAAGGCTTTGTGCCAAAATTAATAAGACCTGCTGTATAGTAGGGAAGAAAGAAGTAGAAAAACACCAGCTTTCCGCCCTGCCGACCTCGTCAAGAGAAGAGAATGGTATATTACAGACATATCGTGACATTTACAACAGTTTATAATTGGTCAGCAAATTAGTCTGTGTAGTGCTGGGTGACGGCGAGTACGCAAGTGACTGAACAGATCTAGAGATGCTACCGTGGAGACTACTAGGTCTCTGCGGCTGCTCCTTTGGAACTGTGAGGGACTAAGAGGAGCAATAGACCTAGCGCCAGTTGACATGCTTACGTCGGTGGACATTGCACTCCTTACGGAGACCTACCAGCGGGAGGAACTGCATATCAATAATATGCGAGGGTTCCACCAGCTGGCAGTTCTACCTGCTGGAGGCCGTGGTAGACCAGTGGGTGGATTATCAATCTACCTACATAAACGTTTACCGCCGGCGCAATGTGTGAGGAAGAACGATTTCTATGTGGGTCTCTCGTCTATAAGGGTGAACATAGCCGTCTTCTACCTCCCCCCAAATCTTGACTCGGCAGAGGTCGCTGACACGGTGAGTTCCGGTATATCAGGTTTCGACCTGTCTATGCCAACCATCATCGGTGGCGACTTCAATGCCCGTATTGATGGTGGGGCTACTAACGATAAAGGAGAGGTGCTGCTCCAGTTGATGGAATACTTTGGTCTGAGATGTGCAAATGCACGCGAAGACCACACGTATATAAGTCATAACGGAAGCAGCACCATTGACCTACTGTTTCACAACCTTGTCGATGGCGAAGTTGAAAGCTTCGATGTTCTCGAGGTGGCTGCAAAGAAGCACCTACCGGTGTCAGCAGTCGCAAATATTCCAGATATCTGGTTTAAGCAGCAAGGCGACCCACACCTGGTCCCCACGAGGCGTGTTGACCTTTCACTATTAGAGGTTGATAGCCTCGAGGTGGGCTGTGATGTGGATACTTGTTGTGAACTGCTAGAGAGAACCATGAGAAGTGCAGTCAGGTGGAAGAGACCGGGGCAGAGGAGATCACGACAGTGGTTTTCTCAGGCTTGCTATCTCGCTCACCGTGGGGTGCTCGAGCTTTTGCGCCAAGCGAGGGTAAAGGCACCACCACAGCTGCTAGCCAGACGCAGGCTTGACTACTTCAATAGTAGAAAAGCTAACATAAAGCTATGCCTTGACCACAAGCGTGAATACGCTAGGCGGGAGGAAATCCGACTGCTCGAAAGAGCGGAGCGCAAGCCCTCAGCCTACGTCGTACGGCCTCGTAGGGGGGCGAACCACCTGCTCAGCGACGAACAGGTAACGAGTCACCTGACCGGTCTTCTATATAACCGCGAGACGGTACGCCTGGCTCCAATGATTGAGCACCCGCTCACATTGGATCAGGATACTATGAATCTGCCCTTTGAGGTAGAAGAAGTACGTCAGGTTCTGCACTCTCTTCCGAGAGGAAAGAGTGCGGGGCCAGACCAAGTGTACTATGAGTACTGGGTGCAGTCTGAGCCACTTTTGGCAAACCATCTTTGTGATTTCTTCAACGAGATCATGAAGAGGGGAAAAATGCCAGGAGCCTGGCATATCGCCAGGCTTTCTCTTTTATTTAAGGGTAAGCATGGTGATGACAGACGAGACCCAAACTTATACCGCGGTATAGCGTCTGAAAGGACGCTAGGTGAGCAGGAAGTGTTGCAGGTAAGGCAAAATGTGGGAACCCCGCAAGGCGACCCATTGAGCTGCGTCTCCTTCACTCTTCTGCTTGCCGATTTTGTTGATTATATTCGACAAGAGTTCCAGAAGGCCACAGTTGTGATGTACGCAGATGACATAGTGGTCGCTCATCACGACCTGGGTGCCATCAAGCGCATCACTTCTCTGGCGGAGGTGTTCCTTGTCTCAAGAGGGCTGGAAATAAACGCCATGAAGACCAAGGCTATGAAATTCAGAAGAGGAGGTCGATTGGCTGCTAAAGACGTTATACGTTGCGGCGGCCAATCCTTGGAATTCGTTAACTCTTTCCGGTATCTGGGGCTTCGGCTTCATTATACTGGGACGACCTTCACTGCTCACATCGTCGAGAGGGCGCGCACAGCCCTAATTTCTCTTTATGGAGAAATAGGCGATGTCCGGCGACTGTCCGTCCCGACGGCAGTGGCGCTTTTCTACCTCAAGGTTGTTCCGGCGCTGATGTATGGTCTTGACAGAGTATGGGAACACCTCACTCGGGCAAACTTTGGTTTGCTTGAAAGGTGTTTTACAATGTACATGAAGCGAGTATTTTGCCTGTCAATGCGGGCAAGGAGCCGCTTTGTGTACCTAATGTCAGGCTGTGCACCAGTTGTTGAGATCATTCGATTAAGGTTGAAGACGCCGCGTACAGTACCATTCGAGAGCTTTATTTCGGAATGGGAAAATAAAGTTGAACAAGTCCGACGAGAGGTCGGAGACCTGGATGTTTTCAGGGCCTTTCACCTCTGGTCTGGTCTTGCGTGTGACAATCGCCACGTCTATACCAGATACATAGTTCATGGCTATCATCACCTGGTTTGTTCGAATACGAGCTTCCACGAAGAGTACACCGAGTGCGTCTGTCGACTGTGCTCTCAGGCGTGTACGAAGTTTCATGCATCTGCCTGCCTGGCCCTTGCGAAGAGATCACTGCACTGCCTCTCTCGTATAACATGCCGCGAGGAGCTGAGTGTATAATTGTATAATATGTATAATTGTTCATGTTATATGCATACTCAATATGAGTGAAATAAATACGATTATAATTGGTCAGCAAAAAAAACGCAGCAGAGGGAAAGACGAGGAAGCAATGGTGAAGCAATTGTTTGAGCCGAATCTTCCGAGGGCCTACCCTGTCGAATCGTTATGTCGAGGCTTTGGAGACCTCTGTCCAGGCTCCCCCGCACGTGCTGTCGGAGAATGTAACAACTTTCTGCACGACCGGAGAAGGGCAGGGGGTTCGACGTGGACCCGGATGACATCCCGGAAGTCACGCTGGAAAAGGTCAAACGGGCTCGGGAACAGCTTGTCTCCAGCAAGGCTCCCGGCCTGCACGATGCCCCCCTCCCGATGTGATAAACATTTTTGTCGAAATGTGGACCAGAACTTTTAAGGTTTTTGTGACCACACCTTTCTGAAAAAGGGCTTCCCGAGGACTTGCAAACGGACCACCCTAGTGTTGGTTGCGAAGCCAGGAATAATTGGAGGCTATTAGAGCTATTAGAACCTCAGTATGAATTCTACAGACGCCGATATATCTTGAATTCTAAAGAAAGTGCTTTAATGAAGACCTTTAAAATGAGAAAATTCGAGCTCCTCAGCTCTCTCGATATAAAAAATGCCTACAATACCCTGTACTGGGAAATAAATGTGGAAGCGATTTATAGGAATAGAACCGCCTACCCCCTTTTATCCTACTTGGGTGAATGCATGTAAAGTATGTGTCTGATGAAGTAGAAAGAATTAGCTGCGTATACCAGACACTGTTGACCTAAGCCCTTCTGGTCCTAGCAATAGTGCTGCCATAGGGACAATAGACAGGAGTGCGATCATCGCGACCTAGCAGAAGGATTAGGCGGAGGTAAAGCCTGGGGTGATTAAGGGGAGCTGGACCAATAATCTTATACCAGACATCGTGATGTGGTACGACTGCCCGAACGGCTATCTATCTACTGTAAGACGCAGATGCTAAGCCGACACGGACAGTTTCAGAGTTACATGATGAAGAATTAAAAGCTTACAGAAACATCTGTGGCTCTAACTGGCCGGACGAGGTACAGCACACCGTTATGCGGCGCTCTCTCAGCTCCACGAAACACGGGTTTTACCTCCATAAAGGGCCTCTTTACTTTCAAGGGAGTCGTTGACTGTATGATGATGATGATAGCGTCAACAGAGAAGACGAATTTTGACACCCAAGGATACTCTGCAAAAAGCCAGACGAGGCTCAAGCGATACAACGGTCAATACAAAATGCCCAGAGGATAGTGCGAGAGGGGAGTAGCGTAAGTGTTCAATTAAATGAGAAAGTCCTACAGCGCAAAATTAGCAAGACAAAACTTCAACTTGCCGTATGGCATCCAGCATACTTATTAGTTGTTGCTTTATTTATAGAAACTGCAACGCCTTAGATTTCTCGGCCAGAAAAATATTAAACAAATAATAGAGTATATATATATTCCTTTCAATGCTTTAGACGTATTGTAAGTGTTATTAGGCAACAGCCAATGTCTCCGTTTAAATAAAAAATATACAATCATGACACACGTCGTAATGCAGTCGATACATCGATACATACCGAATATGCAAATGTGTCATTACGAATTAACACAGGAACATTCTAACCATTGCACATTGTAACCTAGACTGTGTGCCGCCTTAAGCCTTGCGCATTTTTGAATGGTCTAGGGAAGACGACATGCCAGAGCGTCGCCATCGGTGTTTCCAATACACAAGGCACCTCAAGTATGATGGCGCGTCGTGAAGATCTACGTTACAGTGGAAAAAATTTCCGACCGTATTATGTTGCGTGTGATTTTGAGCAAATATATATACATATATATGTATATAACAATATGAGAACCCGGGACCCCACGTCCGCGCGGAGACAGGACTCCACTCCAAAGTGCTACCATATCTAATTTATATATATAAATATATATTTCTATATATATATATATATATACATGTGCGCACACACATATAAATATGCATGCACGTGCACGAGCATGTGATTACACACTGCTTTGCTACAGGTTGTAGAGCGCAGTCTCGTTGTATAGCAGTGCCGATAGTGCGGCAAAGAGTCTTCTATCCAGAGCCAACCAACGTTATAAACACCATCACAGCGTGTCTTTCTTTCTCAAGTGTATTACGACCCCGAGACGAGAACAGCAGCAACAACAACAACAACAACAACAACAACAACTGACTCCGCGTAGCACAGCTGTGACGTACGTGCAGGCCGGTACGGGGGTACCGTATCATTATCATGATGATTATTATTGTTACGTACTATCTGTGTCCGTATCTCTAACAAACTCTAATCTTACGTCGTAAGAGCTAGATCTCCATCCAAAGTACAGATGCGCGATGTGCGATTATATGGATACTTTGTGAGGTAGGCTAAGGACATTGATGCTGCGATATTTGTTTGAGTGCATCCATGTACACAGTGTGTGCACACGTCAAACATCAGATCAATTGGGTGGTTTTCTGCGCTTACATGCGCGTAGGTATAGGTGTTTACACGCAGTAAGCAGCAGTGTTCGAAACAGTCCAGGGAGAAGGCCTGGAAGTTCGAAACAGTCCAGGGAGAAGGTCTGGAAGGGACTGCGTTTGTCTTTTTAGCTTACTATGTCTCAGTTGTACTCGAATAAACACTCGATAGGACATACAGGTACGACACAGCCGCGTGCCCGTCCGCCCAGCCAGCGTGACTCAGTCAGTGTGGTAGTATGGACCTACTCAATCAATGGATACGTGACGTACCCGGTTTAATCATACATTTGCATGGCAATAGCTTTCCTTATAGCAGCAGCAGCAGCAGCCAACCGTCGTCGCTAACGGACGTCACTATCTCCACTATCTTGAGCATGTGCACAATCATTACAGTGTGTCAAACGTTGTTGACGTTATTGTAGCCAACAACATCACAGCCGCTAGCCGCGACATTGCTAGTACAACGCGTGTCAAGAGCGACGCAGCTATGGGGATGAGTAGGAGTGTTAGTCATGTGTCCGCGACTTATCTTTGACTTCGAAAAGGTAACACTAGACGAAAGTGAGTAGACCATGTTTTTATTTCAACCCTTATCTGAGGCTTGAGCTGTAAGAAGGTAGAGTGTAATATATATATATATATATATATATATATATATATATATATATACATACATATATACATGTGCCCAGGTCAATTAGGTTAGCGGCATACAGTACGACGGGGCTGGGCGTGTTCCGGCTGATTTTACTAATGTACTCAAATGAAACAGATCTATACGAATATCCTCGTTGCTACGCTGACCCTTGCTAACCGCCGCACCGAAAGTGCTACCGTCGACTCAAGCCTGTGTACAGATTTCCTTTATCCTGCCCGGAGAAGGATCGCTCGGAGGTTCACCCGCGCATCTGACCACACAAGAAGAAACAGCTGCAAGATGGCTTTTGCCCCCAGACTATTATAAATTAAAAAGCGAACCTTAAATTTCCCACTGGCGTTGTCCTTAAGACAAAACATGAATGGATGGACTATAGTCATTGTGGCCGTCGTGCAACAAATGATCGCTATAATTAGCTTTTAATATATTTTTTATTTACAACTTTTCTACTTGCATGACAACCGAGTAACATTTATATATATATATATATATATATATATATATTTTTTTTTTTTTTTTTTTTTTTTAGATTTTCCGTAAGGCCCGTGCACGGATTTTTCATGTCATGGCTAAGTTCACTCCACTCCGGCATTTACCTTGTCTAAATTGGAAACCACGCAAACCAATTTAAGAGTGGCCGGTCTGGGTCTCGAACCCAGTCCTCCCGAATGCAAGGCAAAGGCTTAGTCACTAAGCCACCTTGCTCGGTTTTATATATATATATATATATATTGAGGCGTAATCTAACTCTAGACTATAGCTTGAGCTCTGAAGACGTTTTAGACAACGCAAAAGGAGAAGCGCCAGGATCAACGTATTGTCCTGAAGTTTAGACGTTGACGTCATAACTGATAGCTGGACGTAGAAGATCCTGCAGGTAATTTATAGGAATAAAAGATGGTGATGAGTCTTACGTTCTCTCTTTTTCTATCTATCTCTTCTTCCGCCCTCTTAGGGCGTATGCTATGTCAGTCTGGCGAGTCGCTTGAATGCAACTACCGGTACAAAAAGCAATATGTGGGCCCCGACCGCACTCAATGCGGCGGCGATTGATACCAGAGGTCTTCAGTCAGTTGCTGTTCTTGCTTTTGTTGTTGTGGCGGTCATTGTTGTTGTTGTTGTTGTTTTGCTGTTGTTGTTGTTGCTCTTGCTGTTGTTGTTATCGTCGTGGCGGTCATTGTTGTTGTTTTTGCTGTTGTTGTCGTGGCGGTCATTGATGTTGCCGTGGCGGTTATTGTTGTTGTTGTTGCTGTTGTTGTTACGTTCGGAAAAAGATTGTCCAACATTACATACCCATTCCAAGGAAACAACCTGGATTGAACGACTTCTATCTATCTCATTTGCGTCTCTCTGTTCGCGTGCTCGTGTGTGATTCTGTATGTGTGTGTGTGTATACGCTCATGTTCGGCCGGTTCGGTTGCGTACGTTGGTGTATACGAGTACTTATGTCAGAGAGTGCGCCGACAGTTGGATCCGCAGCCATCGGGGGGGGGGGGGGGGCGGAAACACGGGGAAGCAGGGTGAATAATACGCGTTACAAGCAGATTCGACGAAGCAAGGGAAAGAGTGGAAAAACAGAGCGTAAGGGTGGGCGGGCGGGCGGGCTGGCAACTGGATCGTAGTGCCAAAGAGGACGGACTCCTCTCGTCCAGCATACTCTCAGCATCTGCATCATCATAATAGTACTGGCGTACTGGCAAGTTCGTCGTCATCGTCGTCGTCGTCAAACCACCTGTCCAGAAACAGCAGCAACAGCAGCAGCAGAAACAACAACAACAACAGAAGAGCAGAAGAAACAATCAGTTGTGTATATATGTATGTCAATAGAAAAGTAACAGCAACATTTGTCGCCAGCATAATTACCACCGTCATATTGACACCATCAACAACGACGGCAACAACAACGAAACGAACAACAACAACGACGGCAACAACGAAACGAGCAACAACAACAACGACGGCAACAACAACACAACAAAAATATAAACACCAACGACTGCAGCAACAACAACTGGTGTGACCGGGCTGTCAATAGTTTGATCTTAGACGGTGCCAACGACGGTTGTGTTCACCACGCCGTGTGTATTGTGCTGTGCACGCGAACCTAAATGTGAGTACAAAGTACACGAGTTGCACTGTATATATATATATATATATATATATATATATATAAGTAAGTACACGAGATGTCATCCAATTAGAGAGCGTATTCCTAGAATGGGGAGGATGTCATTTGAGCAATTGAAATTGTTCTCGAAAAACATAGCAAAAATGTCTGATCGTAAAAAAAATCATACTTACTAGACAACAAAAAAAGGTCGTGTCGTGCAGGTGACGGATGAAGCTGTAGGCAAACAAAATAGAGTAGCTCGGAACCTGAAGTGTCTACATCTCAGCCGTATTAGTGTGCATACATATTGATACTCGTACATGTTTATTTGTGAAATGAAGTTTCGATTGCGCGTTTGGGAAGTGACCAATCAAGTTAGCATAGATTGATGGGAGCCAACTATTTCTTGTTGGTTTTTAAATCTTAAAATGCTTAGAATGTGATGTTTCTAGCAGGACTTCTTCCTTCTATTTCTGCCGTTATTGTACTTTTATTTAAACATATAACGTACGTTCGTGTATCGTATAATTTGCGTTCCGGGACGTTCAACAAGTGGGTGTACCAATACTTGCGGGCGCTTTCACACAGTGCCGGTATGTTACGGCTCTAGCCCGTTCTGTATTGACGCCCGACCAGCAATCCAAGTGAGGCAACGAGGCACGACCAAAATCGTTAAACTATGGCTTCAGACTACGACATTGTGGGAACTTTTCTGATTCCGTACTAGAAAATTAAACAGATTATTAATCACAACCAATCAGGCGCCAAGGTCAGAACGTCATCAGCTCGTACCTGCGGCCCCCCTCTATCCTTAAGAAGAACAGCAGCGTCATTAGGTAATGCGCAACCCGAGCTTTGGTTGCCCTTGAACCTGATAAGACTTTCAAACCTTAACTTGTAAACACCACTGACCGCTGGGAGGGCAATGAAACACCTTTGGCGTCGAAAATCGTTTGCCATATATATATATATATATATATATATACTCGTATATATGTGCAATTGCGAGACAACTAGTCCTTTAATAGAGAAACTAAGCACGCCGCTGTGTGTGTGAGAAAAGTTTGTTTGCTTTGAAGGACATTCGACGCCGGCTAGAAGATGCGACATGGTCGTTAAGAAGAAAATTCGCAACAAACCACCAACTGCAAATGTGCATCTCATGACGATCACTTATAATGCTGGTACCAAATAGATGGCAATCCGAGCCATGCTTGTGAAGTAGTTAAGGTTCTCCGGCGGGCATGTCGACATTGAGCGCACGCCGAAACGACCTACTTTATCATCTAATCATTCATAGTTCATTTATGCATGCACTTAATCTCGGCATGGCCGCCAGAAAACGTATCTACTTTGCCGGCACGGATCGGATCGCCATAGAATTGGCACCAAAATGATACTTATGAAATGCGCATTTGTGTGAACGTGTTAGACATAGAGCGCTGTGAATGGCCGTAAGATTATGATTTTGAGGTATTGAATGTTAAACAAACCATAGAACTTCAAATTCTGCCAATTCTCTGCTGAACGACCATGTCACATCTTCAAACCGACACCATGTGCCTTTAAGTGGAGCAGATTTTTTTACGAACATGCGGGAGGCGATTGATGGATCGCAATACAAGACACTGTTTCGGTCGTTGCATAGATCAGAAAAGACCTGGTTTTGAGCACTGTCTTTCAGCTTTCCGTCTTAGACTCGTAGAAGTCGTTAAAACCCAGAATTAAGTTTTCTCTTTGAATGACTCTTCTTGTAAACATCTTCGTAGGTTTCTTTGTAAACAAAGACGTTAACAACGCCGTACTTCGTGCTCTAGGAGTAGGCATGGTTATTAAATCCTATTCAGGTTACTTTCCACCATAAAAATTTAGACAAAACCTGACTGACAAACGGAGAGCGCAAGTACAACCTCGCCGACCGGTGCTCCCAAACGGTCCGAGAGAAGCCGCCGCAGCAACATGCTAAAATGTCGATACGTGGCGGCTGACTTAGCTGCGAACTCCTGAAGCTCTTAGATTATGACATGCTGAACATGAGCCATGTTGTCGAAGTACTGCTATGCAATTCCAAGCCTGAAGGAGTGGGGAGGTTATTATCGGTTTTAGTGGGTTTGCCGAGTCCCGCACCGCTAGTAGTCACTGCTAGCTACCAGACACGCGAGTGCGTCACGCATTTCCTAGACCTCCCAAGATGTGTTTGAATTACTTTTTTTTTTTTGATTACTTGTTTTTCAATATAGCATACATATTTATTTAACACATATCGAGTACAAAATATGTTTGGACGATTGCAATGGGCCTTAAGGCCCGGAGACACATAGAGGTACGTATCGAGTCGGGTCACGTTGGCTGCCTGCGTTGCGATCGAATCGCTGACTGATCGCGGTCGCGTGGGCCATTCGTGCCGCTATGATTTCACTACAGAGGTCAGTTGTCAATACACACCCGCATCAACTAGATCCACCCGGTGTATGCGAACGACGTTTGTCAGAATATGGTCTAGTTTGTATTGTGGGCAATTTCAATTTGAATTGGTGTCGAAAAGGGCCAAACGATTAGCACGTTACTCTGGAAATCTTACTGAGTAGAGATTCGGTGCCAGAGTACGTAGTGGACAAGTTGGTTCATATGTTACTATCATCTTAGTCCTCATTTCATCATTGCGATGTTGTCGTCGTCGTCTTACTATATTGCATGTCTTATTAGGCCGCCCGGACAATACTCGCTGATATTATCTAGCGAATACTGCATGTTACAAACGAGAAGCGACTGATGCTGTGAAAGATTTGAAAAGCGGGCTTGCAAATGCACCAACAGCAAGCACTCCACCTTTCGATTAACAAAAAGGCAAATTGCTTGCCTGAATTTGAATAATAATAATGACTTTAGACAAAATTGTAATATGAATTAATGAAGAAAATATCACTCTACCAGCGGTAGAGTAAACAATAATAAAGGCATTTCTTTTTTTCTATAAGAGTAATTTATTTTGTTATAAAAGCCAGCCGGTAAATGTACAGATTGAACAGATTGCTGCCGCGCTAAACCTCTAAGATAATGCGCTGCCTTAGAAACGATGCGGATAATTTGTTCCCGCTCGACTTCTCGATGATAATAATAATATTTTTGAACAAGGGTTTATTATTATCATTATGCACATGTATCACAGTTACTATTATATTAATTATATACCACCTACAACATTGATTATTTAATAATAATAATAATAATAATTTTTTTTTTTGGAACAAGGGTTTATTTTATCAATATGTACATGTATCACATATATCAATATATTACTTATATAATATCTACAATATTGCTTATATTATTCTTATTGCTTGAGTGTCGGTGACCACTCAACATCATCTTGGCGTTGCCTCTCTGTAATTCTAATGACACTCTCTGTCGGAGGAAAGCGGTCGATCTGGGCTCCGCTGTGGCCTCGAAGAGCTAATAATAATAATAATAATAATAATAATAATAATAATAATAATAATTATTATTATTATTATTATTATTATTATAATGAACGCCGTATATCTTGGGCTCAACACTATAGATGCTTGGTGAAATAATTGTGTGCCCAGTTAAAAGATTGGCAGACTACGACAAGCAAGTCGATTTCTAATATGCACTAGAGTTTGCCTGGGTAAAAGCACTCTTTTAGGTTCATGACTGCATTTAAGCCAGATAACCGTCTTATCTAATCTGGACAGATAAGAATCGGGTCAGACCGTGTGACGCCTCGTCTACCCTACCGGGACGAGAACGTATTGTTTACATAGCGTGAGGTCGTAGACTGCACCTTAGATGGTGTGCACCTCTGACGAAGCATCACCCACGGCTCACAAAGTTAGCTTGGCTCTGGACAAAGCAGATAAAGTTAGAAAACGGCTTCATAAGTGCCAACTTTCGATCTCCGAACTTCGTGGTAGTAACATGTCGTTCAAAACGAGTGAGAAAGAAAATGGCATACGTTCATTGCAGCGGGAGCAATTTTGAATGTAACAAAAACACTTTGGAAGATCAATTAACTATTTTTTTTATGTACTTGAACCTCTCGATCCGCCCTTGTATATGTAGACTTTTATATGTAGCACAGCGAAAAGACTGAATATTTTATAAAGCGCAGTTTAGTATATATATATATATATATATATATATATATATATATATATATATATATATATATATATATAAGCAATTTGACTTTATAGATCTTCAAATGTAATATAGATAATTATGATAATGGCAATAGAGATACTCAATTAGTGTCGCAATAGATTGATTGCTATACAATGCCCTGGTTAGCGGTGCGATCTGAAGTGATTTATGCTCATGTACGCTTAAGTTGTTCAATGAAGCAATTTTTAATTCGTCCATTTTCGTCCAGATTCGACGGCGTCAACAATGGATATCGGGCCAATAGTCGCGCGTAGATCTCGTGAGGACATTCTGTTCGTTCTGCGAGAAGACCAAGATCGGCGGTCGACAGGCGTGCCTCAAACCGTACAATCTCCAATCAATGTCGCCGCCTGGACGAACTGGATCGAGCTGACGCAGTAAGTGCAACAGGCACCCTTTAACACCGCCCCCCTCCACGTAGCTAGCACACACAATGTCTCAATGTCAATTGCTATTAAATTATTTATTTATTGTATACGTTTGGATGTATAAATATATATCCTGAAAAAAAGTAAAGACGAAATGATAGAACATACTTGTATCTATTCGAAAGACGGGAGAAAAGAAACGTTGACTCTGAAAAGGCACAGAGATTAGCGTTAATTGTTCCTCAATGGCGAGCCTCTGTGACGGCCGAAGCTTTGTAGCAGCAGCTGTAACACGCTACCCCTATAGCGCATTGACATGAGTGTCTATACCGCTTGCATTCGAAGCATCGCAATGAGGCTGATGTATGAATGTGTTAACATATTCACCTTGTGTGTGCCTGTATATATATATATATATATTTATATATATATATATATATATATATATATATATATATACAAGCAAGAACACGGACAGCTGATTCTTAACCTCACGTGACACCTTTTTACCATAATTTTTATTAAGCCGAGCACCGCCAAGTGTGCAAACGTATTGTAAAATAATAATAAATCATCACAATATATATATATATATATATATATATATATATATATATATATAAATGTGAGTTAATGCCCTCTACTAATTTATAGTGACGGACGAAAGCTATGTTCTTATCCTGTGAATACATCACTAGTATGTCGTAGTTTAATTTTTTGTCATCTAGTGCAATTTGTTGTCATATGAAGGCCTATCCTCGGTCGGATCCTAACGCTGTTCTTACTTAGTACTTTGTATTGCCCGTTGAATAACAGTAGGTAAACAGTACTTGTACAAGTATCGCTTGTATCCTAAACTAGCATCGACGCTGTAGAATGACATACTATAGCTACTCCGTTCAACGAACGTAGATTTCCGAGTGCTCACTGCAGGTCTTTGAAACGTTACAACCATGGTAATCGCAAAACTGTAATATTAAAGCCCTTTTTAAGAAGAGCTCCCACAAAGTTCACCCGTGCATTGTTTTTGTATACGTATTGTTAAAAATCATAAATGGCATTGAATCTACGATGGATATATAAACGCCAACACGTGAGAGCTTGTTTAAATGCGAATCCGGATTTGAACTTACAGGTTCTAATCACGGCAACAGCTAAACGTGCGACATATAGCTTTATCACAAACGTATAAGATATGATTACTAACAGTTTTTTTGTAAAGCAGAGATGCCTGTATCACAAAGTAAAATGGTGACATACGTTTCAAGCAGTATCTGCTTTAAATGCTTCCCAGTACTAACGCGTTTGATCGCGCATTGAAACTTTATAGAAATTCAATATATATATATATATATATATATATATAAAGAGAAGCCGAAATGATAGAACATACGTGTATCTAATCGACCGGCAACAATGACCGCTAGTGTCTAACGAAATATGAATTTTTACTTTCAAGACAGAGTCTCATAACTAGGTGACTGCAATGCCAGAAAGTGGTCCGCGTCCGGACTCATACATACTCAGCTGTAAATATATTAAGTTGCTCACATTGCTGATTAGTCTTTGGGTGACATTTAATATAACAACAAGCCATATCTAGCGGAATACGATTATTAGACACGTTGGGTGTTAGCAGAATCTGTTCCTTTAGTGCATCATAATTCATTTGAATTGACTGACTAAATACAGATCAACTATTTATTATCTTCTGCACCACCTTATTCTATGCTTTAGAGAAAAGGAAAAATTAGAGGTAATAGAGTGGGCACCCTCTAAGCTCCGGACAGTCAACTGCATGGTATTTAGCACAGTGCCGCGAGCCATACAGACGAATACACGCACTTTGTCCTCGCGAAACTATTCAAGCACTTCACGTGATGGTAGCCGTGCACGATGTAGTTTGTACTCGGCATGGGGACTATCGCACAGTATTCAGTTCTGCGCTCTGCACAAAACTCAAATATACAAATATTCATATAAAGTGCAAAACACTGTACCATCAAATTAATATTCGACCGAGCTAGATGAGTCCACACGCTGTCGAGCCCATGCACCAGTTTAGGGAAGAGCCTTAATATCGAAAAAACACCGTAGCCGCAAGAAAATCGATAAAAATTTTCCACCTTTCCGTAGGTAAAAGCTAGACCTGACTGAACCACTTTATCGGCGTGTATTTATCTTCATATAAAAAATACAGGAAGGAGTTTACAAATTCGAGCGAGTCTGTTTGCGAAGGGAAGTTTATAAACGCTAGTGAATGGTCGTTTCCTACGCTTCCTATATTCTAGTTAGCCTGTTTGGAAAAGAAAGTTTATAAGCTCTAGTGGCTGCTTGGTTCCTACATTCTAGTGAGCCTGTTTGGGAAAGAAAGTTTATAATCTCTAGTGGCTGTTCGGTTCCTATATTCTAGTAAGCCTGTTTGAGAAATAACGATTCAAACACCACATGTACCCATTCAAAGCGATCTTTTCTAAGATTTTCAGATTTGGGTTGCATATACATTAATAAAGAAAGAGAAACGCATGGCTCGCGTAATGCAGTTTTAAATAATTTGAGGCTAACAGATAGACTGCAGATGTGCTGCTAAGCTTAACCGTAGTTGATACAATGAGGCAAGTACTTCGGATCTGTGAAAAATTTAACAACGTTATGTCTTCGTAAATGGCTCTGTGTGTTAAAGTTTCACAGGTAGAAGGTATTATTAGTTTACGAGTTTATGTAATTAATCGCTTAGTGCATTATTTTATGGCACTGAGCGGTTTGTCGTCGTCGCGAGTCTAACAACATGCTTAGCACCATTTAAATTAAGTGTCGTTCTACTTAATATAGCAACGGCTTTATTAAGACATAAAGTAAAGGGAGGTGCCAGTTCCGAGATCCGAGAACATGCCGACGTCAGTGTAAAATTAAGAGCAAGAATGCCTCAAACAAAACGGACTCAAAGATGTTTTCTCATAAGTGTCAATTTGGCACTGCGTAATTTGTTTACAGTGATCATAAACGAAGGCGGGCATCGGCCGTCTTCGGCAAATGTTTTTAGGTTTGTTTTACATATGGGGTCTTCGATCCTCAGTGCGGGAATCATGTCGAACGTGTGCACCTGTTGGGCCGTATAGTGTTCTACCGTAATACTGGGTATATGAGGCAGGCAGCTGACCTCTGTGAAGTGCATCGCGTGTGGATAAAACACGTGCTCTCTCTCTATCTCGCCCTTGTTGCTGGTGACTTGTCCATCAACCCCCTTGTTAGCTTTTCGTCTTTAGCTCTACCACACCAAAATTAGTCCAAAAGGAGGATTCTTCGCTTACCTATTCATCGAGAGACTGTCCTAAACATTGAACAGAATGTAACGATACGATAGCATGTCAACTCTTGCAGGGTCTTGACAGAATGCCGAAGTAAACCCTCAAGATCTTTGCACCGCATCTACGGGTATCTTGGCAACGACCTCTAACTAAGAAACTAACTCACGAAGTTGACTTGACCGTAAACGTTTGTATCTCACAAAGGAACACTATTTCGAGCAAAATCAACGCACGACTCAAGTTGCAATGGAATTTGTTCAAGATAGCAGTTCGTCCAACGTTGCACCTGCTTCTAGTTTTTTTTTTATCGCAGTATGAACATGTTTAGGTCATGGTTTATAGCAGGAAGGATGTCGTCTTACAGCGGCGGACACTAACAAAATCGAATGACCTTATGCCGGTGTAAATTTCACCAACCGGTTCACTGCCCGGAAAACCCTGCGATGAATTCATTTCTGCCCTAATCTAGAAACTATGTCTCACTGTGTCGACTCAATGACGTAACTGGACCGTCGTATGTGACGAGACAGTTCACCTTCAAAAACACAATCGCTTACTGCGCTTACGCGACAACGCTTGTTCGCTTTCGTAGCATTTTTCTTGCTCATGATATATTTAGCAACATGGAACGAAATAAATGAAAAAAAATTAAAGTACTTTATACATTTATATAGAAAAAAGGGTGCCCGGAAAATGTTTAAGCATTTTTATGGGGAACTGTAGAGCTTGTTGAAGCAATTGTTTTCTAATGGAACATGGGTTCTGAGAAGTTTTGTTTCAGCGTGGAAACTATATTACTAATATTTATGACACTGGTGTTGTTGCCCGACAAGAAAGCAATAGTGTGCGACTGCGAGTCAACCAACATTCTCCTATACAGAAACCAACATATTATCGTGTTCGTAAAAAAATCTGCTTCCTCTGAAGAACATACAACGCAGACTAGAAGAAGCGAAATTGGCGTGTAGGTGGGATTTGCTAAGAATGACGCTTATTTAATAGGTTTTACGCAGATAAAGGAGCGTCTTTCTTGACAATACCTTAAAATCATAACCCTACGACCATTCACAGCGCTCGAAACTATCACATTTAGGCAAATGCGCAAAATTTCTTGCCGATCATTTTCGTACCAAATATGGTACCATAGCGATCCGACCCCTGGTTGCGGGTAACAGAGATTTTTCAGGGGGCATGTCAAGATTGAGTGCATGCATAAGTGTCCTACTCCATCAGATCAATCACTCGTCATAGCTCTAGAAGCACACACAACTACTTATTAATCTACGGTAGCTGCTCAAAGGTGGCTCTGCAAATATTTGCTTTAACGAGCTACACTTTCCTATGAAAATTCTCAAACATTTTCCGGACGCCCTGCATATATATATATATATATATATATGTATATATATATATATATATATATATATATATATATATATAACTATATATATATATTTACTCATTGATAATTTTTTTTATCACTTTGGTCCAATATGTATCCATTTTATTTATCTTTTTTGACGCGTTTCTGCCCAACCAACATCGCGGTTGGCCTTTAATAAACCCAGCTCATGTGGCATCGCTGAATGTCTTGCCGAACAGTAAAATTGTATGAAATGTTAAGCATAAGGAAACGACATATACAAGTAAACCAGTGTAGCGAAAGTGCAGAAGAGAGAATCAGAAATATAAGACGACGCAAGTTCTAGTTCCACAGTTTCTATTGTCCTTGTTCCTGTTGTGGACCTTACTTATGCAGTCTCTCTTTTATTTATTAGCTATTTGGTGTGTGTTTCTATCCGGCACTGTTCGTTTTATTTTGTTTCAAAACTATAATTCGAATTATTTTATTATACTTCTCAGTTGTTTACCAACCTGGTTATTCCATCTAATCTAAACTGAAAGCCATATAACTCATTGTAGGGACTTCCGGCTCTGGATTTACAACCATAATCTCCCAAAAGTGCGACAATGGCTGTGCCACCGAGGCATCCTAATGGGAATCTTCATTGCCTTGTAGCCCGGCGTTAATATTCGAGACCTTTTTTTTTTGGGAGGTTTCGGGAATGCATGATGCACATGCGCCACTAGCAGCCTGCGCGACTAGTGTGAGACTCACAAACCCACTAAACCCGGATTCCTCCCCACCCCCCAGGCTCGGTATTACTTTGGCATTACATCGAAACCGTGGGAGAGGCGTCGCTGCCGTTCTCCTTCAATCAGCTCTATCCCTGACTATCATCCCGCATGTCTACCTGCGGTTGGATAGGGGGATGCTATTTTGTAATCCGTCCTGTGAGGGTGCGTTGAGACCATGAGGGCCTGGCTGCTCCCCACCCCCTCCCCCCTCCCTCGGCTCCTCGTCTCGACCACTCTCCCGAGAGACCCGCTCAAACCTCTCCCGCCTGGCCGTTTCCTTGGCTGTCTTGAGTGTCAAAACAGCGTCGAACAAGTTCGTCGCCTCCCTCCATGCCTCCGCCGAAGTCATCATATGGGAGACCATCTCCTTGATGGGTCGGCCTCTCACAGCGGTTGGTGCTGCATCCCGTGCTTCCCTGAGAGCATCACACCGCAGAACAGTATGCTCTACGTTGTCCGTTTCTCCAGAGT
>QVRM01002654.1:67500-97500 GCA_003439945.1 Dermanyssus gallinae | reverse complement strand
TGTTTTGCTGGCAGCAACGTCCAATTGGCCAGCCACAGTGATAAAAATGGTTGTGATAATGATAACAAATTTGATAACAGCGACGACGACAACAACAACAACACCACAACAACAGCATAAGCAATAACAACAACCGCGCCAGTATCGAGAGCAACGGTAGCGCTATTATTAGTAGTAATATATTGATAATTGTGATACATGTACATATTGAAAAAATAAACCTTTGTTCAAAAAAAAATTTTATTATTATTATTATTATTATTATTATTATTATTATATATTTATATATCTATATATATTAGGGAGAAACCACACTAACAGAAATGTCAGCAAAAGCTGCGGCAATGAACAAACAACTAAAGCAATAAATACAAACTAAGCAACAATACAAGCAACAAGAGCATTAACAAACCCATTGCTGGCCGCAGTGCTTGGATTTGCTTTGCCCGATGGCATGGACACGACAGGCCATACGATCAAGCGCTAGATCACCTACCAACGGTGATCAAGTGGAACAACACTTTTTGGGGCGCTGGCCTGATGCGCCTGTTGCGTGTTTGTCACGCCACTTAATAAATAGGGCCCAATAGCTGTGAAAAACTGTGAAAAAGCCAAAAATTGGTAATTCATCTCTTACAACCAGCGGATGGTGGTTTATTTCGGAAGAAGTCAACAATAAGGCGGGGGTGTGGAAAACACGATACTGAGATGTGGCTCGGCCAAGGTCAGAGTTACCCGCCCAAATGGTAAAAACTTTACCAAAATCATCACCACCAACACGGACCACTTCATCTGAACCAATATCTGGTGAATGATTTTTTGGTGGGAAAATCTATATCTAACTGTAGCAGTCAACCAATCCTCATTGATCTTGCTGACGACAGATGATGATGTTGACCATCGTCAAGCTAGCCACAATTTTATGACAATAACCGACGCGTTTGGTTTACCACTCCTAGCAACAAGTTGTTGTAAATACGAACTTCTGGTTGGTCGAGCGGGGGCAAATGGTGGTGGTAGTGAAGTGAGTAAATTCATTTGTCGTCGACTTTGCAGAACAGCACACCTTCCTAAATACCTAACGAATTATTATTTATTATTACATCTCCTGTCTGTATTGTTACAATTACATTACATTATACGTGTTCACTGAGCCTGCGTTTTAAACATATGTAGAATACGTTGTATATGCGTATCCGGAAAACATCACCGACCCAAAAACCAAATAGCTGGCGCTCTGCCTTCGTATTGCATGATTATATTTGGTGCAAATGGGGCCGCAAAATGTACATCGCAAGGGTTGCGAAATAGTTTGTAGTGGAATCCATGGATGGAAAATAGGTAAGAACGTGACACTGCTTCAAGAGCGGTTCCCTCCATGAATACCGAGCAAGGTGGCTTAGTAACAATGCCATTGCCTTGCATTCAGGTGGTCGTGGGTCGGCCACTCTTAAATTGGTTATCATGGATTCAAATTTGAACAATGTGAAAGCCGAAGTGGATAAAATCGACCGTGATCGAACAAAAAGAGATGGTGCATTGCCATCCATCATCAGCACACTGTCCAACATTGCCGGTGTCCTGTAAAACGCCTCTGGCACTCCTCCGACTGAAGTCGTAAGCTGAAGTTGAAAGCGGTTTACCGGATTCTCGACGAACGGTGTCCTCCTCGAGGGACTATAAGTTGGTCTGTTTTATACGTTTCTAGGGAGATTCAACACTCTCTTAAAGAATGTTTCCTTCACCGTGTTAAGAATTTAAACTCTTTTGTCTTCGACACGTTAATCGTAAATCCGTCGTTTGTGCTCCCTATATATCTACAGCATAATCAGAAATATTTTTAATGTCATAAACACTCTACTATGTACCACGAAGCCATCGGCATAGAGAACATGCGGACACAGGGATAGAGGCCATTAAGACGGTCCGATATATCACTGAGTGAGAACATATAATAGGAGCGGGCTGATATTATAACCCTGGGAATAACGAGAGACTGCTGTACAAGGAACGATAGAAGGACTGCCGCCGGAAAAGGTCGGGCGCAAAGGCCTTCTTACAGTATTCTTCTCAGTCGCACTTTGAAGTTTTATAGAAGCGTATTCGTCTGATAATTCACACAAGACCGGTACACAAGACCCCGGGTGCACTACCTGTCGTTGCAAATGCGTCGATAAAGCGCGGGCGTGGACGGTCAGAGGCAACTAGACAACCAGTGCTCTCACTCCCCTATTTTGCTGTAACTGTTAAGTAATCTTGTGCATGCTTTTTGAATTCAGTATTTACGAGACAAATCACTTGTCCGCCATAAAGGACCTGAGTAAGCGAATATATCGATAGATGAAGAGCCATCCCTCTGTGAATTATCGCTAGGTCCACCGCCATCAAAGTAAAACGTGGGCGGCTACGAAATAATACATAGTGAAATCCTCATAGTCCTCAAGAACTTGACGAGTGGCAATTGTCCGAGAAGTGGCACCAGTAATAAACCTACAATTCTAGTCTCCGGCCAGAGTCCGGGCTGCCACTAAGGTACACTGCCATAAAATAAAATTGGCCCGCTGCTGTCGGAAGATCTACGAAAACGATTAATCTGAAGAAAATGTGTGTCTTTGAAGTTTATATGCGGAAAGGGCAAACCAAAATTAGTGGGGTGGACATAGGTATTTATGGAACAGCAGCAATGACGAGCATTGAATGGCGGGGTAGCGGGGTAAGAGATCGACATCTAACTACGGCCTTTGCAGCCCACGGATTTCATCACGTTCTGTGCAACGTGGAGGGTTTTCATGAACCACAGGATGAATGTCAATGCAAACAATGCTGGAGCAAATGTGATCAGTACCACGCCGCGATATGCCCGGCGGTTAGGTCTATAGCAGAACTAGCAAAACGCTAGATTGTTGGCGTCTCAAAAACACGTTTACCTAGATTACTAATAAAACAAAAAAATCAAAGAAAATTGGGAGGTGCTGAGGACGATGGTGTTGTTTTCGGCCAGTGCGATTCTCGCCTGTTTGAGACGGTGGCTGACCAACAGAAAGTGGGCCAATAGGATTCCCCCTATCGGTCGGTCATGCGAGAACCCTAAAGCTACTCAGTGATGCGAGAAGCATCCATGAACATCGAAACGCTCAAAGGTAAACGTCTCTGTTAAGAGAAGAATATCGTACCTTGTGAGGTCGCTGTTTAGGTCCACCGGAAGCACTCTCCGTATGCCCTCATAAATCCACTGGCACATCGTTCATTGAGCAATCGCCCCCTGGAACGATTTGACTAATAGTTGCGGTTGGACTGGTCACAAGATTGGGCCGAGTTGTTCTGGGTGGCTGGCCCTTTTGACTTTGGTTGCCGTCTTAGAGATCAACGCACGACTTGGTCAAATGTGTCAGTTATCATGTTCATGAGTGAGCGATGGATAGGTGTTTAATTTTTTGGCAGCAAGTTTATTTCTGTCGCCGTTACGTGCGCTGTCATGACGTGATCTTGGTATGGATGGGTGATACTCTGCTGCGGCACGCCCCATCGTGTTGAAGCAAACCATTGAGCTGGTCGTGTATATAGTACCGCTCGCATACATGGTATTCTTCTTTAGACGATGTGTCTTCGACAGTATATATATGTATATACATATATATATATATATATATATATTATCAAAGGGGCTTCTATCGTATTTTTATATCTATAATTTGTGTATATATGCAGTGAGGCCAAGTGGCTCCCGTCGCGTCGTGTGTCGCTGCGTTGAAAGCTAAATGCTGGTATAGATATACGTACAGTCATATATACACCTAAACGCCCACACAAAAATGCTCACACACCCAAACACACACATATATACACGCTCGTTTTTGCTGTCATTCACACCAATCATCTTGTATGGCTCGTAGCAGACCAGGCGTATCACTGGAAACAACTCCTCTGTCCAGGCGTATCACTGTAAACGACTCCGTTAACTTGCTTCTTAGCCGCGGGAAAAAAAGGAATCGAGAAAGCCTGCCGTTTTGTTCTCCTCGCCCCACTACCGTTTCGACGCTACAGCTCCTATTACTACGATTTCTACTATGACTGGCTTTGAACAGTCGCGGCTACTGGGTCGCCACTGGTCGGTTGACGTAGCAGATTCGCCCCATTCAGTCGTTTGCCCGGCTCAGCTCGCGGCAGTTGCTGGACACACAGTTGGGAATTGTTGTTGTTGTTTTCGTCCAGGTCGTTGTTGTTGTTGTTGCCGCCGCTGTTGTTGTTGTTGTTCTGGTTGTTGCTGTTGTTGCCGCCGCTGTTATTGTTGTTCTGGTTGTTGCTGTTGATACCGTCATTATTGTTATTGCTGTTGTTGTTGTCCTGGCTGTTGCTGTTCATACCGTCTATATTATTATTATTGCTGTTGTTGTTGTTCTCGTTGTTGTTAATGTTGCCGTTGTGGTTGTTGCTGTTAATACCGCCATTATTGTTATTGCTGTTGTTGTTGCACTTGTTGTTGTTGACGGCCGTGTCAGCGTGATGTAATCAATGAAGAGCTCGCCCGTTACGCTGCCATCATCGCAGCCACCGGCACCTTTTGTGTCGCCACCGTTAAATCGCTCTTAGCCGCCGGAAATCCCGGCCCACCTACAGACGCACACGCGTGCAGATATATACAGCTGGGTCCGTCGAGTGCACTACGATTTAGGCCACCGCATTTATTATATATAGATATGTATAAATATATAAATATACATATTTATATATATATATATATAGATATGTATATATATAAATATACATATATATATATAGATATGTATATATATAAATATACATATATATATATATATATATATATATATATATATATATATTTCAGGCTGGTTGTAATCGCACGTTCGGTGTCTGAAACAGAGTAGACTGAGAAAAACATTAGAGAACATTTGTTTTCATTTGCAATGAATCGCAGCGTCGTGAACGAAGCCACGTAAAAAACAAGCGTTTATACGTCTAAACACAACCTCCTTAAAAAATTAATCCTACAGTTTACACGTCGTAGAAATTGTTGTTGTTGATTGTGTTATTATTATTATTATTATTATTATTACGGTTATTGTTTTTATTGCTGCTGTTTTGTTGGTATTCTCGTCGGAACCGTTATCAGTCAGCTTCTATCTCAATTCGCATTTTTCAGCTTAGATAATAAAAACATAAATTTAATTTTTTCATACTTGTATAATTCTGTGGGAGTTTTATGAAAAAAAAAAGATAACGCTGTTCGCGTATTCATCACTACCGTTCCTTTGCAGTGCAACGCTCAAAAGCCGTAAGGTGAAGTCTGGCTTCTGGGTTATCCGACCGGACGCTTCATAAAAGAACGTAGTCGGCCTCTGTCGACTATCATCTACTACACTTCCTATTCTCATCCTTCATTGCGATCATCTCTCATGTCGCGGTCTATTTGACCAGTCTCTCATTCTCTGCTCATCGCTTTGTTTTTCAACGCCTTTTTCGTTTTCACTTTTTGTTTCCTATACTCTTTCTAAGTGCTCTTTTTTTGGTTTTTAATGCCTTCAATTGTTTCTGCTTGTTTTTGAATGTGTTTTTTTAAAGTTTTTTTCGTGTATTTTTTAACGCCTGCTTCAATTTCTTCTCTTGTTTTTAACGATTTATTTAGAACTTTCTTTTTTTCAACGCTTTCTTCAGTTTCCATCTTTGTTTTTCAACGCTTGCTTCCGTTTATCCCCTTGTTTTTCGTTGCTTTCTACAGTCTTTCTTTTTACTGAAACAAGCTGATTGGCTGTCTCTGCTACATGTTACTAAGCGTGATTGCCGACGATAGCAATCAATCAATTGAGCGGATGGTGAACATGTGTTCATTGTTTCGGCTGTGCCTGAACACTGGTTCCCCATTCAGCCAATCGTAGAAACGTAAACTACTTTATTATTTATCTTATTTTGTTTTCACAATTATTTTTACTGGCTGGTTTCGTAAAAATCTCGAAAAGACGCCGATATTTTAACATTGGTGTACCCTACGTCGCATTGTTGTATTAGGTCACAACAATATGAGTCGCACGCAAACAGAACATGAATATATAAGGAAACTTCTGCTGACTTCGTTAGCGTTGGAATGCAGATGTAAAACATAAACAACTAAAATTGGGATCACATACTGTCGAACAACAATGGCGCCTAATAAACTAGCGCTGTAGGTAAGCGTAGAAAACCCATGGCCTCAAGCTTCCCCCAGTATGAGAAACTTGGATTTGAAGTTAGAGGTTCGTTAGGCAAGTATGTTGTCTGTCAGCCTTTCAGTAAATATACCTGTGAGTGCGTTTGGAACGCCGAAATGGGATTTTTGATCCTCTAGCTAAATCTTGACAATGAGCACGAGCGAGAAGGATAATGTCGAACAGGCCTTGCAGCTGCGCGATCTTCGTAGCAGGCATACATTGAGAAAGAGACGTACGCCATAAGGGAGCCACATTGTAAGACCTTCGGCCATCTGCTTCGCTCCGACTCATCGGAAAATATATATATATATATACCGATCATGATAATAAAATAATCATAATTTGTTAATGAAGGCTGACTAACTGGGTAAACAGAACTGGTTTCAGAAAAAAATGTGAGTTATTATACATCTGCGTTTAAATTTATCAAACTGTGTGCAGACCATGTGCTTGATGATAAGCATATGCAACACTATTATCTGCAAGTCTTACAATGGGAAAGTATGCTGAGTAGAAAAACACAAAACAGATAGAGGTGATTCGCAGCAATGCGAAAAAACGAAATATATGCAAACCGAAAAATAATATCTTTAATATATTAGCATTCCAAAATGTTTGTCTAAATTTCATGGAAATAATTTGTATATATATATATATATATATATATATAAATACACATACATATATTGTTTAGACTAGTATTTACATTTATAGATGTTGTGAAGAAGTGAGCTATTATGTTTCACCACTACCGCTGTCATCAAGTGTTGTGTTACGTCGCTAAATTAGGCCATTATAGAAACGTTTGAGTACGTAGTCTATGTTTCCTACGATGGAACGATTGCGTTTGGTCGTGAACTTGGACCCTTTAAACTTTAACCCCTTCCTAGTACTCTATGTGTAACAATTGGTCATAGATATATATACATATATACGTCTGATGCATTTCGTCAGCCAATGCGTAAAAGACGCCATTTCTTGCATTCGGTTCAAGATGACGAACAAAAATTAAGGTTGAAGCTAGTAAAAACGCGTAAGCTCAAGCCAATGCTCCTAAAGGGAGACCACTATCCATTATCCGAGCGGAAACTGGCACACATTGTGTATTACGTATGTAGTCGACGGTTTTCAGCTCAGTTCTGTGAGCAAAACCGACAAACGCATCAAGCGTAGTTCGTGCCTTTCAGCGCGAGTTAACACACGAGCTGATGATAGCCGTGCAATGTTTAGTGTATTAAGTTTGAACCACGTGGCGGCTATCGCACGCCGAATCTGCTCGCAGCTGGGTTAGCTGGAATACAGTCAGGGCATTCGTTTTCGGCACCTTAAATTATTATTATTATTATTATTATTATTATTATTATTATTATTTGCGACAAAGTGTAGGTAGCCGACTGCCGCTCTATATTAGCAGATGTCACTAAGGGCAGTTAGCTTGCCTGTTGAAATGCGTTTAACGCGCCTCAAATTTTGAGAGCGCGTCATTATGCCTTCGTTTCTTTTCTCTTTTTTTTAGTAATTATCTCTGCGGAATATTTACAGCGCCTGTTTGGCCATGACCCCAAAATCCGCTCGCGTCAACCAGTTGGTGACGGTCGTTTTGACCTTGACGATTCGAACCGACGAATGGTCCACTCTCCTCATCTATTTTCTATGGAGTGCTGAGTCTTGCATAAATTAATAATAATAATAATAATAATAATAATAATAATAATAATAATAATAATAATAATAATAATAATAATAATAATAATAATAATAATAATAATAATAATAATAATAATAATAAAAGAAAGTCATTGAAATGAGCTACGAGTAAAGTATACACAGAACAGGTCGAGCATGAGCGTTCTGCTTAAGTTAGTTGATGAGCAGCGCGCCCTGGACAAGTGCTGTAATCCACGCCATAAATCCCACAATATGCTCAATTACTGAAAAGCTAAGGGCAGCTATACACTGGTTACAATAATGGCAAGACTCGGGATTGAATACAGCAATGAGTAGCGTTGGAATAAAGATACTCCCAATTGCCCGTTCTTGACTTCTGACCAATAAAATACTCAGCATGACACTTACTGATCCTCTCTTGATAGATCAGGAAAGTGCTGCGACAACTAACCAAAGACGCTTCGGCCACACTTACGTGTCTACTCTAGGTAAAAGGAATTCAAGCAGAACATTTTATATTGCATCAGATATCGTATTTGTAGTTATAGCAACACGAGGGCCAAGTAAAATCGTTTAAATCGAACACGAGATAAAAAAAAAGGGGTTCTGTTTTATTTTTTTGTCTAATACGAACAAATAACAGTTAGACAAAAATAGTTTCGTTTTGTATTCACGAATACGTCTTTAAGCTTTATGGAGATAATATTTCATGATAAAGGTCACATCTTACGTACTTATATTATGTACTTACCGCCAATGAACTAGAAAACACACGACGATACGGTCACGACAAATTAAAAGCATTTCATCAGACTGGGTATTATTATTATTATTATTATTATTATTATTATTATTATTATTATTATTATTATCATCGATACGTACACGTACTTGCTAACCAGCAGAGTCTGAGTGGCCTATATCGCACGCCAGATGAGGCTTGTGAACGCTCCCTTCCTATATACTGCAAGGAGGGGCAGGTTTGTTACGTCCTTTGCTCCGCACCGCTCGCCTTTCGATGCCATTAGGTCGAACCATGTCCCGCTAGGAGAAAGACAACAAAAGTGAAGTCTACTCTTTGCGTTTGTTATATTCTGTATGCACGACGGCGGAATTTACGGCGTGTTACGGCAGCTGTCTGGATGACGAACGCTTCCGTTCTCTGCATATGTCATGAGGGTACGCATATATAATTATGTTAAATTAGCGCGTGTGTATGACAGTATGAGAGGACGTAGATTACACGTCTAACAGCGTAGTACACGTGTAATCCACTTCTTATCTTAACCTTAATCTTGGAGGATTGGTTATCTTGCAATCTCACATTTTGTGCTCCTAGGTCGGGCAATAACATCACCGTCACAAATGTTTGTAATATCATCACTCGTACCCCGAAGCAAGACTTCTCCGAGTCCATGTTCTGTTGGAAAACAAGATTTGTTTTAACGATATATGTATATGCAATGTTTAACACATTTATTTAAATTCGGTAATTCTTCATTAAGCTTAATCAACAATTGAAACAATTAGGGGCATTTTGCAGAAAATGCTATCGCCCGTGTCTGCAAATATATATATATATATATATAGTATAAAAAAGAGTTTGTCTACATATACTCGTATATATATATATATATATATATATATATATATATATATATATATATATATATATATATATATATAACAACAGAGAAGGGGTGGATTACACGTCTAACGGCGCAGTAGACTCCCAATAATCATCTGGACTATACTGGAGAAACAATTGGCGGCCGGGTTGACCACGTATGTGTCATATGCAAACAAAGGTCAGTGTATCTGCGTTGCTGGTCAAGCTTGAGCTGAATCAAAGTTCAGCCACAAAAAGTATGATGATGATAAGGGTGATTATGAGTGTGATGCGGACTAGAGAGAGAGAGAGAGAAAGATGAAAGAGGGTTATTATACATCCACAAGTGCAATCTACTCACAGCTTATTTGAGCTTTAGCATTAGCGTCAGTGATCCAATGTGTAGTCAACGCGAATGAGACGAGAAGTTGTCTATCTGATCGTCGGCTTGACTACCTGCTCGTATGTCATGCTTTAATGGCAAGCCAAGCAAGTTTTCATTATTTACCCGCTAGGCGAACTATCTAGTCCAGCAGTAGTTGCGGCATTAGTTGTTACAGAGCAGAACAAAACAAACTACAACTTGAATACGTTATGCCAGAGTCTTGAATGTGTGACAAACGCCTTTAGCTAGGCAGCCATATTAATAATAACACTAGCAGCAGCTGCTGCAGCAACAGGTAACCTAAACGGATCATGGTCGCGCCTTACCGGCGGGGTAAGCCAAGACATACCGGTCCGGCTAGCATGCCGAGAGAGCAGCTGACAACAGTATTAGTATCAATTAGTTCCGTGATGATGATGATGAGAATTAGGATGCAGCTGATGATGATGGTGATAATGATAATAATTATTATAATTATCATGATATGATAGTAATGAACAATAAAAACAATTCGTGGTAATGAGAGTGGTGATTGTGCTCGTCACCAAGATGGTAGCGATACGCGGCACTCTCTCTCTCTACACGCTGAACAGGTGCTTGGTGCCCTGTCACGCTAGAGACGAGAAGCCTTTGTTTGAAGCTGCTGTTTCAGGGTTGATGTGGCCGCAGAAACAGCAGTAGCACCCACAACAACAAGAGTAGCAGCAGCACCCACAACAACAACAGTAGCAACAACAACAACAACAACAACAACAACAGTAACAACAACACCATCAGCAGCAACAGCCACAACAACAACACCGTATGACACCGTCGCCGGCACTATGGTGCCAGAACGGCCAACGAGTGGATTGGTTTCGTTTCCGGTGGCGTGCCGACTAGTCGGTCGGCGGTAGGACTAGTTAGTTGCGTGTCTAACTAATATCTCGTCGTGACGGTGACACACCCGCCTACCTAGTAAAGACTCTGGTACTCGAAGTAGTAGTAGTAGTAGTGGTAGTAGTAATAGCAATCGTAGTCGCTGGACGAGACACCGGCCACGTCGTGACCAACAAAGACAACGAATCAAACAAGGACAAAAAACTGTGACCGAGAGACACGCACAAAGAAAGAGAGATAAGGCGGGGGGGGGGGGAGAGAGAGAGAACGAGATAGAGGGGGAGAGGACGGAAGCGAGGATACAAATACGAGATAGACAAAACAATAAGCAGATAGATAAATGGATAGATTAATAGATAGATAAAGAGGCAAATGGGCATACAGATAAAGTTAGAGTACACGACGTGAAAACAACACACACGGATAGAAAAAGGCAGAGAGAGATGGGCGGGAGAGCTTACGTGGTAGGGGAACAATAGAATATACACATACAGAAAGATAAAGAAGAGGGAAAATGTGCAATATATATATATATATATATATATATATATATATATATATATATATATATATATATAGATAGATATACATATATATTAAGAGAGAAAGAGAAATATGGTAGAGGAAGGGGAAAGAGAGAGAGAGAGAGGCAGACCTGAAAGCGAAACGAGCATATATCGACGAGTATACAAGGTGCCACGGCGAGTTGATGTGGTGTCGCCTACACGAAAGTACACGCGTCGGCAGCTAGACAGACGCTGCTGTTTTCTCGACGAGAGTCGGAGCCAGTCTATTGGGGCGACGCCACGTGACGCCACAGGCTGTCGTCCATGGCAACTGGCCATGACTGTGACGCACACGGCACGGTGACGGGGTGTCAACGGGACGTCGACGATGGTGGCGCTACGAATACGAACAAACGGACGAATTAACGAGATCGCGAGTTGAACTGTTTCGAGTCGAGCGCAAAGTCTGCCGGCAGCGCCCCCTCGCATGACGCTGCTGCTGATGACGATGATGATGACAGAGGCGAGGGACCATATGCAATATTTGGTTTGGCCGCCGTCGTGGCGACGCCGCTGGCTCTGGCAGTTGGGGGATGGATCATTGGCTTGGTGGCCGGCTTGTCAAGCCGGCCACGCAGAGCTTGACGACAAAGGACGCGCGAGAGAGAGAGAGACACAAAGCGACGACGAGAGAGAGAGAGAGAAAGAGATGACAAGCATGTAGCGATGCCAATGTTAGCTAATGTAGACGCTGGGAGCTGATCATCATAATGATGATGATGATGATGATGTTGTATCCTTCGTCGTCGTCGTCATCATCGTCGTAGTAACTAGCTAACCGTGTCAATAATAGCAACAGTAGCAGCAGCAGCACAACTGCTGTAGCGGCGACAGCAGCAGCGACAGCAGCAGCATGTCCAGAGATACCGGCGTCGACCAGTGAGTCGTCGTTCGTGTGTTGATTGGTTGGCTCGCTGGCCCGTCTGGACTGGTCGCTTGGTGGTGGTGGTGGTGGTGGTAGTTCATCACCTGACGTGACCAACCTGACGTCCAACTGTGCCACACCATCCAGTCACGAGCGTCGAAACGCGACGATGGATCTTGCATCGTCTTCAGTGCGCAAGTTGCTGCTGCAGCTGCCGGCGTCCTGTTTCGCCTACTTGTGACGGCGGCCACGCAAGGCAACGCAAGGCCCAACACCATTCATTGCAGTCACTGACTGCCCTGTCGGACAAGCGGCAGTGCGGACGGCCAACCAGGACGGCCAACCAGGACACGTTGCGCGGACCAGTTGGACCATTGGACCACCGACCAACCACCAGCAGCAGCAGCAGTAGCAAAAGAGCTAAAAGCGCGCGTGCGGCGCTTGCAGAGCAGAGAAGCGTCACGGTTGCGTGTCAGAGCACTGCCCATCGACCGTTCACGCAGCACCGTGAGCAGATTTTCAGTTCGAGCTCGTGCTTCGTCGCCTCCTTCCCTTTTCGTCGCTTCCTTCTTTTGACGTCGCCGTCGTTGTCGTCCTAGGGGTAGTCGAAGTCGTTTGCTGCGCCTTGACCTCCTTTATTGGTGTCCTTCATTGGCCTGGTCGTCGGTTGTACATACTACACGCAGACCCCCAGGAGATACAGAACAGAGCCGGCCGACCCACCGACCGACCAAAACACAAACCTCTGCCGCCGTTTGGCCAGCCAGAGCTTGCCCCGAGCTTGCCCAACGTATCCAAGATAGAGATCCTCCGCAAGTTGCTGTCAAGGCTCGCCAAGATGCAGCCTGCCCACCGGTTCGTGCGGAGCGTCAAGCTGAGTGGTCAGACACTTCTTCTGGACGCTATCCGTGGCGGTCAGAGGTCTCCGATTCCGGCCGTGGCGGTGACACGCCAGGGAGCCGTCGTTGGGCGCGTGGAACAGCGCGGCAAACGCAAGAGGAACACTGTCTCCCCAGCGGCGAACTTTGCGAACCTTCGCGCTGTGCCGTTTGACCCGCATGCGCTTACGCAAGCCTACGACCCGATCAGGTGGGTAGTGACAGATGCCGCCAGGCCATGCTAGAGGGTGACGAGCATCCTCATCTTTTAAAACCACGCGCAGTTGTTACTGAAAAGGATCCCATGGAGGGGCGTTTTATTATTAGTATTATTACTATTATTATTGTGGTTGTTATTATTCGCCTCGACTTGGCTGCTCTAAGCTCCCTCTACCACCAAATATACAAACTTAATTTAGATATATGTAGCGATAGTGCAAATATATTTGCATTATCATACGTTCCAACTCACTTATTCTTACAGTTTATTTTAATGTGATACAGCAAATAAATGTATTTAGGTATAGATGAGATGAACACTCATGAACACCTCGCACAAGCTCCTATGACAAGGTGTTACGAACGTTAAGCGATGCAGCTACATTACTCTAACGTACAGTTGATTCAAAAACTCAGGAACCCAGATATCATCTTATCCCGAGTATGTGCTTGTGCTATATATTGCAACGCTAAGAAACGCTCTCGTGACAAATGTGGACCTACCACTCTCGGAGATGAACGTCAAGAAATTCATGGAAGGTGAGCTGGGTCAGTTTTTAATGGGAACTACAAAAACCCAACCAAAATACGTGCGTTAAATTGAGTTTGACCACGTACCTCGGCATATGGGCCAATTATATTCTACAGGATTTCATTATGATAGATGAGACTGGGCCTGAGTCCCCTACGTACGCGTAGATGGAAATGCTTCGTCGGTTTCTCGAGGTGCTACGTAAAGTTTGTCGAGTTGCACGGAAGAACTTTATAATAATATTCGGACGTCTGTATCACCAGTCAACCAGGTATGCTTCTAACCAGCATGCTTGCTTAATCGGTAACACAGTGGGATTTAACCTGCATAATGAAGCAATATGCTTGTGGTATATTTCGCAAACAATGCATATGAGGTGCCCGAATAAGCAGCTGAAACCTTCGAACGTTCTCGCGCTCGACTCTGCCTTCGCGATCTATACTGTTCGGGCTGACCCTCAGCCAAGATGTAACGTCCACGGAACTGCTTTGCGCATCGCTTCATAGACGGACCCCCATAAAGGCAAATGTGCAACGGTAAGGCTTCGTGAACGGAACACAGTTTGGCAATCTGGCAAATTCAAGATGGAGCGCTACTCAACGGACCTAAGCGCAGAAATTATGAAAATCTACACCGTGAAAGAGAAACTCTGTGCGGGCATTCTAGCGAGTTCTTTATGAACGGTACGGTCGACGTAACCGGTCTTGTGGGACCACAATTTGAGAGCTTGCAAGAGTTTTACACGACAGGTTCAGCACGTTATGTTTTAAGTCGTAGACGATCACGGAGCGCCCGTTCAACTGAAAGGGTCGCCACTGTGACCGACAGTGTGGCACAATGTCCGAAACATTGGTTCCGCGGCGTGTCCATCGGCCGGGACACCGTGCACCCTTTCGAGCACCTCAACGTGGTGAATTTTGAAGTTGAATCTCGCGATGGACACATAGCCTATGGATCGTCAGACGTAGCTAAAGTTTACCAATTGGCTTCCGAAGGGATGCAGCGTGATGCCGATTTTCCGAGTGAGGAAAAATATTTGTTTCAACAAAACCCATTTCTATCTGAACAGAAGTGTTAGTAAACAACACTGTCGCAGCAGGGCAACCGGGAACCCTCACGTGCTCCACACAAACAGCCGTTATATATGCCATACCTACGAGTATGTGGCAGTCTGCTACAAAGGAATTATTTGATCTTTTTTTGATCCACGGCGAACGTTATTGCAGCTTGATTTTTTCAACGCTAATTTTCTGTGGCCGAATTCGGGCGGAATCGATGCAAGCGAATTCTGGCTTTAACAAAATGATGCCACACACCATATTACCGGCAAAATATTTGAGCTTTTGAGGATGAAATGTCCCGGGCGATGAAAGTGCTAAAAATTGGGTATTCCGTATACAGCTTGTAAACATAGGAAAAAAATATCAGCACCTCGCCTCACAAATTCGTATTTCTTTAGAAGTGGCATTTTATCTGTATTGGAAGAAAAACTAAAATATTTTCTCTTGTTTGTAGATATATATATATATATATATATATATATATATATATATATATATATATATATATCGCTTCTTTGCTTATCTGTCTTAGGAGTCGCTGGCCTTCCCTTCCGATGTTATCTCCCTGTCTATCCACTACTTAGCAGTGCAGGTGCTAGTAAGCGTTATTGATTGCTACTTAGAAAGCGAAACGCTTGGCAGAGTCCAACGGGTTGAATGCATAATTAGGCTATTTGCACTTGCGGCAGTCAAGTTTTAGCAAATATATATATATATATATATATATATATATATATATATATATATATTCATGATATAGATTTGTAAAGCGAACGCGCATATCAAGAGTGTAAAAAGCGGCAATGTCCACCTTTAGGCATACTGAGAGTGTGTTAAAGACGACCGAAGCCACATAAATGCCAATTCACCGCGTTCCCCCACAAAGTTGGCCGATAGCCAATCTAAGAATGCCTTAGTAAGCGCACGTTGATTTGTTTTATCCACGTCTCTGGAAGATATGAATTCTATCAACGACAGTTAATCCTAGTCCTAGACTAGTATATATTGTGACGAGCAAGCAAATGTCACCTCTGTCTATCAGTTTATCTTTCTAATAGCCATCACGTCTGCCACAAAATTCTGAGTGGTAGCACAACATATACAATAAACCTTAGGATCGACCTATTGTCGGCCTTGAAGATTCTTGAGTCTGATGTCAAAGCAATGTTCCCAGCAATGCAGCATGCATCAGCTAAGGAAGCACACATCCGTTACAATGCTAGACAAAGAGAGAGCTACGCATATATAGAGAGAGGATCGTCCGTACTGCCGAAAGATCAGTTTTTTGGTGCTTCATAAACGGGGATTCTCAAACAAAGGCGCTAATTCATAAATTCGAAGGAGGAAGACAAGGCGCCTGTATTGTGGCGTGTACATTTCAGGGTCTTGTTTTTTCATAGCAAGGCAGCGGAAAAGGATTTGGAAGATGTTCGCCAAGGACACAAGACTTTCAGATATGTACACCGGCCACCTTTAAATTGGTTTGCATGGTTCCCAATTTAGACAAGGTAAACGCTGGAGTGGATTAACAAAATTGCCATGACATGAAAAACCGTACACGGGCATTAGCCTTACGGAAAAAATAAAATAAAATTATTGATCGTTCCGGATCGCTGCGGAGAATGGCAGGCAGATAGACAAACAGACAAACAACAGTTCGACAATTAGATGACCGGGCAGAAGTAACAGACAACGTAACGGCTCGGCGACGGGCCCCACTACGAGAGCAAAGTGGCGCTGTTCTACAAAACATACCACTGAAGCTATACGCAGCTATATGCCTTTTCTCATGACACTAGCTCACTAAGTGTGCTACGTTTACTTGTGGAAGAAATACACGCATACAACGTGTGTTCGCGTACATCATACTCCTTTGTCTGTTTTGATTCGCCCGTCCGTAATGCGTGTTCCGTTGCCGTTGTGTTTCCGGCCGTGCGCGATCGACCGAGAGAGGAACTGTTGTGACGACGACGAAAAGCCTCCTAACCACACGAAGCCATCAGAGGACAGAGTTTCGTTCCAATGTCGGCGGGCGGGCGGGCGGGTTCATGCAGCGGGTGAGGTTGGTGGGTCATGCATCGGCGCTAACCTTTGCTTTGCTTCCGAGTCAACGCTCGTGGAAGTGTCCCGCTGCATGCATTGATATACGGAAGCATCACGAAAGCATGCGACGCTCGCAGGCGGGCTAAGTCTCCAGTCGTAGACGGCGTATTTAACGAAACCACAATAGTAGTAGTAGTAGCAAGAACAACAACGATAACAGCCAAAAACAACAACGACGACAACAACAACAACAACAAATATAATGATGCACAGGAATACAATACACGCAAGCTGTCAGAACATTAACACTGTATGTGCCTAAAATGTCACTGACTACAATGCAACATTCAACAATTATTGGATACTCTGCTTTCCTTTTCCATAGGGAAATACGCTTGTCATCCTCTCGAACAGCAATTTTTTCCCATCGTCAGTCCAACTACAACCACCACCTACCATCGTTTCCACGACTCATAGCATGAAATAACGTGCATGATTAAAAAAATGGCTACACATCGGCATTGGGAAGCAATCGACCAACATGGATACCAGCCTAGAGATAATATTGTCAACTGGCATAGACATAAGCAAGTTATCGGGATTATGTAGGTGCCAGTCATTGTTTGTCATGGTTTTAGTTGAAGTAGTTCTGTATTTTTTTTATTTCAATGTGATGTGTTCATGTCGAACGTACAACTTAATACGCGTATTGAAAACTGATTAAAAGTGTATATGTACACCAATTCCTTTATTATGAATTACTAGTTATGAACTCAATCATAATATCGCACGAGGTGGGCAAGTGTCAAGCCTGCGATTTCCGCAACCTTATAATCCTTCGTAAAAACGCGTTTATCATTTGTATGAGTGATTTTGATATTATCACGTCAATGCTGGACTACCGGGTAGATGTTTCACTTCGTTCATTACTGTACGTTCGCGGAAATAGTTTTACTGTGAGTACTGCGAACTGCCCGTATTACACAATCAAATATAAATTATATATATACAGGGTATTACAGGAATATTTGATCAACGATATATGGAATTGTAGAGCTCGTTAAGGCAAATATTTTTTCCAATGGAACATGGTCTCTAAGAGACCCTGTTTCGGCATGAGAGTTAAATTACTACAATTTGTGACATTGGTGTTTTTGCCCGACATAGGAGCATAGAATGTGCTGTTGCGAGACAACCACCTCCTATACAGAAACTAAACACACCGCCGTGTTCGTGAGAAAATTCTGCTTCTTTCGAAGAACTCATAAGGTCGGTCAGAAGATGCTACATGGTCGCTTAGAAGAGAATTCGCCAAAATGAAGTTATTTTATTAATCTTCACGCCCAATACCTCAAAATCATTACCTTACGACCACTTACAGCGCTCTAAACTAACATATTCAGGCAAATGCGCATTTCATGACGATCCTTTTGGTACCAAATCTATGTCAATGCGAGCTGTGGTTGCGGAGTAATTACGATTTTTTGGTGGGATGTCCAGATTAAGTGAATGTAAAATGACTGTGTGGCGACGTTCACTACCGCCGACGTGTCGCGCGACAGCCGCAGCGCGTCATTTTACATGCACTTAATCTGAACATCCCGCCAAAAAATCGTAATTACTCCGCAGCCACAGCTCGCATTGACATATATTTGGTACCAAAAGGATCGTCATGAAATGCGCATTTGCCTGAATATGTTAGTTTAGAGCGCTGTAAGTGGTCGTAAGGTAATGATTTTGAGGTATTGGGCGTGAAGGTTAATAAAATAACTTCATTTTGGCGAATTCTCATTTAAGCGACCATGTAGCATCTTCTGACCGGCCTTATGAGTTCTTCGAAAGAAGCAGACTTTTCTCACGAACACGGCGGTGTGTTTAGTTTCTGTATAGGAGGAGCGGTTGTCTCGCAACAGCACATTCTATGCTCCTATGTCGGGCAAAAACACCAATGTCACAAATTGTAGTAATTTAACTCTCATTCCGAAACAGGGCCTCTTAGAGACCATGTTCCATTGGAAAAAATATTTGCCTTAACGAGCTCTACAATTCCATATATCGTTGATCAAATATTCCTGTAATACCCTGTATATATATATATATATATATATATATATATATAAAGTAAGATTAACGATGTATATATACAAGGATAGCATGCAACTCTCGACGACATCTTGTTGCTCCGACGATACGCCGAGTAGCGCAAAGCCAGAAGAGAATCTGGTCAGAGACTTGCAGTGGACGGAATAGCTGGCGCATACACTAAACGCCTGAACGCACTGAGCTTAAGCACTTCCAGTGAGTGAGGAAGCAAAAAGGGCACACAGTGGATACTAAATCGAGATGCAGAGATAGGGAAACGGGTCGAAAACGAAACAAACCTCCAACCAAGTAAGCCTCAACGTTAGCCGCTGTGAGCAGGTCTTCGGCACCGGAGGCCGTGAACCAACCGGAGGACCAGCGGGCCGCAACGGTGCAGTCGCACCTGCACCTGCCCGCCAGTGCCCGACGCGATAGCGGGCCAACCAGGCAAAGGGCAATAGACGTATGGTCTGATGGACGGATGGATGGGGGAGGACGAAGGCTCAGGTTTGCTCGGGAATCACTGCATAGTCAGATTCCGGAAAGTCATTGAATCATGGAACAGCTGCCAGCAGCGGCGGTGACATGCCACCCTTCCCGACCGGCGACTTCGGTCGGTGAGCGGACTCCGATTGATTGAGCGATCGAAAACGAGAACACAACAGCGAGCGCAATGCGATTCGCAAAGACAAAGAAGAAGAACAGGAAGAGAACGACCTAAAAGGGAAGATAAAAAGAAAACCCAGGTGTGCCTGCAGAAGAAACAGGTAGATAGAGAGAGCCAAGAGAAGATCTGCGAGAAGGGTCGAGGTACATTAGTAATTGCCGCTCCCCCAACTTCCGAAACTCACGTGCTTCTGCGGATTCGCATCGTGGTTTGGCGACCCTCTGTTCAGAAGACTCCCTCAACAGATAGCGGTGGGTTGAGGGGTTAGGGGTGTGGGTGGGGGTGAGGAACAACGAACAACTCGAAGAAGAACAACGACAACAACAACAACAACAACAACAGTCGAGGAGGACGGAGGCTGGATGCGCCCTCTCCCCGGTCGGGAGCCTCTCTCGGAGGCCAAATGCCGAAGCATCACGACGGCGTTAGTTCGGCAAGCATACGAGCGGTGCGTACGGATAGATTGCCGGCTGGTACTGAATCGTACGATCGAAGCCACTAGCGACATAGCGCTATTGCTTCGAACGAGCGTCGGTCCGAACGCTTCGAATTTCCGTCTCTCAAACCGTTGGCGTTTGTATTTTATTATAAGTGTAGGTTTCTTGTTTTCAATCGTGACATGAAACTCGTTTCATGGTGAAGAGTTGATCGTAGCAAACAAACGCCGTTTGTGTTGCTGCGGTGCACCGCGGCATGCCTGCCCGTATCGTTTAGACTATCGGCCGACGACCGTGAACTACGAAAAGTGGCATCAGCAATAACGGAACACAACAAAACAACAAGCACAACTTACTAGCTAGTAAACACTGGCAAAGGAGCCAGATAGTTCTACAACAATAGCACGATCAACAGTGAAACAAAGCATATTGACAACGGTTACCGCGGACATGATGAGACTCATGTGCTCTGCGGTGTGTTAAAGGTCTTCAGAGGCCGTTGGTTCTCAAGAAACGATTCGCGTCCTAGACCGCCAGTTTTGTCCCCGGCCGACAACTATATACGAAAAGTGTATGAGTAATGGTAACAGCACAACTAACAGCATACATAACGCTGGTGCTTTTGCTAGCACTGGCAGAAATGCAATTTAAAACAACAATAACGGCAGCAACAACAACAACAACAACAACGCGTAGAATATCAGCAGCAGTGCCAAGATACTCCAGAAGCCTTTGCTAAGCGCTGGTTCTCTTCAAGCTCCAGCAATTGTTACTAAGAACTGAGGCCGCACTCTAAAGGAGCAAAGATCGCGATTTTCTCGCAGCCGCACTCCAGCCATCAAAGAAGGCTTTATACTCTCGCTACGAAGGTGAACATTCAACTTTCATGACGAAGATGATGATGCTAACTGGGTAAGTTGTTAGGTTATTTTTATGTGGCTTTTGCTGATCAAATCATTTATTGTCATCTTGTCAGGTCTGCTAACGGTGGTTTCGTTACCCTGTTAATGTTGTCGTTGTTATTGTTATATTCGTTTGTGTATTTTTATTGTTGCTGGGAGTTATGAAAGGTTTCGGAAATGCATGGTGTACATAATGCGTCGCTGGCAGCCATTAGTGTGGAACTTCCAAACCCACTAAACCCGTATTCCTCCCCTGCCAAGCCTGAGGCTCGGAATTGCGTGTTCAACATTGTTGTTAAAGCAATTTTGGCAAAATTTACACGGTACACCTATTATAGTTTTTGCTGTTTTCTTATAATTAAAACTTTCATATCGGGAGGAAGAATATATATATATATATATATATATATATATATATATATATATATATATATTGTGGTGATTTAATAATAATTTACAATACGTTTGCACACTTGGCAATGCTCGCCTTATTATATATTCTTGTTTTCTATAAGGTTTTTACTTTTTACCATTCAAGTTGATGATTCTGCGCGTATAGAACGCATCGTAAATGGTGCCAATAATACTATAATTATTATAATAATCACAACGATGTTGATAGTAATGCGCCTCTTCTCGCCAATGACAATCAATACGGAGAAAACAAATCCTGTATTAGCGGAAATGCTATACAGAGTGTATGGCGAGACAATCGGCGCATCGTGATCAATTTGAGGGTGAGCAGTGTCTTGTGTGCGGCTGCTGTCATTATTGTTGCTGTTGTTGTTGTTGTTGTCGTCATTGTTGTTGTTGTTGTTGTTGTTGTTGTTATTGTTACTGCGGCTATAGCCGTCATTGTGGATGACGTTGCGGTTATTCTGTTGCTGTAATCGTCAATCCATCGTGCGATGTTGCTCTACATCTGTAGACTTTGACTGCTCTCGTTGAACTAGAACGTCTGGATTTGAGATCGACTGGCAGTCTGTGGGTCGTTGCAGCAACAGCAACAACAACAACAATATTAATAACAACAACGACAGCGAAAACAACAGCAACAATAATAGCAAATTTGCTATCATACAACGGCGTTTGTCTGCTACCAACTATTATTACTACAATTAACAATTTTTATACCAGCTACTCTGATTTAAATGCTTGAGCCCGCCGCGCTGGGACGCAAGCGCCACCTGGCGTCTATGAGCTCAACCATCGTTGCAGGCTTGTTGTTGTTGTTGCTGTTGCTGTTGTTGTTGTAGTAACCGGAGACTTAGTTACTCGATTGATTGACAATGTTGGTTTATGATCGGAGCTGCATCTTACAATGCTTGAGTTCTAACAAAAATTGTGAAGTGATACAAAAGGTGATAGTAATATATAGAAATCATTTCGGTCGTTACATTACGATTCACTCGCATAGTCCACCTACTATCCACAGTGAACCTCTGACCAGAAAACCGGTAGGAACAGGCAGCCTGTATTTACTGTTGAGTCTTTTCCTTTGATTGTACGCATTTCATCGCTGCGGTGCGTTTTTTACTTAAAGTTGACTTGTTTTGTTTGACAACGTTTGTTGAGTTGAAGATGGCATTTGCTGTGGTCGCTCGCGTTATCTCAGGCTCATTACAAGCGGCAATTATTATTTTAATATATATATATATATATATATATATATATGCAACACTGTGCGCTCTGTTAATGCGGTAGTGGCAGCAATGCGTTCATCCGTTGAGCCGGCCGGCGAGAGCTCAAGCAAGTGGAGAAGGGCTTTTGCTTCTGTTGCTGCCGGCGCCGCCATTATTAACACAGTAGCCTACTGCTAAATGTGGCAGAACTAGCAGAACTATCGTAGATACGTAGCAATATCTACGATTAGCGCGAGCAGACACGGGGTTGGTAGGTGTCGGCTGGTTCAGCAGTCGGAATGACAGTATCAGAATCGGATTCTGTCTCTTCACACTTCGGTCGACGTACCATAATTATTGCAGAGGCCAGCACGACTCGAGTGGTTAGTTGTTCATATTGTTACCGTGATTGTTGTTGCTGTTGTTGTTGTTGTTTATTGGCGATGTTGTTTTTGTTGTTGATGGAGCTGTTGTTGCTGCTGCTGCTGCTACCAGTCATAGTTATAGATAATCATCATCATCATCATAACAGCCGGTGATGGCCGCTACCCGCCATTAACATCAACCGTGGCTTCAAACAGCATACCTATCATCATC
Source organism: Dermanyssus gallinae (assembly GCA_003439945.1). Taxonomy (NCBI): domain Eukaryota; kingdom Metazoa; phylum Arthropoda; class Arachnida; order Mesostigmata; family Dermanyssidae; genus Dermanyssus; species Dermanyssus gallinae. Next base: position 74,285 of record QVRM01002654.1, on the reverse strand, counting down.
ATCTATTTACCTTATAGTGAGCACGATCGGCAAACCGAAAAGCGACGACAGGCAGACGACAAATAGCCTACAAACAACAACAACAAGAAATCACAATAACAACAACAACACCACCAACAACAACAGCAACAACCACAACAACTACGACAACTACAACAACAACGACGGGAACAGCAGCAGAAACGTCACCGAAAACAACAACAGCATGTTTATTAACAACAAAAGCTCATAGATGATAAGACGCTGCCGAAACCGCAGCTGTTATTATTAACTGTGGATGATGTTGCTAAACAAAGCGATACGGCGGTAGCGGTGGTGGTGGCGATGGTCGCCGCATCTGCAAGGAAAACGGTCAGCTGATCTCTTCTGCAAGGAAAACGGTCAGCTGATCTCTCTGCGCTATGTCGTTGTTGTTCTAGTCATTGAGCATGTATGTCTTTCTGTAGCGAGCTGTTTGTTGGCTGTTGACGCTCGGACACCCAGAGAAAAGCAAAAACAGACAGAAAAACATTGACAACAAACAACAACAACAACAGCAGCAGCAGCAGCAACAACAGCATCAACACAAACAAGCATAAACAACTATGAACAAGACATACGTAAACAGCAACACAGACACAACTTAGGCAGGCGAGCGTCCTGCCGTCCGAACCACGCTACCCCGGGTGGGCCACAACCACGACCCGGGGACTCAGGGTCAAACAAACCACGACTCGCGCAGACACTTTTCTGGGTGGCGCCAGTGTAGGCAGACAGACATACAGAAGGACGCTGGCGGCCTCGACTGTGGCCTAGTCCTGAGGCCTGCTATATGCCTGTACTGTCCTGTACTGTACTGTCGACCGAGTAGCTGCAATGTGTCGGCCTGTGGCCAGCGGTCCTTGTCTGCTGCCGGTCTGCTGAACAGAGAGTGTTGTCCTTTTTGCCGAGTATCGCTCAGTCAGCTGTGTGTGTGTGTACCCTGTGGAGCTGTGTAGAAAGACGTGTGTCCTAGCGTTGGCTGTGTGTTTTGTGGTTCTAGGTACACGCAGACATATATATATATATAAATATCATGGGGTTATATATCTGCGTGTCCTGAGGTTAGTCGATACATCTATGTGTCTGGTGGGTGTTATTTGTTCGGCAGTTAACAACTGTGTGCCTGTCCTCTGTGTGCCGTTAACGGGGGGGTGTGTTCTGTGATTGGACAGTAGTGGTACGTTTCGACATTCGCAACTTGCAATGGAGGAGTGGTAGCTTGAAACTGCACCCATTGCTGTTGCTGCTGCTGCCGTTGAACGATTTCGTTGCTATTAACAGAGACTACTCACTTGGGGCCACTTGAGGTCAGCCCTGGCAACTGAGCGCTCGTTTCAAATGGCGAGCGTTTAAGCGTGTTGTGGTCAACGCGTCGTTACACATGCGTTTCGAACAGCGTTTGATACGCCGACGACCGCAGACTGTCTTGTCGTTTTACCAACCACATCGATCGAGAATCGAGAAATGCGTCAATGCGGATGCATCCAGGCCACGGCGAACCCGAATCCAGCAATAGACGAAGAAGGCTTTTGCTTTGTCAGCCTTTGAGAGTACACTGTTACGTGGCCACGTACCGCGACGGCGCCTCACACAGCTGATTGATTGATGATCGACGAGGCGACAGCTGATGATTCATCAGCTGATCTGAATATTGGCTAATTGTCCACCACTGGACAACAATGCGGGGCGGCCTCGCCTTCGAAACGTAGACAGAAGCTCGAATTTGTTGCTGCTGCTCTGCTCCAGATCCAGTCTGATGTCATGACATGTGATCGCGCGTATCTGCGAAAGGTGGTTAGCTGATTTGGATCGATATATACAGACTTACATAATTATTTGTTATACCTATATGTATTGATATATGTTGAGGCAGGCACACGGAGTAGGAGAGACAATTGCTGACGATTTGGTGTGCTGAACCTCTCTTGCCTGGGAACGCGGAAAGAGCTACAAGGAAAACGAGGACAGCAACAACAATAACAACAACCGCAATGCCGAAAACGCGACGAAGAAGAAGAGCAGTGCAGCAACAACAAAAACAACAACAAAGCGTCAACGACAAGATAAACAACAGTGACAGCAGCAGTAGCAACAAAGCAACAACAACAACAACAACAACAACGACAGCATAATCAATCACATCGACATTAACTTTACGGCCAACATCATCGTCATCATCCGCCTCATAACTACCATAATCATCATCATCACCATCAACATCACCATCACCATCATCATCATCATCATCATTGAGTTGCCGGCGTGGTGCAGTGTTATCACGGAGGGGTGTGATGAACCCCACTCGGCCGTTCCGACTACCCCTGTTTCCGTTGGTAGCCGTAGGCGGTAGAGGCGGAGAAAGAGCTCACGGAAAAGGTCGTCATATCACTTTGACAGGAAAGCGTTTGACTTCTTCATTTTCCTCGACGACATCATCCCCATCATCATCATCATTATCGTCGTCGTCGTCATCATCGTCGTCGTCATCGGGAGTATTGTTGTTTCTATCGTCGTCGAGGTCGCGTCGAGTTCGTCTGGCCACCACTGTCAAAACAGGCGGACCTGTTCCAACATCGGCCGGTGGAACCGGCCAATGTTGTTATCAGCCGGCGCGCTCTTTCTGGCTGCCATCGACTGCTGGTGACATCTGGCGACGCGTTAGGTGAGAGAGGTCCTAGTAGCGTATTGTTGTTGTTGTTGCTATTGTTGTTGTTGTTGTTGTTGTTGTTGCTATTGTTGTTGTTGTTGTTGCTATTGTTGTTGTTGTTGTTGTTTTTATATTGTTGTTGTTGCTATTGTTGTTGTTGTTGTTGTTGTCGTTGTTATTGTTGTTGCCGTTGTTGTTAGCCTTATGTCGTGGTTGTTGTTGTTGTAAACCTTTAGTGATTATTATTATGAGTGGTATTGTTGATGCTCTCGATGGGTTGTCGTTGCTGTTACAGTTGTATCCGTTTTGTTTTGTTACTGTAGTGTTTGTTGTCTTAAGTAATGTTCACTAAACGCGCACAAAACTCGAGCGGTAAGGTACGACTATTTTGAGTGTACGTCCTACTGATGGATGAATCTGATTAGTGACAGGTTGTGTCTGAGCTATTAGTTACTACTACTAGTCCTACTACTACTATAACATCTAGTTTAGTTAGTACTAAACTAGTATCACTGAACTGGCAGAATACGTCGATAGGCGAAAGTCGTCCTTTGTGGGGCGGTAGGTGTGGCAGCTATTTAATTTCAAATAACTGTAGCAGTTAATTCGAATTATGATCATTATGAAATGACCTATTATTTTTATTGAAATAATAATACGTCAGTCTGCAGCCCTACTGCTGCAGCCTAAGTGAAGACGGTCATAATACGTTACATGTTTGGCAATGTCGCTGCGTACAGACATGCCATCCCGGGTGGCGGTGAGTGTCGTATAGTATGGCAGACGGGAAGCTTCACACAGCTGACATTTGCCGGTGTTCCGGGACGGGAATGCAATCAAACAGATAGATGTATATCATGGGGGGGGGGCTGGGGGACTAAAACAGGAGACAGAGTAAGAAAGGGTACAAAGATCCAGCGCGAGAGAGAGAGAGAGAGAGCACGGATGAGGGGAAGAGGCTGATAGAGTCAAGAGCTTAGATAAGAAGAAGAAGGATAACCTGCGGATGAATGAAGAATTTTGCGTATTTGCCCACTTTGACAACAATTCAGCTAAATTAACCAACTAAGAAGCGACTCACTACTCAACGAGAAAGTTTTGTTCCTGCTGACGCTGGTGTTTTTTGATGGTGCTGCTACAAGGGTTATCCCGATTTCAACGTGTTCTTGTTTTTTTTTGTCTGGTTTGATTGTTTCCGTATTATTTTTACCTTCCTTCTGTTTTCTTCTTAAGCTCATGTGTGGTGGTGGTGGTGGTGGTGGTGATGATGATAGTATTGCATCAGCTGAAAAGACTCTCCCCGCTTGACGACTTATTATTATCATCAACATCGAGCGAGGCGAGTCTGTGGGCAGCTGCTCTTTTGTTTTTTTTTACGTTTGCTTGTTCTTGATTGAATCTTAAATTCAATTCATTTTCATCAATTCATTGAAGCATTACTTACCTATATATGGCTGCTTGTCGTCGAGTCGCCTGGCTCGAGCGAGATGGTGGCCTTAAGGCAAGCTTAAGGTGCTGCAGCTGCTGTCGAGCCCGGTGGCGTGGTGGGTGCATTCGTCTGCGCCTCGCAACCGGAGGAGACACATAGGTGCGCGGGTTCGAACCCCACCGTTGCACATTTGTATTTATGGGGGTCCGTCTATGAGGCAATGTGAAAAACAGTTCCGTGGACGTTAAATCTTGGCTGAGGGTCAGCCCGATAACTCTATTAGCTGCTGCAAATTTGTGGTCAAAATTAAATTGATTGCTCTACACCATCTTGCACCATGATAGCTAGTGGCACTGGCCGATGATGATGATGGCTCAGCCGCACCTGACTGTCAACAAATACGAGCCGTGAACATCAGCCATCTGCAGCGGTAGCTTGGCTAATTGCCGTTGCGTCATTACCGTTATGTTGGTTTTTGTTATTGTTGATGCCGTGGTCGATGTTATGGATGTTGTTGTTGTTGTTGTTGTTTAGTAAACGATAACGGGAAGGGGCATGCTCTCCGTCCACTGTCCCCTCAAGCGTTAGTGCTTCCCTCAGCACCACTACCCTCAGTGGTCGTTGTTGGTATTCGGTCGCAGCGATGAGACGTCTTTTCCGACGCTAGAACGACCATTACTACCACTACTACTACTACTACTACTACAACTACAACTTAAAAAAAACTACTACAACTCACGACATATCAAAGGCGATACCGATCTCTATCGACCCCACAGTGCATAAGGACATGGGTCAGACGGTTGTTTATATCGTACTATTTGTAGCGATTTGCGCGCGCGGATGAGAAGCGGGTAAAGGGCCGGCATCCGGCAGCCCGGACGATGTGCGATGGATGATAGATAGATAATACGCAGTCAACGACGCTAGTGAACGAACTCGCTCACTCTAGTCAGGTCAAGAAGAATAAGAGTTCACAACGTTTTTTTTTGTTCTTTTGTTTAGGCTTAGAACAACTGTGGCCCGTATTACTCTACCACAAGATACGTCGTTTGCTATTTGTTTTTTGTTGTTGAGTAAGCCGCTTCGGTGAGTCACGACGAGCAGCTGCAGCAGCAGCAGCAGCAACAACAACAACAACAGCAACAACAATTACATCATCATAATTAACGCCGACACTGACATTAACAACAACAGCAACAGCAGCACCACCAACTTTAGTGATGTAAAACGAAAGTGTACCGCTGGAATATGGTTATATGAATAAGCACCACCAACTACCACAATAACGACAATGCCGATGATGCAAGGTTCTGCTCGTTCTGCACGGCCGTAGATGTGCAGAGGTTAGATTACTTCGGCAGCGGGCTCGACGAGGCTGGTAGCGTGGAGCACTATTTGCCTGCGCCTCGCGACCGGAGGAAACACATAGCAGGTGCGCGAGTTCGAGCCCCACCGTTGCCCCACATTTGTATTTATGGGGGTCCGTCTTACGAAGCAATGCGAAAAGCAGTCTCGTGGACGTTAAACGTTTTGACTGAGGGCCAGCCCGAAAAGTTTTCAGATTACTTCGGCACGCTGCTCTCCGTCCGGCGGTGTTGACGGATGAGGTGTATGATGTGATTTTTGAGCGAACCGAACGCTTGAACCTGGCGTCGACCAGATCCCACTAAGTGTGCAACCTCCATATAAAATAATAGTAGTAGTAGTAATAATAATAATAATAATAAGTATTCATTGTATCAGTGGCAACACAGCAGCTTGAACAATGACATTTACAGCCTTCGTAAACGTCGCCACAAGGATATGCAATTGTTAGTTTAATTGACAATATATATATATATATATATATATATATATATAAGGAAGGCGAGCACTGCCGAGTGTGCAAACGTATTGTAAATGATTAATAAATCATCACAATATTATATATATATATATATATATGTCTCGTTTGCAACAACAACAACAACACAAATGACGATTACGGTTAATGGCATCAATGCGTCGTATCATGTGTGTGTATATACAATAGTAAAGTGAACCGCCGTAAACTCGAGTCGTCCATCCAGACATACATGCATAGAGCGCGCAAGAGGGCCAAGGGAGAGGAGGAGGAGGTGAATACAGAGTAGGCGCGTCGGTGGTGGTGTTGTTGTTGCTGCTGTTGTGGTTGTTGTTGTTGCTACTACTGTTGTTGTTGTTGTGTCCGTCGTGTTCAACGTTGTCACGTTCAGCGTCCACTTGATTGGCAACGGCATCGTCGTCGTCGTCATCTTGGTCAGCATCGACGGTTGATAGTTGGTTGACAATGTCGCCGCTCTGGCTGATCTGCTCCTGTGTTGTTTGGAGATCGTTGAGGGTGGGCGCGCGCCAGCCAGCAATGATCGCTGACTATAGCAGCACAAGCAAACAGCAACAGCAGCAGCAACAGCAGCAGCAACAGCAACAACATCAGCAGCAGCAGCAGCAGCAGTACCAGCAAAAACAGCTGTTCTGAGTCGACTGTCGGCACTCGCTCTAACGGCAGCATCTCGGTAGCGTTGTGTTAGGGTAGCAACATTGGCTGTTTTTTTGTTGTTCCCGGTGTCACTTTTGCTGCTGTTGTTGTTGCTGTTGTTATTGTCGTTGTTGCTACTGCTGCTGCTGCTACTGGTGGTGAGTTATTGCGTCAACAAGGACAGCAGC
>QVRM01002654.1:0-62500 GCA_003439945.1 Dermanyssus gallinae | reverse complement strand
TGTATTCGCGTTAAGCAAGCCCACCTTTAATCGTTTGTACGGAGATTCTAACGACACTGTTTGCTGTTGCCACTGATGTTTTCAGGTCGATCACTACAACTTCCTGAAGGCAACCTTAGGCCGTGTAGGCTTTGAGGGGTGCTTCTTTCCGAAGCCAGATAGTCCATGTTGCTATATCAAAGGCAACAATGGGCCCGACGGCTGTGCAGTTTTCTTCGACGCCTGTAAGTACAGGCTTGTTAAGGTTGAACATAAGGTCCTCGAGGTCTTCCGCTGCCAGAGCAATCAGGTAGGTTGAACGCAAGTGTAGAGTGATTAGAAGCAAACGATTTTAGGTTGCAATGTTTTTGCCACGCCCTCAGCCGCCCTCAGCTAAAGAGTGCATGGTCCTGTATTTTATAGCCCTTGTTATCAGCAGCCTGAACGTGATTATAAATAGTGCACATTCTGCATTGGTATTTGCACAAGTCATGCTTACAATTAGTAATGCATACCGCAAGAAGATATATATATATATAAAGAAAATATTGTGATGATTTATTAATCAGTTACAATACGTTTGCACACTCGGCAGTGCTCGCCTTCTATATATATATATATATATACATATACATACATATCTTCATTGTGACATAAAAAGAAAGGTACTAGTTTCATTTCTAAGGTTGCCTGCTCTGGTAATTGTTGGAAAACTCCACAGGTAGTAATTATGTGCATGTTCGAGCGGAAGCTGGATAGCCGCATGTTTTGTGTGGCGACTACCCATCTAAAAGCTCGAGAGGGCGCCCTTCTGCCGACGTTGCGTAACGAGCAGGGTAAAGACTTGCTGCAGTTCGTTCGCGCTCACAATCCGAATGATTATCCTGTCATCTATACTGGGGACTTTAATGCCGAACCCTCAGAGCCTGTCTACAGGTATGCATTCACTTACGGCCATCTTCATATATATATATATATATATATATATATATATATATATATATCTACTGCGTAAACATGGCTACATGGGAACTGTTCATTTTTAGTAATTTATCTTTTTGCGCGATGCTCTAAACGCTCCTAGCGTTCGAGCGGACCGTTACTACTACAAAGCTACTGAAATATGTAAACCTTATATTATGGAACGAATAAATGCGCAGGGCTTATGTTGCTATTGTTTCCAAACACACAGATATATTTTATTTTTGTTGACCTCTAAAAGAGGGGTGCTGCTGACGCGATGCGTCTGTAAGCCCGTCTCTCCTGGTAACTGTTGTCATCTCCTGTTGCGTTGCTTGGCCGTCGGCCCATTTCTTAGGACCATGACCCAAGTGGGTGAGCTGTCGAGCAGCTACGCGATGGTTTTGGCCGGCCAGTTGGCATCCGCATCGAGTCTAGCGGAAGAAGAGGCCGCCAGCTTCTGCGGGGGCCACACCGAGCCCGACTACACGACGTGGAAGATTCGCGAGGATGGCGAGTTTCGCCACACGATCGACTACATCTTCTTCTCGAAAGGCCGTTTCAGCCCCGAGCGCGTACTTCGTATGCCGACCGGAGAGGAGCTCGGCGAAGGCCGGGCACCCTCGTTGAGATACGCCTCGGACCACTTTTCGCTCTGCAGCGATCTCCGCCTGCTCTGACCGACAGACCAGACCCACTGATAGCCTGAGGACAGTCGGGCAACCACGAGACAACCGTCGTCCGCCAAAACGTCCTACCCTGAAGGATACTGAAGAACCCTTCCCTTCCTGCCTTTCGCTCCACAATTATCAATGCGTTTTGTTCGCGCCACTCGTTGGAATTGACACCACGACAGTGTGTACGTAAAGCCTGCAGCTAGCTTACAGCTAGCGAGCTTGCTACGTGCTTCGGAAGTCCGAAGAAAACAGAAAGCTTGCCATTTTGTTTTTGCTAGAATACTCTTGATAGGCTCAAGTGGAGCTCTCCGGGGAGGAAAAAACCTTGCGCGTCGTGCTGCTAAGGGCATCCGATTGAATGCGGCAGACGACGACGGCAACTACAAGAGCTGCGCCTGCGACGGTGTAAACGTCAGGAATGACAATTATTTCAGTAGACATCGCAGTAATGGTTCCGTGTATAGAGTGCCTGACAATCACACTGTTTGTCTGATTATCAATCTGCCAGTAATTTTTTTTTCAATTATTTATAGTTCTCTCTGTCCTGTTGTTTTTGCTTCTATTATCGATAACCACATGAATGGTTATTTTTTGTCCTGACTAGTCGAACATTTTTATTACAACAAGCGGCGGCAGCAGCAGCTGCAGCAGTCTTGCGATTAATATATTTCTGCCGCCTACTTTACTTCTCTGAGACCGAGCCGAGGCAGATAATTTAAACTACGTTGGTCGCTATAGTGATAGTTTAGTCTCAAAGAAATGAACGACTTTTTTTGGGAGCGCAGAGAGAGAACGGCGGCCTACCGTGGAGTGGAGGCAAATATCTTGAATTATGCAGCTCAATATAGTGAGCTTCGCACCACAACTAGGTACACGACCCAAGATTTTTTTGTACAGGGAGGCAGTGAGAACAGTGGTGGCCTATACTAGTGTTACATCATATGTCGACGTCAATGACATGCATGCGCAATGCTTGTCTCTGTGCCAAAAACTGCAACGTCACCATGTTCGCGCACTGGTGGCGAGACAACGAACACTCTACTCTGCAACTCGGTCTACAATAGCTACGGATAACCAGCGTTTAATCCGAAACAAGGTGATCCGTTGAGGCGGCTTCTCCTTGTCTGTCTTTAGCGTGAACGATTCCTGGAATCTAAAATTGCGTCGTCTGCTCATTTTTTGCTGCCCAACTCGTTGATCAAAGTTTTGTTGCTTATCTCAGTCACGATGATCGATATCGCTGATTTCAAGGCTATGAGCTAGTATATATATATATATATATATATATATATATATCGGGAGCCCTTTAATAATGCCGGATAATTAACTTTAGCTGATCTAATAATGCGTGCGTGTTCCCGCATTAAGTGAGTGAGGCAAGACACTCAACTCAACGAGAGATATTTCACTTTTTGTTGCCGGAAAGCGAGATTTTACAAATTGTCTCATGGGCGGGTTGTGTGTGCTGATACGTGAGTGCGTATGAGATTTAGTTGCGCTGTCGCCAAGACGAATCGGAGCAGATTTTGATGACATGATGACATATTACTAATTATATGTACACAATTTGTACACAGCTACTTCATTATCTGTACATATGCAGCGGTAGATATGTCAGCTTTTATTTAAGTATAAATAAATGAACCTATTGTTGAACTTCGCACCGCTAAATTCTCATTTCTTCTAATTATATATTTTGCCTACAATGTCAGTGATGTTAGGTTTCAAATGTATTTAACATCCACAACATACGCAATGGTGATCACCAGTTTTTGTCACAATTAATTACAAACTAAAAAACAAAGCTGTGTGACGCATTTTTGGCGTAGCTACGGGTATCGACTGTAGACTATAGAAAACTCCCCGTGTATATACTTATACATAGATGGGCTGATAAATGCCTAGATACATATATGGATAACACTGTGCAGTCACGAAACATTGCACGACATAAAACGACGGTTGAAAAGGTTGAGTCTGTTTTTTTTTACATTGATAAGGCCGTGTTATTAATTTTTAGTTTTCCTTAATTATGTTGTTTATACATATCCTCTATCTAATATGTTTATCAGGCATTAGTCTTAGTTTAGACTTTGTCTTTTGGCACCGTTAGATATATATTATAGTAAATAGCATGTTTTAGCTGCCATTGTAACAACATAGCAGAGACAAAGCCTGGCGGATGCTTGTTAAGAGCTGTTTCCAGCACGCGAAATCCAAAATTAGTAGAGGCGGATTAGGTGCGCAGCGTATTTACATCCCAAATTTGTTAAGCTGAAAAAAAAGTTTGGTGGGTAATCTCCCGGGAAGCAGGCGTTTAATGGCTGCCTCCATGGTGCGACCTGATGCCTGTGGACATTTTCTCTGCGTTGTTTCTTTGAAGAGTTAGGTGTTCGCTATAATCGAAGAGCTAAGTTAGGTCAAAAAGCCATCAAACATTTTATATCTCGTATAGACTGGTTTACATTACAGGTACATACGGCATTCTACTCTTGGCAATACATTTACCATAATTTGTAAAAACAATGGTGTCGCATAAACATAAAAAGAGCTCAGAACAGAGCACCTTGTTTACTCATCGTAGCATCACAAGAAGGTTACATCACAACGACACACTACTCTACATTCATTGCGTAGCATAGATTCAGCGAGCCAGCTTTTAGTTCGTACAATAAGAGGCTTTTGAAGGCATCGAAAGCTGTATGCACACGATTGAGGACAACTATTTTTTAAAATGCCACATGCGCAACATGTGTGGTAGCGCGTCTGGATGATCCACAATCTGGATGATCTGGGTCCCACGCGAGATCTTGAACACAAATAGAGCGACCATTAACGCGTCCAATTTGTTTACAGGGAATATGAAATAAACATGACCCTGACTGAGTCCTTCAGTTTTTTAAAGATAGCTTTGAGTGCAATGTTCGGCATTATTTGAGTCCTGCAGGGTTTCCCGTCATACGTGCCTCTCTATATGAAAATAACGTCGCAAAGCACTTGCGAGAACAAATATATATAGTACTGTTCTAAGCACCCCATATATCACAGTCTGTTCGCTTTGACACCACTAGTGCTTAAAAAAAGGACAGCATCCTTGCACATCAACTCAATTTATTCACGGGTAACCTTATTACGACTACTATATATTTTCTGTACAACTACTACAACTTTACCGCTACCCTTGACATGAGAGCTTTTGATCTGCCCGATATGGTTCCACTGTTGCGTGATATCATCATCGAGAATGACACGACAACATTTGACATTACTAATGACAACTACAAGCTCTGCCCTAAAAGCACAACATCAATTCAGGGTAAATTGTCACGTAGCATGCATATACTCGTATATGAAAATATACACATGGTATCTTGGCACTGCAAGCCTAATTAGAGTTAAACTGGGTTCTATGGAGCTTTTAAAGAACTGATATTCCTGGCCATAACACTGGATGCTTCTAGATATATATATATATATATATATATATATATATACCGCTAGAAGCCTCTTAGCACGTAACATAGTGCAAAATGCGGCTAGCCAAAACGGAGACTCCGCCACACGAGGCCAATTTACGTATTGTCCAGTTGAGGCCTATAAGAATTACCTTTTTACTCCCTACGTGCCTGGAGACAGTGAACATTTCTTAAGTGGGCGGCTTAGTGGCACAATGTACGTATATTTTAGATATTTTTATTAAACGGTGACTGTTCGCACTGCGTTGCGCGAGTCTCCATGCGTCAGTTGGAGATTTGTCATTATACATTGACTCTACACTACGACCTGCTCTAGTTAGCCAATAGATATTTCAGGACAATCATACTGGATAACATACATGCTTATGAACTTTGTTGCTGGAGATCATTAGACTGTCGGTCAGATAGTAACCGTTTCGTTCAGTTTGACTTGATTCGGTGTGCACGGTAGGTTGGTGGAGTGCAACTAGTTGAATGCTTTATGCAAGGAGCTATGTATTTTAAGGTCGCGATATAACTAGGCACAGCTTATAGGTCTACCTCACGGATTCTACTTGTATGCCTAGGAACGAAAGTTCTGTTTGGGTTATGCTCTGTTTTTCCGCACCGTCTACACGTATATCGGTAGCGGCGGAAGCGCGGACGGCGGTAGACATTGGAGTAAAATCGCCGCACCAGACTTTGTCGTACATGTTCAAACCTTGCTAGTGTTAAGTTCATCTATAGCTGTAGCCCATCTCCCCTTTCGCTCTCGTCTATTTCTCGTGCGTTGCTGCTAGGTAAACTGTTCGAGTACGGTGGCTTGATGGCAGAGCCATTGCCTTGCTTGTTTTGGAAGGTCGTTAGTTCAAAACCTGGACCGGCCATTCGTATATTGGTTTTCATGAATTCAGAGTTAGACAGCGTGAAGTTGAAGAAGAAAAGTGCTGGAATGGGCTATAATCAACCATGATCGGACAAAACAAACGGGAAGCACATATGTCTCAGGAAAAAACATGGTGCAATATCATCCCCCCAAATATTATTATTATGAAGAAGAATTACGTACACGCCCCGACGATTGCGTTGAGAACTCAACACAGTGACCTCTTTGTCATCACACCTTGGACAAAAACGACCTGCCGGCCCAGTGGTGACGCCTGTGTGATTTTTGGTTGATTTGATCTTCGCCATCGTCTAGTTGTACTCCTTTCGCTGCCGTACTCGTTTTGAACCCCGAGGGAATTCTGAGGATTTCAGGAGACGGAGTAAGGGCAGATCATCCAGAAGACAAGGATTGTCGGACAGTTTCCTCCTCGTACAGCTGCAGCGGCAAGTTCGACCGTTGCCGTTAACTCTTACCTCCCCCCCCCCTCTGAGACCTGAATCGCATTTTCTAACGACGCTACGCCGCCGCTATCTAACAATGTGTGTTCACCTCTTGAATCGTATTCGCGCGTTCTCTGCCAGAATGCGACCATAGCAAGGCTGTCTTTGTTCTCGGCAGCCTCGCCACGGCCCCCGCCGCTGTGGTGTGTAGGCGTCCCGGATTCGGGTCAAACGCAAGGTCCGCGAGCCAGGCTCACTCAAGAAGCTCACCGTGTTGGTACCCATTCGGAGCGCGACACATGTTAGATCTCATAGTTGCGAAACTTGCGAAGGAGTTCCTCGGTGGTTGCCGTCGTTGACGATGAGGTTGAGGAACTCGACCCATCAGCGGCGGGAGAAGTGGGGCCGCCCGCCTTAGCGTGCCACGACTTCAGCGAGGTCTCGCCACCCGTCAAAGTCTGCCGCCGACGGCCGGCTTTTGCGGCCGCGGCTGCAGCCGCCGCTGTGGCGTAATCCATGTCGTCCTTCTTCGATAGGGACGATACCGAGCCGTCGGTCACCGCCAACTCCTTTGCGCCTTTCGTCACCCAGTGTAACGACTGCAGGAACAAAACGCGCCAAACTAGTTAGATACGCATAGCTATGCTAATATGTGCCATATGCCGACATTTTCACTCTATGTTTTGTGTCAACGTTTCTTTATATATATATATATATATATTTTTTTTTTCTTTATATATATATATATATATATATATAATATATATATATATATATATATATATATACAGGGTGTTCCTATTTGTGTGTCCAAAACGCTAGGGTATGGTCAAACTCGGTGAGAAAATCATTTTTGCCAATGGGTGGAAGCCGGGAAAACGTTTTGTTTAGGAGTGAGGATGAAATTTATAAAAGCAGTTATTCTGTCTTTTTTCTCTTATATAGTTGTGCAAAATCTACGTTTGCGGGAGAACCAGTCAACGCACAAAGGAACCGATCATACCGGCGTGTTTGGCGGAAAATTCTGCACAATAAAGTATACATTACTAGCTTGCGTAGCAAAAAGCGAATAGCCAGATTAAGGAAAGTCATAAAGAGTCAAAATGTTACGTTAACGCTTTTTTGTGCAACATCGTAATTTTTTCTATTACGACCAAAAATGCACGTCCAAAAGACTACTCTCAGGCAATAGCAGATTTAATGCCCACTACATTCGTACCAAAGTGATGGTGCTGCGTTACGTAGTTGCCAAGTAACTAAGCTTTTTCGACAGTCATATCGAAAGCGAAGGCATGCATACTTGCATAGGGTGTATGAGAAAGTTAGGTACATATTTAGAAGTTTGGTAGAACTCAGCAAGAGAATAATTGTTTCTAATGGAAAGAGGGGGCGGAAACGTCTTGGCAAAATGCTACGGTTCTGGACGTGAAAACTTCAACGTGAAACATAACAACTATGACTGTCGAAAAAGCTTAGTCACTTGGCAAATACGTAACGCAGCACCATCACTTTGGTACGAATGTAGTGGGCATTAAATCTGCTATTGCCTGAGAGTAGTCTTTTGGACGTGCATTTTTGGTCGTAATGGAAAAAATTACGATGTTGCACAAAAAAGCGTTAACGTAACATTTTGACTTTTTATGACATTCCTTAATCTGGCTATTCGCTTTTTGCTACGCAAGCTAGTAATGTATACTTTATTGTGCAGAATTTTCCGCCGGTATGATCGGTTCCTTTGTGCGTTGACTGGTTCTCCCGCAAACGTAGATTTTGCACAACTATGTAGGAGAAAAAAGACAGAATAACTGCTTTTATAAATTTCATCCTCACTCCTAAACAAAACGTTTTCCCGGCTTCCACCCATTGGCAAAAATGATTTTCTCACCGAGTTTGATCATACCCTAGCGTTTTGGACACACAAATAGGAACACCCTGTATATATATATATATATATATATATATATATATATATATTACATGCATACTCAATATTAGTGAATTAAATGTGACGATGAATTAGGCACTATCAGAAACATTTCAACGTTGTTGTACCATGTCGAAACATCTCCAACACCTGCCGAAAATGGTTTGCTAAGTTCCGTGGTGGAAATTTTAGCCTGGTACACCCGACGCTCTTTGCTGGAAAAGGACATACTGCGTTTAAATACACAATCAAACCTAACAGTTTCACCTTGAGGACTAGCGGAAGAAGTTGAAGTAAAGAGAGCAGCCATTGTCAGAACGTTCTAAAAAACTTGAAATAATTTTTGAAGTCCGTAAATGGATTTCTCACAAGCGGAATAACGTTAACAACTAGGAGCGCATACGTCTCTGCATTTATCTCCCCAATTGCCACCGCCAAGTTTCGTTCTTGCATCGTTTGGTAACCTGCGATGAAACATAGGTCTTATACGATAATGTAAGGAAGCAGAGATTCTGTTTTGTGGGCGCAGACAGTTCCCAAATTCAGCCCAATAAAAACGTCCACTCCAAGAAACTTATGTTGCGTCGTTGGTGAGAGAGGCATCGTTCATTTTGAACTCATGTGAAAATAACAGACGATCGACACGAAATTCTACTGCTCAAACTCTAAGCTTTTCAAGCATCAACTCAAACGCGTCCCCATCTCAAGCAAGAAAGGTTGGGGAAATGCGCAACTCCTTGTAAGTAATACCAGTCGCAAACATTTTGCTGGGAACTTAAAAGCACCCACCGTATTCTCCAAACATTGCAAACAAGAATTTAACAAAAGAGAGATCAGAAGGCTAATTGGTCATTGGCAAGATCTCATTGAAAGAGGCGGAGACTATAATGATGATTACAAAACCAGCATGTTGCTGCAAATTCGTGCTCGCGCTTTAAGACAAATTGGCAAGAACTTCTGTTTTAATCCTATATATATATATATATACGTGCAGCTAGAACGCTTCCTCGAATCCTGCAGCTTTCTATCGCCTAATCAATTTGGATTCCGTCACGGTCGGTCCACGGGCCTGGCACTAGCGCATCTGTGGCAGTTTGTGACCGACTCTTTTTTTTTTTTTTTTTTTATTGTGAGTTTGGGGAAAAATGCTTTATGCGCACCCAGCGCAGTTATCACTGTCCGGGCGTGTAGAAGCGCGTAGGTAGGGTGGGACTCCCCGATGGCATGGGGTTACCCGCTAAAAAACCCTAGTCCTCACATTTACCCCCCCAGGATTCGGTACTGTTTGCCAGTTCTTCAAGGCCCTGGGGGGGAAGTCGTCCGCTCTACATCTACGACATGGCCTCCGAGGCCTGCAAGGACGTCTCACAATCTCTTCTAGCGAGTGAAGCGCGTCTTTCCTTTTCTAGGCAGGTTTTTTCTCTGATAATCCGGTCGAGGTATGACGCTCCTTCTCTCCATGATTGGCCTGACGTCAACATCGATGTTATGATCGTTTTAGTGTCAGCTCCAGCTAGTACATATTTGGAGGTCTGCCTGAGGTTCGAGAGCCTTGGGCATCCTGCGACCGTGTGGTCCACGTCGTCAGGTTCCCCAGTTGTGCACAAAACACAGATGTCTGAGTGAGACTTGCCTATTCTCATCATGTACGTTTGGAATTGGCCGTGTCCCGTTAAAGCCTGTGTGGCGTAGAATGATAACGAGCCTTGGCCTGGGCCGTTGTACCATTCATGTAAGTCACTGACGAGGTGGCGGGTCCAGCCCGCGCGTGAGGATAGGGCACGCCATTCCTCCGCCCAAGTCTGCATCGTCGCCTCCCTTGCTGTGACCGACTCTGTTGAATCGACAAAAGCCTGTCTAGGCGTCTATCTCGACGTCACCGCGGCATTCAATTGCGTTCGCCATTCTTTCATTCTGCAAATCTTGCAAAGCCTTGGGTGTTCGGAAAGTACAGTCGAGTGGTTTAATTCATTTCTATCTTCTAGATTGCAGTCTGTCCGTGTAGGACAAGTGGTTTCCTCGTGGAGATCTGTTAACATTGGAACTCCACAAGGATCAGTGCTAGGACCGTTTCTTTTCCTGATTCTCATTAATTTCATTCTGCTTAATATTGAAAAGAGAACATTGGCAAACCGATAGCTTTTGCTGACACTTCACTTTTATTTAGGGTTGGCTCTCCAGCCCTCGATATAACGCACTCACTATCCCAAGTGAAGGAGGTAATCAAAATATGGAATTATTTTGGCCTCGTTGTTAATGCTAGCAAGACTAGCCTCACTTTGTTTCGCTCTCCTCAATTAAAGTTGCAGGCGGACCTAGATCGGCTTTCTTCTGAATTTGGTCTGAAGTTTTCGTCAACTCTTAAATGTTTGGGCGTCATCTTTCATGAAGGTTTAAGTTGGCGCGCTCATATTGATCATATCACACCCAAATGTTACGCAGTTATATCGGCCTTGCGACGTTTGCGCCGTGTAGAAATTCCGTTGGATGGTCTGATTTTGATCTACAAAACGCTGTTTGTGCCAGTACTCACGTACGGCATTCTCTTGCGGGGAGGTGGATACGATCACTTTCTGCATCGGGCTCAGGTAATACAAAACTGAGGGCTATATTTGAGACGTAGCCAATCTGTTAGAAATATATATTGTGACTATAAGATTCTATCCATCGATTCGCTGTATCGTCTTCGAGTAGCTACTTTTGGCTTCAAGATCAGTCGTAGTTTAGTACCTACTGAGGTTGCCTTCCCTCTAGTCCTTCAGCGGCGGAAAACCTCGCGACGGGCCACCACTTTTGTGATACCTCGCGTGCAGAAAAGATCTAGCATCCAATCTCTTGTGTACAGACTGCCCGTCGTGTGGGAGAGCATCCCGTAGGAAATTCGCTACTCGAGGTCCCTGACCAATCATAAGGTATCGGTGTTAACCTCTGTTTTTATTATCTTCTTTTTCTCTTTTTATCCCCAAACCCTTGTACCACTTGTCATAACGAGAACTTAAGCATGTGAATGTATGCAGTTCCGTAAACAAACCATGTTTGAATTGAAAATGAATATATATATATATATATATATATATATATATATACTTAAATGTAAACTTTAAGATACTTACGTCTACTCCAGCTAGCCTCAAGCTAGCTAAAATCTGGCAATTTATGGACTTTAGCGCTCAGTCTGCAACTAAACTGAATAAAAGAAAACACAAGAAGCACAGCAAAAGGTAATAAATCTAATAAATCCTCGTCGTGCAGCTTACCGTGCTCTTGATGTTCGCATATTGCTTGAAAGGGATTGCGAGTCCGGATCTTCTCCACCGGTCATACTTAGCTCGCATCTCCGGATCAAGGAGAACCTCCCGAGCTTCCTGCAGCCGTTGAAAGGCATCCAGTGTCGCGTCTTGCGAGGTGGAGTCCTTTTCCTGTTTGTCGGGGTGTAACTCCAGGGCTCGGCGCTTGTACTCCGTCTGGATCTGCTCCTCCTGAATTGTATAAAGCGAAACCTTAGTCATCATATATATATATATATATATTTATTGTAATAGTCAGTGTAATAGTAACTGGAATTTTTAAGAAGAAAGAAAAGAAAAAAACGGACGGACCCCGTTCTAAAAGGCCTATCGCGGCCTGTGCAAATCTATAGAACAGAATCCCCAAATGGTTTCGCGTGAATTAGCCATGGACATCATGATGTGCCACACAACCATCGTGACACGCCTTCGCACCCGTGTTTGCGGGTCAAAGTTGAACCAACAAGTACTTCATGTTTTGAGCGAGCGGAATAAAATGGAGTGTCTTGAAAAATGCTCTTCTTGGCTTGCTAGACACGAGTGTCCGTTCGAGGATCGACATGTGACCTGTGACGAAAGACGGGTCCTTCACGATAATGTGACACGTGGAAGATTCCGATACGCCCCAGGCCAACTTCTGACAAAAAAGGGGGGAAGGAGACTAACACATTTGCGCAACATTTTGTGCTCTGTGCTTGGTGGGATAGGCATGGCATCATCTACCACAGGTTTCGTTCCAGTGGCCAAACGATAGACACGGCTGTCTCCCGTGATCAATTCGACCGAGTTTTTGCCACCCTCCAAAAGAAGAGACACAGTTTAGTAAATAGAAAGTGCGTTATGTTCCACCAAAACAACGCGAGGCCGCATAGTTTTTTTTGGGATCTTAGTGGTTTTGGGAATGCATGATGCATATGCGCCACTAGCAACCTGCGTGACTAGTGTGGGACTCACATACCCACTAAACCCGGATTCCTCCCCCGCCGCGGCTCGGTACTACACTGGCATTACTTCGAAGCCGTGGGAGAGGCGTATCTGCCGTTCTCCTCTACTCAGGTCTAACCCTCTCTATCATCCCGCATGTCTACCTGCGGTTGGATAGGGGGTTATTGTTATTTTGTAAACCGTCTTGTGGGGGTTCGTCGAGACCATGAGGGCCCGGCTTCTCCCCCTCCTCCCCCTCTCTCGGCTCCTCGACTCGATCACTTTCTCGAGAGACCCGCTCAAGCCTTTCCCGCCTGGCCGTTTCCCTGGATGTCTTGAGTGCGACTCGGAATATCTGCGTCAGAGACTGTCGCTTGACATTCAACGAGGAAACGCAGCGCCTGTTCGGTGGCATTTTGTTAAACTGGGCTAACCCTGGGTTAGAGAACCCGTGACCACACGTTCACGCAGAGACAATTATTCACTCCAAGGTGCTAACATAATAAAGTTAAAGTTATAAACCAAAGTAAACAGTAGTAAACAACCCCATCCAGTGAGCAATTTGGGGTATGTTGACGGCTCTATCACACGTCAAGCTCCAAAAGTTCATGTTATGAAGAACAACTTAGGCTTGTTTTATTTGCATTCACAACAAGCCAAAATAGTTAAAACTCTTAATTACTTCTGCTACATGGATTGGTGATTTTTGTATATCGAATTAAATGGTGAAGGAACCTATGCAAAACATAAGTGTAGCAATGTCTGCATATGAAGTCGCGAAAAAAAACGTATTGTCGAATTTTATTTTCAGAGTATGAAATGCAGGAGGATAAAAAAACATAGAGGGCCTGAAAGCAGAGACATGGCGAATTCCAATGTCGAACTGACTTCATGTAGAGAGAAACGCTTAAGTGCAACCTGCTCTAAAGCCTGGAATGCATGCCCGGATCCAATCATTTTACACGCGGTTGAAATCGCATAACACCATGGCCCTGTATGTCTTTACTCGGTATGCCCGTGGCCATTTCTTCAAGACTCGTCTGTGGGGGACTCTATATAAGAGTATAATCGAATTCACTTATTTTAGTGTTGGCACATATTAGACACATATAAGGCTTTGTCCAGCAGATAAATGTAGCAGCTGAAAAATACCAATTCAAGAGATACTAGATATTTTACCTAATTTGAATTCGATTGTGTATTGAGAGTGTACTACGCAGCATAAGATTATTAACTGAAATCAAATTCGCTATTTTCGACAACGGATGGAGAACGAAATATAGTCCACGTAGAGTACAGGAGCGCGCAGATGGCGCCTAGTAGATTCTATTTATAGAGACAAACCGACCTCATTGTCTCAGCTCATGATTGCTTGGCGAAGCCCGAGAAGCCTGAAGGTAGCAGGGCTGGCGCTGACCAGGATGAGGCTCGGGGTGATTTTAGTGAGGAGGGCCGCCCGTGCCAACTGCCCCTTCCCAGTTCCCACATCTATTATCGACGCCGCCCAAATCGTCCTCAGTGGCAATGTAATAGAGAGTCTATTGCCCTATTGGGCAATGTCTGGGATGTAGAGAGCAAACATCAACACAGAGACTTCGACAACAAGGCCCTAAGCCTCAGCCTGCCTTTTTGGACTTCGGCGAACATGTACGCTCATGTAAGCTCTGCTCATCTCACTTGAATTCCAGTAGTCGAAAACGACTCAAGCCGTCGATTTGCGATGCCGCGCCGGCCTGGCAATAACTAATACTTAAACTGACTGACAGCATTCACAGAAGATCGACTGAGAAATACTAATTACTAGCGTCAAGCTTTTTCTGACAATATACTAATTTATCGGGCTACTCGATCAGGAAAATCATATATGTATATATATATATATATATATATATATATATATATATATATATATATATATATATATATATATATATACTCAATAAATGTACTTGCTTTTTCAACTGTAATCATATAAAAGAAAACAGCTTTGCAATTGTTATTGATACTGTAAGATAGCAGTGTCCGTTAAGCAGCGCGGACATAGACAGCGTCGGTTGGCGGCAATGCCGAAGCAAGCTTAATACATGGCGCCAAATAGAAGATGCCGCCACCCTACTAGCGAAGACGCGGGAAGTTACTTAATGCGCGGGCAATCTCTGAGTATATAAGGAGACATGAGAATTAATGAGTCAGTAGTCGCGCGACATTTTGCCAAAATTATATCGCTTTCGAAAGAGAACTATACGTACTGCAAGTGTTACTATAATTGTGCATTCCGAGTGAGAAACGTATGTTGCATATTATTTATTTATCACCATACGTGCACCAACTAGGAACGATTTTTACCCTTCTCCCCGCGTTATCTCGTGGCCGCTCATGAACCCACACAACTCAGACACAAATCAGCATATACGGAGATCGAGGAGTTATTTAGAGCAGGAGGATTTCGTAATGATTAAGCTTCGAAGGGTGATGGAGTGAGATGGTTGTGATATTGGTGAGCCTTCGATTGGTGGTGACGGGGAAGGTTGTGATGACCTGATGTCGATATAACTAACTAAAGTAAACGACCTCACCTAACATAGGCTAGAAAGTGAGGTCGCAGAACTCACATTGGCCGTCTCATCGCAGCCGATGATGGCGTAGTAATCGGCGCCAGTATGCTGGGGACTAGGCCCATCGAAGATATCGCTCAGGGAGGCCGCGTTCATTCTGTGCGCGAAAACGCTGGCCCAAATCCGCCGCCCAGCTGTTTGCTTGCACTAGTTCCGCGTCGTCCTTGTAACGCTGTTAACCGCTGTGTCACCTCCTCGAAGCGAAGCGAAGTGAGCTTCGTCGATATTTCTGCTGGTTCTCTTTCACGTTCACGGTGGCAGCCGCTCACTGCACAAGATATTGCGTGACGCACTTTGATTGATGCCGAGGAGCAGATTCGGTGAGGCTAGTGGTGAGCACGACGCTGACAACGATGGCCACGACGGTGGTGATGATGATGATGATGATGATGACGGTGGTGATGTTGAGAATATTGCTACCTCGGTATTCGTTTGGTGAAGCCCCGGTGACGTGTCGCACCTTGATGGATGCTGCGGCGTGGCCCTTGAGTGCGTGCCTGAAATGCAATTCAACCAACACCGTGGGAATTTGGACACTTGCCAAGAAGGATTCGGAGGATCGAATAGGAGCTTCACTGCGGCATAACCTAGCTACCGGCTGCCGATGGCCTTTGCACGCGTAGCCAACGTTGATCTAGTAGTGTCCCATTGCACCGACATCACTAGCCGACATGAGATGATGAAAGCAGCTAGCGTTGAACATACGAGATGTCGCAAACAATCTATTGTCGCTTGAGCTGCTGGTAGATGCGTTCTCGTGTGTGTATATATATATATATATATATATATATATATCACTACTGAGACGCAATCCTCCACTAATTCGATATCCTGCCATATTAACCATATAAATCCTACTAACACAATCAAATTATACATATGTATAGTATACTTTCCAATCTATAAATTAATCGGAAAGTATATCGTATTATTTTTCTTTATTTGTTTTGTACTGGGCAGTACTTAGGAGTACTTCATTCAGCGAATTAATTATTATCGTGCGGCACGTGTTGGACGCCGCTCTAATGACCTAACTGCTTTAGAGTTAATAAAGCATCCAGGAGACCCCGTGCAAGCGGATGAGGACATTGTCGAAGTTAAGATATCACTATCATCGCGGTGTCGCTTTCGTAAGCTTTCGGCCTACGTATGGACGGAAAGTATGGACGAACCGCCGGTTAGCTGAATATGAATACCAGAATCAGTCAATTGCCACTTGCGACTACCAATTGCCTTTTTACTACCAAGGTGACGTAGCCAAAGCACGTTTACTTTCAAAGGGAACACATCTACATATTTATATAGGGGTAGGGCACTAACTATTTATTGTGATTATATTTAGTAAATTCTTCGGCAACCAATCACCAAACCAACGAACGTGTTGGTTTGGTGATTGGTTCAAACAAGGACACGACCATTTATCAAATATGGCGTGCTTTTGTCGTATCCCACGTGATGATTTTCTCAGTTACAAGTCAGCGGTTACAGTAGTAATAGCGCTAACATGACAACTGCTTTGCTCAGCGTTGCATAGCGTACAGCACCAGCCATCTGCCTGGGGTGCGTGTTTAGCACTGAGCAATGAGGCAGCGAGGATACGAATTGATTTTCATTTCGTCATGCTAACGGCAACCGCCCGATGATGTACCGTACCCGGCAATGTCAACTACCTGGACAAGCAGACGGCGGCAGCCGGATACAGATAGGTGAGGTGCGCGGGTGGTGTCGAGAAGATCAGCAACGCGTCGTTCACGCTTGACGTTGTGCCTTCATTTGTCTTGACACTATCATGGCCCTGCCAACAAATAAAAAACACAGGAGGATACGAAACATTCACCGTTATTGATGGTATTGCTGGATTTTTGTGTGATCACTGTGCACTATAGAGGTGCTACCACCTCAGTAGTCAGTGCGGTACCTATGTTACTGGTGCTGCTAATGATGCTTTCGTGGCGTTTTCTGTTTGTTGTTGTTGTTGTTGTTGTTGTTGTTGTGGCTGTTGTTGTTGTTGTTGTTGTTGCTGTTGTTGCTGTTGCTGTTGTTATTGTTGTTGGTGTTGTTGTTGGTGGTGGTGGTAGTGATGGTAATGGCGTTGGTGTTGTTGTTGTTGTACTGCCAAACGAAATCAAAGGCACTCCAAGGGTTGGCACACGCGCCTCTGATTTCTCTTGCTCCGTGGCTCTCACAAACCGCAGTTGCTACAAGGTCGCAGCACCGAGTCACGGGGTGTGAAACACCTATGCTTGCTCTTCTTACGTTGTGTCGCCGAGAAGTCGAGAAGCATTATTATTATTATTATTATTATTATTGTTATTATTATTACTAGTAGACGTGGTTGCCATAATGCGAGTAGCAGGATTTTGTTCGTACTATTAGTGACAACTCTTGGGGTAGATATAGCAGCAAGTTTGCGTGCCACCGTGAGCCCACAAACCCATCGAGAACATGCATTAGTAACGTGTCATCCTCTTCTTACTACTACAACAACAACAACAACAACAACAACAACAAGTACTAGTACCACTCGCTCATTGGCTGTCGGGCACCCCCGGAGGCCGGAGGTCTACTGCAGCGAATGTTTTGCTGCTTCTCGCCGGCACGCTCGACGCGTCGTAGGTCGACGTGTCACGCCGCGACGCCGTACCGCTTTTGGATTTGGCCCGTTCTGACTGTCTGACTGGACTGGACGTCTTTGACTGTGTAGGGGGATCCGCTCTCAGAGCGCTCCGCTGTTGAAGTATCTATTGCCGTCGTTCTCAGTACTGTTGCACTATCGTTCCAGCGGCGTCAGTAAACGTTCCTTCCGCGTTCCAGTAGCAGCAGTAAAAGGAATAACAACACTGACAACAACAACACCAACACCGAGAACAACAATAACAGCAACAACTTGGTTGCCTATTCTAGTGACAACAGGTCGGCGACATCTTCAGGGCAAAGGTGCTGTTACCACTGTTGTTGCTACCGCTACCCCACAGCCGCCGTGAACGATGACAGTGTCTCTCCGACATCCACAGGTGGTGCGTACGCGCCCTCCAGAGGGCGCCGCTGTCTGTGCACCTCTCCAAAGCAGCTGAACCCCCTTTCGGTTGCGTCGCTCTCTCGATTTCCCTATGCTCTCTCTCTCTCTCTCTTTTTCTTATCTCACTCTCCCCTACTGCATCGCTCTCCCCCATATCTCTCTGTCGCGCGGTTTCTTCCTCCTACCCTTGGTATTTCATCTTCCTTGCCTTATGTGCCCCTGTTCACTGCCCAACCGACTATTACTCGCCGGCGCTTTTTTGGTTCCATGTTTGTTGTTCTGCGGCGAGCCGAGACGAGACCACGCTTACCAATGTCTTTCTATCTTCACGTATTTCGGCTCCTCAACACGACGATGCATGATAACACCGCGGGGGAGGGGTGATGGTGTTTAAACCTCGATGAGGTCCTCATTCGACTCCGCAGGGTCACCTATTCTTCCTGCTATGCTAAATCAACTCCAAGGCAATTAGCTCGTTGGAGCGGTGTCCAAATACGTTTCGCACAATAATAAATCACTCACTGAATGACGCACTCCTAAGTATTGCTCAGCGCAGGAAAGAAACAAAACTAATACGATATACGTTATGATTAATGTATATATCAGAAAATAAACTACACACATGTATACTAGGATTGTGTTCGTTTTATTTAAATGGCTATGTCGGGGTATCGAATTGGTGGATTGATGACATCTCAATAGGAATTGTTCACACATACACACATATATATATATATATATATATATATATATATATATATATATGATTAACAATTACACTAATTCGTAAATATATATATATATATATATATATATATATATATATATATGATTATTCGCTTGAGATGCATACCTAAATACACTGAGTGTTTGCCTTCCATTGGGACAACCTTATCCTTGTAATATCGGCCTGTTTTTTCTAATCTTTAGTTCTAAAGCTATATTCCCGCTCCCCACCAAAGCATTACATTCTTTTACATGGGTTCAATTGATTCATGTCCTAACCCACAAGCTCGACATTGTGGGTTAGGAAATGAGTCAATTGTATATTTGTCCTTCCAACATCCCTGCGGCATCTGTTAATAGCCCACTCGCTCTTGAACTTTCATATATCCATACCTGTGTACTCTACTCTGCGATACCACTTCGTCTTTTATCCTTATTGCAGTCTTCACCAGTTACATGAGTTTGACCCATCTTTATTGTGTGACATTCTTAGGCCTAATGCTAAATATTAGCCTACTTTGTAGTTTCCATTGTATACATTTTGACATCCCCTCCCTCCCTCTTAAGAAACTCTTAGACGCAACTAAAACAGCAACACCATGCAACTCCTATAATTTCCTTTGTACTGTTTTTAACTCGTTTCCCAGCCCTGCTCTGTGGATCAGAGTAGCATTGGAAAATGTCAATCCTAGTACATACATGGCCTTTCATATATTCCTTGTTACTAGGTATATATATATATATATATATATTACGGGCTGTTCTGCCAAACATGAAGAGGTGTATCAAATTGCAGCCTGACGATGGCCAATTCATTAAGAGCATGCTTGGCTGCTTCGTCATCAAAGTACTTTTACCTATCTACCTATCTAAAAATATTTTCCGCATTAAATCTAGACGCCGATAATGAGTATTTCGATAATTTCAAATGTAAGCTTCTAAACTCCGTATCAAGAATAGTTTCGAGAAGGTTTACGGAAAGGTCCTTTTCGCACGACGTCCCTGTATACAGTTTAGCAAAATAGCATAACTTACCATTACAAAGCGGCGAAAAAGCTTTACTCATGTTCCAGAAGACCCTTGACCGCCTTCAGAAACTTATCTGCCAAACAAACGTTGGGCTGCCATTTTTTTAAAATTTACACTCTTTAAAGCAATTTCCCGATAGAATGCCGAACTTTTTTTCTCATTTGAGATGATACTAAGATTTTCTCGATTTAACTCTGTTGCTGTAGTGCGAACGTTGAACCACTAACAAGGGTTCCATGGCACTGCATTAGGATAATTTATTGCGTATGTACGTTGCGGACTAAGTGCGGTCTAGCTGCATTCTTCTAGAACACATACATTCCCAAGGTTATACAACCCCAAGGGTATCTTTCCATAACGTTAATCCAACAGGACCGAGAACAGCCGTCGGGCTTCAAGAGGCTGAGGCCTTGTAACCTTCCGTTAGAAACGCGAGATCTTTACTTAGCCGTTCTACGTAACCTAAAAAACGGCCGTAACAGTCTCTCGTGTAGGGTCTTACGAGGCTCCGAGGAATCCTTCACAAGCAACTACTTACGCAGAATTAGCTAGGATTATCGGCATGAACGAGCGGTACATTTCTAGGGAACTTTTTTAACAACTTTATACGGGCTCTAGCATAGCCTATGGACGAACTTGCCACATCCGCCGAAATAAGACGCCAGCGCTAGCTCTAAACGCACACTGTCACAACTAGGCGCCAGTCAACACGAACTCACTTTAAAAAAAATTATCAGATATATCTATTCGCGGAGAACCTTTTTTCTTTACTATTTAGGTCCTGGCAGGCCAAGCAGACCTTTAGACTTACTTGTATGGGATCGGAAGGCCCCAGCTCCACGAGCGTTCTCGAGGACACCCTAAGGCATATAATACTAGGATGCCTAGTCTGGACGGAATAGCACGCGTCCCCACCACTTCTGATAAGGAGGACAGGGGTTCTAGCGTGGGCCACGCCCGGTTAAGGAATATTCCGGGCAGCCTTTAGCAGCCTTTCTAGTCGTTGCAGCTACCCCCAATCGTTTATGCCACTCTTCTTGTTTCTCCAATTGTTTATCCCATTCTTCCTTCAGGTCTTAGAAATTCGTTTTTCCTTCAAATCTTAGAGATTTGTTCTTCCATCAAATGTTAGTCATGTTAAATCCATGGGAGAGGAAGAAGTCAATGTCGGCACGTCTCAAGCGCTTACTTGGGCCTTATATGCTCATTATTTGTATGCATTTCATGTTGCTTAAGGTTTCGGCGAATGGTATCGGTAAGAGGTTCGCGTACACGGATGACATCTTAATTTTACTTCGTCTTAACCAGACCAAGCTTGACGGAGATATACGTACTGCCCTTGCATGTGTGGAAGACGCTAACAAGACCTTAAAAGTTCTTGGTCATGTTGTTCACACAAGCAAGAGCGGTCTAGTGTTATTTCATACGCCGCAGAGGACCAATGGCGTGCAGCAGGTCACACTTGATTGGGATGCAACTCATCGTGTCTCAGATGGCCAAATATTTGGGCCTAAACCTGCATGAGACCTTGAAATGACAGTGTAATTTGGCTAGTCTAGCATCTAAGTGTTATTCTATCGTTGCGGGCTTGAGACGACTTGGACAAATTGATGTTGCAGGTGAAGAAGGTCTCCTTGTCTACTCTAAAACGCTGCTCATGCCGTTATTCTGTTATGCTCTTCTCGTTTGAGGGGAGGCTGTATAGGAATATCTATTTTTAAACCAGCATAAGTCTGGAAGAAAAATATTTATAGACCAGCATTAGTCTGGCCCACAAAGCTGAATAGTGCTGCTGCTTTCAGCCAGACGATTCCCTTGTTGGGAAGCACCGGTGAAGTCTTGAGTTTGGAGTAAGGCGCCGCTTGTCAGCTGTGCATGCAAAGCTGTGTGACTGTAAAATGACGTTAACGACGGGCGTCGATACTTTTTCTCTATGCCAAGGTTGCGTATGTTTTTTTTGTGTACAGAAATGATGTGCTATCTTTTAAAGCTTTAAAGCAGACAACCAATCTGACCCTTTGCCGGCTCAGATTTAGTTGAGAAGTGTGTTCAAAGAAAACTCAAGAAGACATATATGACTGAGCGAGTCACCTACCTCCGACCATGCAGTATGCTTACGGCATACTCGGCATAAATGACTTGCTCAGTTATTGAAAAGAGTCGTGGCTGCTCGGTCTCCCTTGCTAACGTGTCTAAAAAATGTCATTCGTTAGTATTTTGATAGAAGATTTGGTCTTTGTTTGACACAATTTAAAGAGAGCAAAAAATATAGGGTCCATCTTTGCAGTACTAAATATTTAACACTTCATGTTACCAATAATTGCGTTAGCAGGAGGTTGCTACATTTCCTTTGGTTGGCCCATAGAGAAGGCTCGTGCGTCTTTCACCGCGACTCTTTGCATCGCTTGCCCGATGCTGCTAATAGCCTTGCCCTTGATTGGGAACAACGAACGGAACATCCAAGGCTTATTTCTAGAAAGGTCCGTTAGCCGCTTTTGTCGTGTGTTCTTCCATCTCTGTCGCAATGAGCAGCTTCCCAGATTTTGTCAGGCAAGGCTTGCCCGTTTTTCCCTCAACAGTCCAGCGATACCATCTAAAACATAATTCAAGCGGTTTTCAAGTGAATTATTCTTGTCTCAGAGGCTAGCTTTCTTCTGTCTAATCTAAGCTACGTAAAAGACTCAACTATAATTGTTGAAAACCAATTTAGTTGTGAAAACCCAAGAGTTCAAACCCTTTGTTGGTAGATGGATAAACGCATAGCGTACCACACCGTACGGCTACTCACTGTGTTAGTGACTGAAGTGGCTAACTCGAATAAAGGGGCAGCGGCCTAGGTCTGCTCAATAATATACCAGGATTATGTGCTATCATTTGAAAGGAAAAACTCGTTAAAATTTTTTATGGAGGTTTCTGAAACGCATAATGCACATCCATCGCTGGCAGCTGTCAGCAACTAGTGTGGGCCTCACAACCTCCCTCACGATTTCCCCTCGGGGGGAATGCCATGTTATGCCAGGGGGAAAATTCCCTGTTAAAGAGGGGAAATGCCAGGGGGCAAAAATCCCATGTTAAGGGGGGTAAGCTAAGCATCCCCTCCGTTAACATGGGACTCTTTGAACTTTGATGTCGGGGGGATGCTTAGTTTTAGTTTTACTTAGCTCTAGTTTTAATTAATTATGTATAATACCTTTTACTAAAACATTAACAATATGGCTTTAAAATGACATGCATCGCGCTAGCACTGAACTCGCGATTCATAGTTTTAGAACCATGTTATCCCCCCCATTGTATCAGTACCAAAATTAAAGTTTATTCAGTATTTTGTTTTAAAGCGGAGGGTGAATGCGTTTGCGCACGGGCGTTGCATGGCAGTCTGTGCTGTGTGGGACTCGGCTCCGACGGCTGGACTTTCCCATACCCACTAAAAACTGCTCCCTCTTAAGTTTCACACTGTATCAGCCTGCATTTTCATTTAATATAGCTAAGGACTGACAAGAGCTGTGGCAGGTGCCAATCGGATCTAACGACCACGCTCAGCCCCGAGTTCCCTACCTCGTCAGACACGCTTTGCCCATTAACCTGTGAACCTGGTCTTCTGTAAGCAGTGTCGTCTTTCTGATCTTTAGTCAGTTGAAAATATAAAATGCGCGAAAATAGTCGCACAGAGACAGTGTCTCTCACTGAATCAGCAGCTGTAGCCTGTGAAGCTTTGGCTGGCTAAGGGCAAGCGTGGAAACGGATCCCTGCTGCAGCGAAGCACGCTCCTAGAAGTACCACCTGAGTGCTTGTTTGTGGTACTACGATTACGCTCTAAGGCCTCTGATGCGGAAGATTTGTCCCAAACAATGTTTTTTATGAATTACAATCCCTTGCGTCAATCATGTTGCTGCTGCGACCCACTTACTCAATATGCTTTGGCAAGTCGCCATGCGAGAATTCTAACAGAAAAACCTATTTGGCGCGTTTTAATGGCGCTACGTGTGAGCCTGATAAGAACGTTCTTAGTTCCATATATACAATACAATAAAAAGTTGATTTTCACTCCATGTTTGGAAAGTACCAGCATACAATATAAACATAAGAAGAATGGGGTAAGATGTCCGTACCATTTCTGCTATGAGGTGATGAGGTGGCACTCACTAACTTGATGTCTTGCAACCATACGATCCATTTTATATAAGAGCTCACGCTGTCTTGAAGGAAAGCATCTGCGAGCTTTAGAGTGGCGTTGATGCAACCATTGCTCTCTATGCCCTTTCTTCAATGTGAACGGCAAGGGTTTTGACTAAGTGGTTCATTGTGATACCTAGGTATCTAAATTGATTTACAAACTTTGGCTCCTGCCCGTATAGTCAGAAAGGGAAGTCACTCTCGCGAGGCAGAATGCGTGACGGTATTTCATGGCTTCTTTCCTTTTTTCTATTGATCTTGAGGCCGAATTTCCTCAAATAAGCTGTCAATGTAGCTAGCGCCTGCTGGAGGTGAAGCTTGTTGCTGCTGTTTATTGCCGCTGTACATAGTTTGCTGGCTTTTATGGTTGGAAGTCGGTTTTGTATACGGTTTGGTAGATCTGCGATAAGCAGCGCAACCAACTAAATGCTGAAGTTGTAACCCCGTGCGAAACCAGTTGTTTGTTCTCTACGGTGGTGGATATTTAAAGAGAATTGTACAGGCCGTTAGCGTCGCATTTTGAGTTCTAAAGCCATGTTGATCGACTTATATACGTCACACCAGTGTTTATCAAACTCGTAAGCATACGAAACTTATTATAGATAGATTTGTATTTATTTTATTAACCTGCTCTGGGTCAATGTGTTTATGTTACATCAAAATGTTTTGAGACAACCAACGATCTAGCCTTTTGCTAGTTCTGCTATGGATCGAACCGCCGGACATACCGCAACGTGCTATCGATCACATTTGCTCCAGCACTGTATGCATCGACGTTTATCCTATGGTTCATGAAAACCCTCTACGTTGCACATAACCTGAAGAAAATCCGTAAGCTGCAGGCCGTAGTTAGATGTCCTCTTACCCCGTTACCCCGCCATTCAGTGCTCTTCATTGTTGGCTGTTCATAAATACCTATGTCCACTTTATTAATCTTGGTTTGCCAGTTCCGCATATAAACGTCAAAGGCGCACGTTTTCTTATATATAATATATAATATTAATAATATATATATAAATATAGATATAAAGATATATATATTATATATGATGAAATATATATATATATATATATATATTATATTATCATATATATATATATATATAATATATATTAATGTATAATATATATAATATATATATAGTATATATATATATAATAATATCTCTGTCTCTCTCTATATACTCTATATAATATACTCTGTCTCTCGCTCTCTCTCTCTATCTGTCTCTCTCTTCTATATATATCTTGTCTATCTAATATATATATATGTATATATATATGTCTGCTTCGCCCCCTCGAACTGGAGGCCAGCGTCATCCGCCGCTGGCTCCGCAGCCCGCAAGGCGGAACGTCTAAAGACCAACAAATACGCCCAGCTCACCGACGAGTTCATTTTTGGTGCCACTAGTATTGGAGACACTAGGGGGGCCTGGCCCTGAGGCATGGTCACTTTTACAGAAGATTGGCAAACGAATTGAACTCACGACGGGGGACAAAAGAGCTTTCGACTTTCTACTCCAGCGGCTATCTCTGGCGGTTCAGCGCGGCAATGCGGCAGCAATTATGGGCACAATGAGGGGCTGCCTCGAGGATAAGCTCGATTGGTAGCACCCCTCACAAGCCCAAGAGTAGTTAGATATTCATCTTCCACTGTAACTTCAAAATGAAATAAAACTATGAATGACTACGTATGTCATTTCTGTACCATATGTATGTATATATATATATATATATATATGTGTATATATATATATATATATATATATATATATATATAAATATATATGTATATATATAAATATATATGTATATATATATATATATATATATATATTATAGGTGGATTTACATTACACAACGGTTTTCCTTGCAAGCTCATGTAACGCCTAGAAGCAATTGTTGTTCAAGGCTATACGCACAACCAGCAGCTGTGGTAGTACTTCACCTAACCTCAGGGCCTATATCAAGCCTCGTGGCGTGGTTCATTTGCGTGAAATCGTTGGCATTAATTAATTTCCGACCTTTTCACATTATCATAACCGAGCAATATGTATTGCACTTGGTTTTCATGGATATGCCAACATAATATAATTAGCAGTCGTTAAAGTTGTTAAGGGCAATTTTGTAAACGTCTGCCTCGCTGAGATGGCAAAACAGAAAGAAAACGGGGATCATAGAGGTTGAGAAGGACGTCAACTCTTCTTTATATACATCTTGTACAAGCGCGTACAAGTCTTATTAAAAAGGTCATACTATTAATTGCCACTTGTTATTTTTACTTACGTCGATTATCGAATATTACTCTTAAACGTGATTAGCAGTCATATTTCACACGCAATTTGCTTAACAATAATAAAATAAGCGCGAGCATAGAACATTTATATTACCATGTTATCACTTCCTGTTTGCCTCGCACCAACGCCGTTGTCTCAGGAAGTTTAAAGAAAAAGATGCATTCCATCCTCTGCCAGAGCCAGATGGAGGCTTTCTTTAGGCCCATCTACTGTAGTTTCCCTTTTACTACCCGTTGGTTCTGTATGACTTGATGCACAGCTAACACCTCGCTTAGTTTCGACCTCCGCTTCCTCTCTCCTCGGGTTGGCGATGACCATAATGACTCAGCAGCAGCAGCAGCGTCATCACCTGATCATTGCTACGTACGAAACTAAGATGCTGTGGCATCCATACCTAGTCTAGTGGTGGCGTCTCACCCTTTTACGCGTTTTGGACATGCTGCTGCTGATGATAATGATGTTGTTGTTATAGTTTCGCTTGCTTTTACGTCTGTCCGGTGGCCATGGCGATTTGCTGGCAATGGCGCCATGTTCGTCGACTACTGTTGCCGACTCATGATGCGTATTGTCGTATGTACGTATGATGGCTGCCATTGACATTGGATCTTCTATCTGGTCATCGTTCGTTGGGTGGTCATGATCAGCATCAGCTCTATCCTCATCATCCCACGTACACCATCACCCTTCCCCCACGTGAGCTAATTGGTTTGTGAGTCGTATTGGGTTGTCATTATCATTCACTGCGCCAAACTTTGCTGGCGATGCTGGGGTTGCTGCTGCTACTCTGCTGTTGCTGGTGTTGATGCTGCTTGCGATGAATGCGTCGACGTCGCGACTACCTTTTGCCTGCGTGCGTGCGTGCGAAATTCCTCGACCTCTGGCGTCTGGCGCACTGCATAGCGCTGCTGTATTTCGATTGGTATCTGTTTGTTGATCGATCATCTCGTTCAGTCGGATGGTCGATATTACGTGCCACGGCACGTCGAGACGCCGAGAGCGCTGGAGAGAGAACGCTAGCAGCAGAGAGCAGAGAGTGCGCGAATCCCTGCCCCATCGGCTCTGGCAGTGGCCCGCGCTGGCGACGTCGCAGACAATGAGCTGGCGTAGGCAGCACGCATGCTGGGAACATCTCCTCTCAACATGGCGGTGGTGGCGGTGGTGGTGGGTGTCATCTCGTCGAAAATGGCGGCTCCATCTGTCGATCTCACACCGTTCCTGTACGCTTAAGCTGGTCCCACAGGGATCAAGGATTCGGCCAGCCCTTTTGTTTCTCCGTTCTCACGTTCTCGCGTTAGTTCTCTCGCGTTAGTTCTTTCGCGTATTCCTCTCTATTCGCGTACGCCTCTTGCTCTTAGCTTCGTCTGTCGCTCTCCTTTCATCATCGTCTCCGCTCGTGACGTCTCGACTCGTTTTGTTTTATTGTTCTCCTCCAACTCCTTGACCATCTCCAACTTGCTTTGCGCGCTTTTGCTTTTACTCTCCAGTAAGAGTGGTAGAGATGCAAAAAGATCCCCATCTCTTTGTCTCTCTTACCTCCCTCTCTCTCGTCCCTCTCTCTATCACCCCTCTCTCTCCCTCTCTCTCTCCCTCACACACTGTCTGCTTGTCTGTGTATGTGACTGTGACTCTCTGTATGCCTGGCTGACTGTTTATCTGTCTCGCAGTTTCGCATTCGCCGCGGAGACAGCGGCACAATATCTTCCAAGGCGCTACGTTGTCTATTGTCACGTGGAATCTATCTTCATCGACTGGCGACGACGACGACAATGATGAGGACAACAACAACAAATAAAAAATAAATATAAATAACAACGGAGAGCAGGAACGACGACGATAACAACAACAGCTACAAACAGTATTCGCGCATCCAGCGATACCCAGCAACATCTCGCATAACTGATCAGCCAGGCAAAGGAAGCGGACAGCCAAGCACGCATGAATCCGCTGAGGCACAAACCAACAGAAACAACAATATACGTAAAGATCGACAGGTCGACAACGCACGGGGACGCAGCCCCGCGCTCGGTTTTGGTCGTCGCAAAACGCCCGAGCCCAACATGCAGCTCATCCGCCTCGTGTTAGCCGCGGTAAGTTCGAGTGCAGTGCCACACCCTACTACCATACAGCATGGATACCCCACAACCCAGCATCCACAACACATCCCAGCACCCAGCTGGCTATCTGACTCAACTCAGTAAGAGATTCTGTTTCCGGTTTGTCGTCATTATCGTTGTCTAGTTCCTATTCTTCTCTTATTCCTAGCACCTTTCTCTATTTGCCCTAAGTTACTCCTCGGTCATCTGGGTCTATCGGTTGTTGCCTCTTGAACTAGGGAACGAGGAAGTTGACGGGGCGGCTTCAGAGCAGTCGCCTGACGGTCTTCCTCCCAGCGGGTGTTGCCCAATGATCGAATGATACAGGCGCCTTAAAGAGCCTCGTTTAATTGGAGCTTTGGCTTAGCTTGTGGAAAAGGTAGACGACGCATCTGCATTTTGAGATCGACTGTTTCGATCGGAACCACAATTTACGGGTCAATATGATGTCGCGTACATACGAGTACAAATATACTTCTAGCTGTGTATTTAGTGCGAATGCAAATATACTATTCGTGCACAAGAAAACGCTAGGTGTATATGTGTGTGTGTGTGTGTGTGAGTGTGTCTAATCAGTGGCGAGCATTTGCGTGTCGGCATTTCTACGACACACAGTAGAGCATGTAAGAGTCTAATTGAGAACGAACCTATGAACAAGCAGCCTATATATACATAGCAAATCTACTAACGGTGCGCCGTGTTCAACTAGCGAATAGGGTCAGTCTGTTGTGTCCTAACGTGTTGCAAGCATCGCCCTATTACTGGCCTTGGTACGTAACCCGTTCAAATCGTCGTCATTGTCAGTAGGCTGCTGCATTGTAATCATTGAGCTGGCTCATTGGCAACGAACGCTGGCATACGGGGAAAACAATCGTCTGTCATCGGATTGACACTCTCGACTCTTCGTATGCAACACGCACACGCTGCAGTGCTGTTTCTATATTTTGTTATCTTACGTACCTTACGGCCTTACCGCAAGCGCTGCCTCATAATCAAGCGCTGCCTCGCTTAGTTTGCCGTTACTAAGCGCTCGGCTGGTCTCATAGCCCACGTACGTATCTTCCCTTTGACACGACTCTTCATTTCCGCATACCTGTGTTTACGATATCACGCGTAGGCAAAGGTCACCTTGTTTTTATCCTCCACCCGTATGTACATATGTATACACACAGACATATATATATATATTCATATATTTATATATAGAAAATATTGTGATGATTTATTAATCATTTACAATACGTTTGCACACTCGGCAATGCTCGCCTTTATATATATATATATATATATATATATACAACTATTTGGTGGAAGCGGGGGTTATTCAACATGCCCATCTACTTCTTCTACAATCTACGCATCTATGTTATCCTCATATTAGTAAGAGCCGAGAATGCATCACTTCTGTATTTTGCGCACTCTAATTCGATAGAAGACTATAAAAAGCAATGTTAAAGCATATTCTTGAGTTCCTGAATGCGATGGAATGCCGTTTCTAATAAACCATCGTACTCCGAAAAAACATCAAGTGATGAATGTTTTGCAAACACCGCAAGTGCGTACTTTTATCCTTCTTTATAAGCCTTTGTTATTTATTGATGCCGTTGAAAATATAACTCTGTGTTGCTCGCATTGCTTCGTTTGAACTGTGGGCTGGCACAGACACTGTGGGTTAGCTTGACCCTGGGATATAATTGGAGGGGAGTTATATTGCGCAGCGGGCTGTTGAACTCTCGGATAGGCGAGAAACGCTTCTCACGCTTTCTCCGTTTAGCTCTTTCGCTCAATGTCACGCAGACTCGGTCTTGTTATTGACGTCGTTGTTTTTCTTCCTGTAGGTTGTCCCTTTCTTCTGATTGTGACTTTGTTTTTGTTTTGTGGAAGCTGTTGTTCCTGCGGATGTTGTTGGCACATACCCAACAGGTTGAGGCATCTACCTCTCTCTATGGCGTGGTCGCCCACCGGAAAGGTGCACGTGTGTTTGTATACGTGTGTATGTGAAAAAGCGGGCAAAAGATGAAAGTGCGATGTTTTGATAGCAACATTTTGTTTTTAGCGTTCCGTCACCCTTGGACTTTCGCTATCTGACTTTCTTCTAGTCTTAACTGTCTTTCCGTTTCCATGTGTTGTTTACTTGCCTATCTATCTATCAGTTATATCACCGCGTTTATTGCATACAAGTGGCCGCACTTTCTTCCTGGATAGTCACGACTTGCCTTCTCTCTGTGGCGGCCACCTTCGGCGGATGAATTCACGGCAAAATGGTATTTACTTGGCTCCATGCTGGATCCAAATTCCTTCACCATATCCGCACGAAACCCTGACGAGATACCCGTTTGCCCGAAAGAGCTGCACCCACTGAACTGCCTAAAAGCCTGTTAAAGCTTGGGCAGGCTCATGAGACACACCGAACACATCCGTAGAGATATCACCCATGCCTAACCAAGGGGTCTTCTATCCATCGGTGAGGCAACACCGATAAGTTAGACATACTCGTGTGGCTTCACGGAAATGTCTCAGAAGGCTGAGGCGATTTCACATACGACGGTGTACTCATAAATGCATTTAAACTCAGTTAAGCTGGTATAGGTAGCAAAACATGTCCATACAGAGGAACAACGTCTTCTTTCTTTTTTTCGGAAAATTTCCGAGCTTACAAAATAATACTGCCGGCGCCCTATTAGGGGGGGGGGGGCAGGGTTGCTGAGGGGCTTGGCAAGGCTGATTGCTACGGGATTACATGAGACTGGCAGGAGTTCCATTCCTTAGGTAGACCGTATAACTACAGCTGCTACCAACAACTTGTGAAGTGAATCGCATTCTCTTCTCTTAACACGACGATTTCAAATAATAGCGACCACATTGGACCGACTACTCTTAACGCCATGATGTGTCCTTGCAGGCGTCAATGATCCTTACACCCTACAGTCATCTTGTTTTTTGCTGTTCTTTTACCCAATCAAATTTGTTTGCGTTGTTGTATAATATAATGTTCGAGCGAATGCAACTTTTGAACGCCAGATCTGCGTCAGTTTACGGCCAGAGAATGGCATCAACAGGGGTTCCTGTTTCTCTGTTCGGTCCAGCCACGGCCCGTGAGGGAAGAAGTGCTAACAGATTTGTCAGCACGTTCTTCGAGTACCTAACGATAATTCAAGGGCATCCACGATGATGGCAGTTATACATTTAGTTACACATTTTTTTTAAATTAATTTTTAATGTTGATCTCCCGTGCATCCATTTGTACAACCAGCGGCAGACGCTGTCGTTTTTTTATAAATGTATAATTGATGCCTCAAGCACAAAGCAGCAGATTTTCTGACAAGAAGATACTTAACTTAGGCGCAAAAAGCTGCTTGCAACATCACTACTAGCTTGCGTGCCTACAATCCAAAAAAAATCCTTCTTGTGGGACGTACCTGTTTGGCTCTTGTGCACTGTTGGTTTTTGAGTGTGGTGCCTAGTGAAAGAGACGTAATTGCACCATAATTCTTTCAAAATGGCGAAACAGTGACACGGAAAGAGTATCTCCAAGTTCTGCAGACTCTTGTGTTTATTCTCTTAGACGTGACCAAATTCTGCGTTAAAGGGACTGAAATACGTGTTCCAGAGTCGCTAGAGGCGGCGCCCTTTCTCATACAGCCGTTTAGTACCAAGAGGGCTTGCGGAGCATACAGGCCTGTTTTGGGATGAACGCTCGTGGTCACCTAGTGGTGCAGATCAAAATCATCTCTATTACTAAATGTGGGGCGTTATTGAGTGATAGTCTGACAAGGCTCGACCAAGCACCACGGACACGCTCACTGCGTCTATTCGACAGATATTTGCAAATCTGAGTCGCCAGGTTTTAGAATCAGCCTGTAAGCGATTTAGGTCCCGAATTGAAGCGGCGATATAAGCAAATAGTTGTCACATTGAATAAATATTTCTATAATATTCTATATATATCTATTATAAATAATAAATATTATTTGGATACAGTATTTGAACTAGCAGGCTAGAAGCCAGCCCACGGTGTGGATTGGGAATAAGCTACAGCTATGTCCGACCTATATACATATAGTTCGAGGACGCATTTCGTTCGACTTATCATGAAGTAACCAATCGAACGGAGGCCTATATCTTCCTGCGCGTCATAGTCTACTTCGTGGTCCGCGATTGGCTCGTGATGACTGTGCAGTCGCTCCATTTTCTCACCTAGAATTAAAAACATGTTTGAAGAGTCGTTTTTTTTAATTTTCAACCATCATTCGTTTTTTGTAGTGGCTTGGAAAGTAGGTGAGACATATTTTCAATAAACCGACGGCTGGACATGTTGACTAGGGTTTCCCTAAAGGTCCCTACGGCAGCACGGCCGCTGACTCTTCGCGGTAGGATTTATCATCTATTCTCAATGGGCGTCGCTCATACGATCCACATTAGCCACGACGTCGCCGTCCGGGGCTTTGACTTTTTTCCGGCGGATGATTACATTCCGGGTAGATAACATGTCAAATCAAGTCAGGCCAAGGCTGCCCACGTCTTCTAGGCGGAGTCCATCGGTAGGAAGATATATGTATACATATCCGTACACTAGCAGTGCGTACTGATAATGCCGCGTCATTTCAGCTCGCAGCGGTTTGCTTGCTCCCAGTGAGCGCGGTCGTGGGCCAGGCGTTCGGCAAAAACCTGCTGGGATCGATGCTGGTGCACAGACGCTATTCGACTCAAGCGCCGATACCGTACCGTTATGTGAAGTCGAAGCGACAGTACAACGCTCACGTGCCGTCGGCAACGTCCGCCCGAGGCAGCCGCTCTACGACGCCTCCTCAAACTACGAAGGAGGTATGGGGATCCCATGAATACCCAGCATTACATATGCTTAGTAATATACAATAATAGCTGCGCCACACACACCTTTCCTGGCTTCAGGTAGCATGGAAACAAACATGGGCTGACTGTGAGCATGTCTGTCTGTGAGTACAGAACGCTTTTTCCGGCAGCGGCTCCAGTCTTGAAGAAGTAAGCCGCCGGTATTCGGCGCGTGACATAGCAAGGCGAAAGTCAAGGGAGCTGTATGAGTAAGGGCCCTTCATAAGCATTGAGCTTTGTAGATTGTAATGCACCAACTTCTCGAAAGGCATTGACTGCATTTTTGCCATCGAACAATTTGGTTACCACTACAAGAGGTTTTCTAAAGGTAATGAACTATTCTATAACTCTTTATGCCGCCGACATCGGTGCGACGTAGGAATCATGTAAGAATAGTCAGGGAAAGCGAGATTTATTTCCTGAATTTGATGCATACCTACAGTATAGAGAAACATGATCTTCTGTTGTGTTTTCAGCCATGTAGTTAAATTGCTAACGTAATCACTATTTTGTTCAGGTGGAGCCGGCCACGCCCGCCATCATGGCCTCAAGTATCTAAAACAGGCGGAGGAACGACGGATCGAAAAGACCCGCACAAACTATACTCATCACAGACACACACTATATATATATATATATATATATATATATATATATATATATATATATATAAGCGATTAGTATATATTGACTGTGTGTGAAGTTATATTACACTGTTCGTTAACTTATTTGTAAATTGCAAAAACTTGTATGGGAGTCATAACCCACCACATGTACGTATATGGCCGCCTTGGAGGCTGCCGCATGTAACTATTCGCTGAATAAATGAAAGGCTAAGAAATACTGCTAGATTACTTACTCTTTCTTTAAATATGAATTTGCCGTGGTCACTGTGCTATATGTATCAATATTCCTATAAGTTAAGCTACTATGTAATACGTATATACCCTCCATACAACATACATATACAACTGTGGGTATTTTATTTATAAACATAGTTAAACCATTGGCTGGACATGGACAACAGTGTCTGTGCAAACGTGTATCCAAACTTCAACAAGCCACAAATAACCTCCAGACCTGAAGGCGCCCAGCGAGTCTCTGGCAGCCAAAACAAGTTATTTGCATATTTTGCTAATTATACTTTCGTTTATAGGTCCAGTCTTAGATACAGATGATTTATTCTTTGATTCACCTGTTATGTGATGGCTATTTTTGTCATCATTATAAGTAAAGAGTAGTGGCAAGTAAAATTGTGCTGTTTTCTACATAAATGCTAAAAATGTTTGCACGTAATTATTGAACTATTCAAATTAAACAATCACTTTGTTGGAGCATCTTAGCCAACCGACCGGATGAGCTAAGATTGTTTTCCAGGGTGTTTTAAGTTATATTTAAGTAATTTGTAAGCAGCTCATGGCAAATCGCACCTTTAATATACCACTATATTCCATTTTGGGAACAACCGTTTCTCCCCGAGATCTAGTGTAGAAATCGCGGGAGTAAACGATAGATATTTTACCCCATCAAAATATTGAATTAAGTTTTTCAACTTTATATGATCTCTCTCTCTTTATATATATATATATATATATATATATATATAAACAAATATATATATATATATATTACCAATTGGCTTCCAGGACACGTGCCAACTCAAGGCATTAGGTCCACGCTTAGGCTGGCCTACCTAGACACGGTTTTTCTCACCAAGGCGGCATTTTCCCTCTGAACATCTAATGACAGACTTTGCCGTAAATACTCGCCCGCTCTCTAGTCTCTTGTAGCATGCGCCAATTTTTTTTCGGCATTGCTTTGTCAGCGGCCGAAGTTGTTTGGTTCCATAGGCCGCTACATCGCACGCCGTTTGCCAATTCTGACCACACAACCTGGAGAGAAGAGATGTCTGAGAGAGCCCCTTCTGAACGCAATGGCGTTTCTCTGAGTCCGCTCCAGCGTAGTAGACGGGAAGTTTGCGACCGTCCGGGGGTCCAGGATCGATTCGGCGGCGCTGGTCGTCGAACACAAGGTGGCAATATGTGCTGCGACCGAAAAGGAAACTGCCTCGGGGAGGCTCAGTCCATCTCTGGCTACCGGTAAGGAGGCCTGAGGGCCTAGGGGATCGTCTCATGAAGATTTAAAGCGAGTCAAGTCTAGATTCCAACGCGAGACCCAGCTTCAAGTTAAGGCAGGAAACCAAAAAGGATTATGCTATTCATATTGCACTACGCCGAAAAGGGATGATTAATAACTTCCTGTTCTAGAAAGAAAGCGGTCGCCGTAGGCTACTCTGCGCCAAGGGGATGACGCAAAGCACCAGGATTCACACTACATTTGCCCGAAATCCGCTTTGGTATTTATGTCAGATAAATGACGATGTTTTGCATGTTCTAGATAATACTGAACGGAAAATATGTGAGAACCCGTGGCTGCTGATTATGTTGACGCGAGCCAACTTGTGATTCGTTTGAAAGACAAGTGCACAGAGAAATCCTTACAATTTGTTAGAAATAAAGCCTCGTTAACAAAAAAGGGCGTATTCTTGCACACAGTTCTCACTGGTCGGCCAACGAGAATGCCATATGATCCGCCCCCATGCATGCCAGTTTTGCTTTTCCATAAATGTTTAGGCTAGTTAAAACTGCCTTTTAAGCCCCCATAAACGTCCCGAAATATTAAATAGATAGCCGCATTGCACATGGCTAAGCATAGTCTTACCAAAACTGCTAGTAGATATTCCAGACAGTATTCGCGTGTTGATGAGGTTCCAGCACGGTGGGGCACCAGTATATAACAACGCTCTCGTACGAGCTTACCTAGACGCTACTTTCAAGGATCTTTGGATGGGACATGCTAAATCAAGTTAAAACGTATCGACATACACACATATC
This sequence comes from Dermanyssus gallinae, assembly GCA_003439945.1. Taxonomy (NCBI): domain Eukaryota; kingdom Metazoa; phylum Arthropoda; class Arachnida; order Mesostigmata; family Dermanyssidae; genus Dermanyssus; species Dermanyssus gallinae. The sequence goes on along the minus strand of QVRM01002654.1, from coordinate 26,268 downwards.
GACAACTATCTGCATTTAATGGGCATTTGTCTGAATATGTGTAATTTATGTAATAACAAAAAAATAATATATCGAACGTAAAAACTCAAATATGAGACACTACAGGATCTCGTCTTCTGTGATCTTATTCAATACAGCAATTGTTTGCCTTGTGTGCCTTTTAGAGAAAGATTTTTTCCGAACACACCGGTATGTTCATTTCACATTTTGTGACGACCAGTCGCATTGGCGTTAAAAATGATCTTAGTTTCACTGTCGTTTCTAAATAAGACATTTTACCCAGTAATTTATGATTTATTTATTTTATGATTGGGAGTTACAATTACAATGCAATCGTGTGGTCTAACATTACATAATAAACTCCTGATATTAAGGAGGTTTCCGTTTCGAACAGTTTGCCAATTTGCCAAAGAGTTGTACGAGTGATTTAAAAGTCCTTTTAACTTATCTGTTAAAAGCACTTTTAAATTACTCACTGTTAAGTGTAGTGCAATTGCAGGTAAGCAGTTTAAAGACAATTCAAGGCTGTATTCAGGTCGGCGTCACTTAGGTCACCCAACAAGGAAATTGCCTGAAGGCAGCCTTTGCCCATGTCCCGTTAACATGTCTACTGAGTGAAAGCTTGTTGACTTGCATGTCTTCCATTTATTTTTCAGCAATTGCCTCTAGCAGCATATCATTTCCCTCTACTGAATAGTTTTATTGTCTTTGTTGACTGTAAGTTTTTCTCACATTTTGTAGTTTCATTGAGTTATGGCTGCAGGTAATCTCGGCATTTTGCTAGGTCTTAGTCGTCTGCATAACCTTACAAATAAGTCATTGCCGGCCCACTATTTATAGGAAAAGAAATGATTATGTTAAATTAAAAAGTGATTTTGCGTGTTCTTCGGCCCCCTTATATATTATCAGCTATCTCTCCCCCCCTCTATCTCTCACTCTTTATTTCTCTCTCTCTCTCTCTCTCTCTCTATATATATATATATATATATATATATATATATACAGACAGCGTCTGTCGCTGGATGTGCAACGGGGCAAGGCGGCCTCGGTTCGAGGAACCCTCCAGAAATGGCTGGTCCCTACACTGGACCCCCCGTAATGGTGCACACGTTCGCAGGGACCCAAATGACATGGTCCGACCGTGAATGATTTGAAATTTAATAAATATATATAGTAAATATATATATATATATATATATATATATATATACCGGGTTTTTTTTTATCTCATCTGAAATCTTAAAACGTTGTCATTAAATAATTCTAAATCAGTAACGATGTGTGCGCCGGTGCGTTGTCGTGATAAAGGATTCAAGAGTTGTTTACCAAAAGTTCAGGTCTTTTGCGTCGGACGCTCTCGCGCATTTTTCTTAAAATCTGGCGTACTATTTCTTGTTGACCGTAAAAGTAGGTGGCAAACATTCGAGGAAGATGATTGTAGTGAAAAAAAAACAGTTAAATGAGCCTTGGTGCTGGATATGCTCTGTCTGAATTTTTTCGATGGAGTCTCTCCTTGGAAGCACATCTGGGAGGATTGAGCTTTGGTAACGATGTTATAACCATATGCCCATAATTTGACTCCTGTAATTACTCTCTAAAGCAATCCAGGATCTTCTGCTACCGCCGGAGTACTACCGCTGCTACCGGAGGTTTAAAGCCGACATTTCCCGAGAGGCGTTAATTTGCCAAAAAAATAAACCATTTTGAATGAACCTCGCTGCCTTCTTCTAACGCAGAAAATATCGGTCTAGACTGTTACAACTCAGGACACTGCTTGACCAACATAAGCAGTTCGTAATATGTTTACCGCTTTAGAACATATAATTTAGTTTTTAAAACTGCGCAAAAAATGGAGGAGCAAAGAAGCTCCTCCATTTAAGGCTCTTTATAAATGGAAAATTGACCTGTGTGTTGCTAATTAATGGTACTTCTAAAGGAAACAGTAGTGAGTACCCGTTCTCGTACATGTATATATATTTTTGGAAAGACTTCAATGCATGATGCGCACCGGGTGTTATTGTTAACGCCACGGTAGTGTTGGAATTACAAAAGTACCAAATCCAGTTGTACTAACTGCTTCTTGTCGAGGCGGCGGTACTGTCTTTTTAAGGTTACTTCACCTATCTAACCCCTAAGGCAGCTTGGCATTTGTGCGTATTTATTTTTACTTTCGAGATAAAAATGTATGCATATGCATGTATATCTAATTTTTCGACACGTCTAACATGTATTCGTATATATAGTATAAGTATAACAGTTTCAAACTATTTTGATTTTATTCATTGCTTATTAACTGGAAATAATGTGACTTGGAGCAAGGAACCGCATAGCAGAGTAGTGGCGCTACATAGGTTACCAATTTCACAGCATGAGACCGTAGTCCTTTATTGAATGAGGTCACGAACAATACCTGTGCGATCTAAACTACACTTTAAAATACACGTTGATAATAGAAATGACCATATTATTAACAACGTTGTCAATTAACAACAAACACATATTTTGTACTGGGGCAACAGCGTGCTGGTTGAGATTCACAACTTAGGATTCGGGAGAATGTAATTTTAACCAAAGTATGTTAAGTCGTTCTTTATGAAACATATTCAATTCAATTTAAATGTACCTTTATTTTGTCAGAGGGGGGACATTATTTACATTTTACAAATTGTTACCTAGATACATACAATAGTCAGTTTACTTGTGTGCCGACATTTTCGCTGTTAGCGCTTCAGGTTATCAGTGCTCTCGCCATCCACCATGAAAACATGTTATTTACACGATCTGTCTTGGCAATTTATTTTGACGAGATGGTGTTATGGCTTATAAGAATGTTTAACCGAATGCTAAAATCGTTTGACGTTTATCAACTCATTTAACATGTAATTAAACTCTGAGGCTGACGATATTAGGTACTCCTTAAGAACGCTATGCCTTATTCAATACTGGACGAGAGCTAATAATTCAGAACCCAACTACTACTTGTGATCAGTAGCCCTGCTACCGGTATTCGTTCTTGCCCCGGGGCAACCTCGGCAGTACAGAGGCTGTGTGTCTTCGAGTGTATTAGCAAGTACTCATGAATAAAGCTATGTGTATCAATTCAATTCAATACGACCTACGGCCACCCCCACAAGGGGAGAGGACGATTGAATTTCTAGTGGGTTTGTGAGTCTTGCACTACCGTGGCTTTAACAACGTTGCCCGGTGTGATCATATATTTTACCACTTAAACTATATATAAAAAAAATCAACACACTTTTCGTGTATTGCTCTGAACCAACGTTATATTTAATTTTTATTTATTTTATTTATTATAACGTATGCCTAAATCTGCACATTTGAATACAGATTGCATTGCGCAGGTATTTGTCGCTCAAGAAAAATATAAGATGTTACGTAACGTTGACCGAAAAAACATTTTTTTGGGGAAAAACAATCTCAAATGTTGGTCTGACAGTTGTTCGTCAAATAAAATTATGCTGGCCTGAACTCCGGGCAAACAACAGATTATATAAATATATTTTTTTACAAATGTATGTCAAAACTTTTCGATTCGTCCTCGTGTGAATATATACTTTAATTAATATTCAGTTTCAATACAAATACGTCTTTATTAACGTAACGGCATTTAACAATGCTATAGTTCTTGTAAAAAAAATACAATTTAAATATCTAAGTAAGAACAAGTCTTCAAGTTGGTAACCTCACGCATCCAAACCTTATTGCATAATAATAGAAATACAATAGGATTCGATTATTATGGAATAAGGATGCGTCTCTGAACAATGACCTAAATGCATGTCACTTTCCATTTATCATACAGATTTATGTTTGCACTATATTTATGTCCTGATCAAACAGCACATAAGCGAAGGTATCGAATCTTTTTTAGAATAGCTGACCATATTACTGTTGGACTTCAACGGTATAAAAGGCACTTTAAAGGCCTCAACTATCTGCTCGTGATAGGAACGACTGGAAACGTAATCTCTGTAGGCACAGTTTTTCCAGAAATCCTGAGGGATACCATAGCAATCCGCAAAGTGTATATTCTACCAACAGTCAAAAGCCACAAAAATTGTAAAGGGCTCGAACCGAATGCCTACGTCTTCTTGTGAAAATAGCTTGAAGTTCTGTAGCATAGAATCGGTAGGAACAATCTACTTCGTAAATACACCAATCAGTGTACTTTGAACGTACAACTTGAAAGGTACAACTTTGAACGACGCAGCGCTGTGGTTACAGCGTAAGGGCATAACGAGTACCCTCGAAAATAAGAGAAAGACAACGAGGTTGGCTTTATTTGTAATAAAACTAGACCGAAACAGTTAAATATACTAATTAACATTTCTACATCTAAAAGCGTACAATGGCATCCAGCCTCAGATGGTCCAACACTAACGTGGTGTCGTCTGCAAATGTGCAATTTCTGAGCCAAACCTGTTAGACCGAATTCGTAATAAAAAAGGCTAAGGAGGATCAGGGACATAAAACGCTCAAGTAACGGGCCCTGCAGGGTTCCTAAATCGACTCTCTACTACGTGAATTCAATCTGTCCGACCCAAACTCCCTGCTTCTGAACAGATAGATGGGACTTTGTGCAGGCAATCGCACCTTATGTAAGCTAGCATCTGCAAGAGAAAAGAGTGGTTAAAATTGTTGAACGCTGCGCCACGTCTAAGAAGACGGTAAGAGGGAAGGCGACTATGGAAATAGTCACGCGCCGCAATAGGTGAGCCATAGCAAGGTATGTTGATCGGCTCTTACGAAAGTCAAAATGGCTGGGGGAGAGAGAATCCGTCTTAAGATTTCCATCTACTTGTACTAATATCAGCTCGTCAAGAATCTTAGAGTTAATGTAGATGGTAGTTACACAGTATTCCGATTCTACCACATGACTTATAAATGAAATTCTGGAGTTCGGGGTCTCGCGACGTCGTTTCTCGAAACAACGTCTATAGAACGCATTCCTCGTAAGTATAACCGCATTGAGGTTACAACTGCGACTGTACAGATAGGCAGCTTTTGTTTCCACTGTGCTTAATTTACAGTGCCAACAGTACATTTTATTGACGTTATGGCCTAGCCGCCACAGTCTTGGGGAAAAAGAACCGCCTGTGACTAGGGTGCCCTATTTGAGTCTGGAGAGCCAGTCAACTCAGATCGGTAATAGAGCATCTGAATTATTGAGTAAACTGCTTTCAAGACCTGTTTTTTTTAAATATATGAATAGGTATGCTTACATGTTGCCATCAGGGCTACTCACCGAAAGTGGAGGCCGAATTTTACAGATGGAGCGCACTTAGTTATAATAGCTACACCCTCGCCAGTCTCTCAAGTCACTATTGATGACCCACCACATGGGTAATTGCTAAATTCGTAGACACAAGCTTGATGTCATTCCAGAATTGACAGCCATGCTACTTTGACCGTACTACAAGTTTAGTAAATGTACGGCAAGTCATAATCAAATTATATAGAAAATAATGTGATGATTTATGAATCATTTACAATACGTTTGCACACTCGGCAGTGCTCGCCTTAATAAAAATGGTGGTAAAAAAGTGTCACGTGAAGTTAAGAGTCAGTTGTCCGTGTCCTTGCTTGATGGTAGCCCCCGCTCTTATGGACCCGGTGCGAGCGGTATATCCTCAAGGTTTCTTGCAAAGTTAAAACGGTGAGATCCATAAGATTCCTCTTCGTGACGCCGATCCCCAAAAGCGTCCTCGCCGATTCGTAGTCCCATACACCACTCATAGAGATAGTGATAGACCCGAATCTGCGAGGTTTTTGCGGGTCGGGGAGCGCCGCTCTTAGGAACTCGACGTCATATTTGGCGATCTTGTATTGCCGTGCTTTTGCCAGGTCCCGGTTCGGGCCGCAAACCTCGGCATCTAAAACCCAGACCTCGGTAGGTGTTGTTATTACGAGGTCGGGCTTTAGACCCGACGCGGCCGGTTGACGGAATACTCGCTCAAGAACCACCTCATGAGCCCTTTTGCGGAGAAGACGCGCCACGCGATCACAGACGTCGTCATGTCTCTTTATGGTTTGTTTGTGTGTTGTATCGCACGTCTGAGCGACATGAGCCAACGTCTCAGGCGCATGACACTCGTGCCTACAAAGTCTGTGGTAGCCTGGGCGTCCCCTGGCCAATCTGGCACGCGTTGGTAGTGCGTTGATCCTAAGCTTTAGTAGGTTTAAATACTCCTTACCAAATAGGTAGGGCATACCCTTAATCCAGTAATGTACAAAGGGTCTCTTGTGTAGCGGTCTCAATGGAGGTTCCCAAGCGCTCGCAAAGAAGTCTTGTTTTTGCAAGATCTTTCTTAAAGTGCTCGGTGGTTAGCATCCATTTGACCCCAAGGTGCGTGGAGTATTGTAGTGCTGTCAGGCGGGAGAGGCGGAGTCTGGGAATGAATGTTTGGAGGCAGGGGATGTCCAGACCGCCGTGTGCTGTGTGCGTGTACAGGTAGGCGTTCGGCACCGAATTTTCGAATTTAAGCCATTTTGACTTAACAACCTTTCTGATCTCTTTATCTAGGTAGCTAAGGAGTGCGTAAGATGGTCTGGGACCGGAGACCAGTTTATATAGGAGACGAAAAATGAAAAAGTCTTTCACAAATCTATCGTGGGAGCTATCGTGAGTCTGTTGAGTAAATTAAGGAGTATATCCTTGGTGGAGTCAACTCTGCCATTGCTGTCAAAGTCAACTCCAAGATATCTCCATCGATCGCTCATACCTTTAGCTGGCAATTGCCGCTCTCCAACGTTAAATTCTAATACGGTATTGATAAAACCTTTACCTTCCTTCCTATTAAATAGGTGGGAGATAGTAAAGCTTTTATTAGTATTAATTTCAAGGCCTCGGGATTTCAAAAGTGGGTCCGGAATATTAAGGAGCCGTTGGAGAGTGGATTTCGTGGAGGCTAGGAGGATGAGATCATCCGTAAAGGCTAAGCCCATAAGGCGAAAGTCATCAGTAAGTTGGTACCCGATATTAGTTTTGTCTAATTATGAAAGAATGTCGTCGAGAACTAGAATAAATAAAAGGGGGCAGAGGATCTCCCCGCCTAACACCCCTAGTTGGCCGAAATGTGCGACATTCTTGTCCAAATTCTATGAGAGTTTTAGATGAGAGGTACAAGCGTTCGATACAGTTAATGAATACCTCTGGGTATCCGCGAGTCCGGAGTGACCACAGGACGGAGTTATGACTCACCATGTCGAACGCCTTACGGAGGTCGATTGAGGCGAGTCTGAGCTCACGTCCTGCATCTTTGGCATCGTTAAGGACACCATCCAGAACCGCAAGATTCTTGAAGGTACCATTATAGGGGAGAAACGCTCGCTGGGAGAAGCTTAATAGAGTTCTGGAGGCGTCTAGAGAGCATTTTGTTAAGCGTTCGTTGTAAGTATGAACTAATAGATAGGGGTCGCAGATCGCTTGGGGATGTGGCATTGTTAATTTTAGGGATGAACGCTAAGCGAGCAGTTTTATATATATATATATATATATATATATTATATATATATTATATTATATTATTATTATTACAGTTATATATATATATATATATATATATATATATATATATATATATATATATATACTAAAAACCTTAAGCGAACGGACTCAGTAACGCTCTTAACAACGGTTTCAGTGCCTTCGGTCAATTCGGCTCAATTGTATTCCCCTTAATTTCTGAAAAAAAACGCAGCCAAGTAGAGACTGCTAATGGAGCAGCGGGAGAGGAGTCTTTTAGGTTTTCTGCATGTCAAAATGGTTTTTCTTTTTGGGAAGATTGGTAGGTCCTGGAAGATTTACGAGAACTTTGGGATTGGATGACGTTCACATCAACAGACACATGATGACAGCAGCATGGGACCGTGATAACAAAAAAGCAAGTGACAAGAGTATTTATTGCACGTCAAATTGGAATCCATCTTCGGTTCTGTATTTACTTCGCACAAGGAGGGATCCTCCATCCGAATGCAACGATTACTATATCTTGCACTGCTTGTTGCACGAGGCGGTATTCCATCAGCGCTATTCGCTTAACTACTTTACGCCCCACACATGTCGAACAGTTCACTTTGGAAAAGGAGTAAGGAGTTTACACCCAGTTTACACATATTGACGCATTTTGTTTTTTTAATTAAGGGTTATATTCTTTAAAATATTTCTTGACCACAACGTTTGCGTGTAGTCCTATGCTTGCAGCTTGTGGTACTATAACCTAACGTTAAGCATTTAGAACAGGAAATAGGCGCACCCGTATTCAAAACTACTTCTGCTGGTGGAGTTCTAGAAACTGCTAAATTAGACGATCAGTAGGGATTATCATTCTAATAATAGCTCAGGTACTCCTCGTAATACTTTCTCCCTTTGCCGATACGCCTCCGATTCCGTTTAAGGCAGGTATAATATATATATATATATATATATATATATATATATATATATATATATATATATATATATATATATATATAAGTTGTTAAAATGTATTGTATTATTTAGTCTCCCAGAGAAGGTCCGCAACATATTTTCAATCGAGATGTGCGTCCTGACCTTGCTGGAATACATTTTGCCGAGTGCGGTTTGGTAGCATGTTCCCGTTCTGGAGTAAAGTTGAATGGACCCTTCTAGGCGCAGGTTTTGTCGGCGGTTACGAATCGGGTACGAATTTTTGCATACATGCTGGTGCAATGTTTGATGTACTGTATCATAGCTAATGCCCGCCTCTCCCGCGAGCTTCAATCGGTGGTCAATCCTAACAAGTTTGTAAACATCGAGCACAGTGTTCTCATCCGAAGCTGTTTCCGCCGTCCTGGACGTGCACATGCTACTTTTTTCGTGAGGCAATCCATTCGGAGTGGCACTGTACACCGGTGCTTTAGTTCCGCACACTGGACGTTATTTAGCTTCAATTCCGTCGCAGTTAAGCTTTCAAATAAAATTAATCATATCGCGATACTCGTTTTGCTCCATTGTCACTTGAGTGTCCGACATGTTACAGCTGCGCGACCTGCTACAAACGCAATTTAAAACCAATTCACATGATATCTAATTAGCTCATGCCGACCCAAGCGATGTGGTTGGCATGAGCTTGTTGAGCTGTAGTGTGGTAGGATTGGGTGCCAAAGTGCAATAAATATCAAATATTTATGTGACGAGTCGGGTATAATCATGTTAGAAAAACCCTGCGGGAATTTCTACCTTCCTTCTGGTATAGCCATGGAAGGGCATCCGGTCGCCCTAGAGTACATTCCAGAGAAGACGCTTTTTTAAGGACCAATTGGAAAATGCGGTACGCACACGCGGAGATCACCGCAGAAAACTCGTTTGCAAGTGCGGGCCGGTAGTGTAGGGCTCCAACCCACTGAAAACCAGTCATGTCTTAATCCCCGCAACGATCGGGAACTGCATAAGCATAACTTCAGACGATCGAAGGGGGAGAGTAGTTTAAGCATTTAGCTATCCCAGGATGCCCCGCGGGATAATGTCATGCAGTAACGGTTTTTCTTCTCCTTGGCGCGCAAAATGCTCTCCATGGTGCGAGCAATGCTGCTCCAGTCGTCGCGTGACTTAATCATAAGCTGTATGAGCGTTCCAAGGGTGCCGTCGTCAGCCCTAGGTAGACCCGCCCGCTGAGAGACCCATTCTGGGCACCACAAAATTGTATGTTTAGGCATGTCTTCGGTTTCGCTTTGGCAGTAATTGCACAATGGCAACAAGCCTACATAGTTAGAGAAGCCTTATATGTAGGTGGTGGGAGCGAACGGTTTGTATTCACCTGACGCTCGCACCTGAGAAGACCGAGGCACTGCATCTAACAGGCCGTAGGAAAGCAAATGGGCTATTCTTGTGATAATAACAGGTCACCCGAAATAAATAAGCAAAGAGGGTAAGTACTTAAGGGTTATCCTTGACAGGAAGTTGCCTGGAATGGCAAAGTTGGCATATGTCTCCGCAAAAGCCAGGCGGGTCACCCTGAGTCTGGAACGGATTATGCCAAGGCTCTCGCGCAAGTCTCGGGATAGAACCGGAGACATCTGGCTTCGGTCCCTTTTCGAAGTCTGCTTTCTGTTTGGGCAGGCATTGCGGACGGCGAAATATTGTAGAAGGAGAATTAAGGTCGGCCCAGAGAGAGCTAGAGCGAGTTTGATAAGGATCGCGGGCTTTCTTGCTCCACCTAAACACACCACGGTGCGTGAGAATGTAAGCGCAAACTAGGGTGGAGTTCAAGGGACGTACTACTAAACGTAAAGAATTCCCATAGCTTTGAAGACATGCCTAGCAATCCCGAATTTAGGGCTGGGTTTAGCGGGTTTGAAACTCTCATGGTTTGAGACCACTAGAGGCTACAAACAGTATCTGTGCATTTCCAAGCCTCCTACAAAAAAACTAAATAACATGTGAGCTACGCTGAAAACTACAGTCATAACATGTCGAAAAATCGCTTAGATGTATTCGTTGGCGCAGTTTTTAATCTTCAGGCACTACTAAAGAAACATGGCATTTTCATGGCTGTCAAAATATTTCAGTCCCTGTTAATTAACATAACGGTCTCAATCTTGCTTTTATTGCTTTAATCTCAGTTACTCGGTCACTATCCTGCTTTCGTCGCTCTAATCTCAATTACTCTGTCACTCGGCTCGAATGAGAAAGGGGACAATTTTACAAAAATCGATCTCGAAAATTCTTTTCTTTTACCCACGACTCTGCAGATAAAAAAATATGATGGTTTCTGTGATGTCGATGCCGGCGATTCGTCAGTTGACAAATATGTCAAGCTTATCGATTATATGTGTGACCCATAGTGGCCTGCAGATAGGGTGGGCGTATAGACAAGGGAAACGATAAAACATCGCCGAGCTACATCTAAGCAGGTGTCGCAACCCGCAATAGCGCGCATTCCAAAGGGCAACTTTAAGCCTTCGGGAACCTTGTGGAAATCTCCCGCCCGACCACGAAAGGCGGCGTGTTGTCCCACTGCAGCAGGGCAGAGACGCAGGCCAACTCGACCTCTGTCATGACACAGTTTTGCCGACCGTTTCGTCAAACCTTTGTTGTTGTTGTTGTTGTTGTTGCTGCTGCTGTTGTTGTTGTTTTGTCAGCATCGTCGTCGTCGTGGCAGACCTATTGTTCTGGCTAGCATTTAATCCTGCTCTCCTTACTTTGCTCCGCTACCGGCACTTAATGCACGGTTGATCTCCACTGCTGTCAAGGTCGACACACAGTATGCGTGGGACGTTCTGCGCGTTGGCAATTTGTCGTAAACGACGGCGCTGTCCTCTGGGTTGGCCTTTGTTTCTCTCATTCATTCGTCTGTTTAGGCAGGGGCCATTTTGTCAATCAGGCCGGCAACACGTGACATGCCACGAGTCTACAATTGCGTGACGTAATGTGTACTATATGTTATGTTGAGCACACACGCAATCACGCAGAGAATGCCTTAAAAAACTGTCGAAGCTCCCAGAACATATACATATTTGGGACATATATATATATATATATATATACGGATTTTCATGATATTCGGGCACATTTAAGGGGTCGTAAAAATCGTTAAAATAAGCTCTTTTTTCCCAATGGAGTGAGGCGTGGAATTGTTTAAGAGTGACAAGAAATCTACAATTTTGGTTATACTAATCTAACCGGCATGATTGCACCGTAAAAATGCCGGAATGCAGGAAAATTCCATTGGTACAATGGAGAAACTGAACATATACCAGCGTGTTTGGGAGAAAATTTTGTATTTTTGTGAAACACATCTAACGTTGGCTGGCAAAAGGGTAAGTCGTATAACTACAATCGTATCCAGTAGAGTCTGCAAAGATCGAGATTCTGGAATGGCTTATTTTTATATTTCACGTTCATTACATTAACGTTTTACCGATCCGCGCACACAACAGACTTATTCAGGACAAGGCGCCACTCATTGGGAATCATTTGGTACCAGATATTTTTGGTTACCGTAAGCCGGTTTCCATTGTTCCCCGCTGTCGCATTCCTGTTGGACCCCTATTAGCAAAGAGGGACGTCTATATAAATAAACATGTATCAATTACATGTCAATGGAATAGAATGGCGTAGATGGCCGGTGACTGTTGCATATGAATCGCAGGTTCAATTCCGGCGCAATACATACGCGACATTGGATTCGATCTTTGTTAGGACTTGGCGATTTTTATTGAAGTTATGACAAAGAAACAAAAGTAAAATATATATAATTTACAAATAAAACGGTATATATATATATATATATATATATATATATATATATATATATATATATATGGGGGTATTCCCTTTCCCCGTTTTGATACGGAAACCCGAAATAGGTTCTCTTGTCGCCATCGAGCCCGGTGTTGTGGTGGCATGCGACTGCGCCTCGCGACCGGAGGAGACACATAGGTGCGCGGGTTCGAGCCCCACCGTTGCACATTTGTATTTATGGGGATCCATCTATGAAGCAATGCGATAAGCAGTCCCATTGGCGTTAAATCTTGGCTGAGAGTCACCCCCCAAAAGGATTTAAAGGTTCTCTTGTTGCCAGCGTAGTTCATTGCTGTTGTCGTCGCTGTCGTTTAGATGCGCTGTGCCAGCGAAGCGTACTTGCTGGTCTCCCATCATCTTTTTGCAGATGTTCTAAATCTTTGTTTTCATCAGCTGGGCTTCGTTTCGTTTCGCGTGTTTGGCCTTTTGACGCACACGCCGTGTTCAAACACTGGCTTTCATAGTTATAGACGGTCGGCGATCATAGATGTCCCGGTGAGGAGTGTAATTGTTCGTCCGAGGTTTGGCGGTATTAAGGTCCAGCCACATTAAGGTTGAGCAACATTGAGGTCCAGCGACATTGAGATGCAGCGGCATTGAAGTCCAGCGACATTAAAGTTCAGCCGCATTGAGGTCCAGCGACATTGAGGTCCAGCGGCATTGAGGTTCAGCGGCTTTGAGGTCCAGAGCGGCGCGGCAGGGACGCTCGGGAACCGACAATCGGAGCCAGGGCGCTTGAAGATGATCCAGTTCAAATCTTTAATACATACGCACACCTCTGAGTTTTGATCATTCTCATCATCAGTGATGTTCTCGTGGTCCTAGTCTTTGTCTTCGTCGTTGTTGTCGTTGCGGTGGCAATCTGATGGGCCTCAGTGAACTTGCAAGGGAAGGAATGGCGGTGCAGCAAGATGAAGATGCGGCTTGCTTTTGCAAACGCAAGAACATTTCAGAAGCAAGCGCTCCTCACAAGGCTCAAGAACAGCTCGCCGCCTGTTCGCATGCATGGCTCGTGCTATTCGGCCTGTCAGCAGCCCCGTTATGATATTGCTTTTTGTTCTAGTGATTGTTTGTTTGTGTTGTTCACTTGTTAATGCAAATTATATTTTACTCGCTCTCGCTCGGTCGTTCTGGCGTTATTACTATTCTGTTTGTTGTTGTTGTTGTTGTTGTTGTTGCTGCTGGTGTTTCTGTCCTTAATAGAAAAAAAATTCATCTTCATCAGCCAACATGTGCAGACATAGTCTCTCGAGTCTCGATCTACTTTCATCGTAGCTGTGACATATGGTATAATGAGTACAATGTTTGTCTTTGTAGGCCAGTTATGGCAAGTTTTAGCAACGCTTTACAACTTACAGCTACTGTTACGGTTCGAGTGTTGTTTGATTCTGACGAAAAAAATCGCACGCGTACTACTAATCTGCTCGGCTGACGCTGACCTATCTAAAGTGGGGTCAACTGAGGTAACCTAAACGTTTTGTGAAAGAAACCATCCAAATTGACGTATGTATGCCAATAACGACATCATTCGTTGAAATGCAAGCCTATATACCTATCTTCTATTCGAAGCAACAATAAGATAACAACATCAACACCGACAACAACCACGTCAACAACAAGGACAACAAAAACAACAAATCGCAACTCTGCCGGCATTAACACCGGTCATTATCTGTTCGTTTTTTCTTTCATCTGTTTGATGTTCTTTTCAATGTTGACATTGAAAGGCTTAAAGATTGCCGGCATGCCTCCAGATATTGTTGCTTTATACGATGCACTACCGTCATCTAAAGCTAGCCGGCCAGCCAGGCATTCTGTTGCTACTAGAGCTACCACTGTTCGACCAGTTCTACTAAACACCTTCTGGGCTGACTCTCAGCCAAGATTTAACGTCGTCCATGGAACTGCTTTTCGCCTTGCTTCATAGACGCCCTCCCCCCCGCCTCCCTCCATAAAAACAAATGTGCAGCGGTGGGGCTCGAACCCGCGCACCTCCTATGTGTCTCCTCCGGTCGCGAAGCGCAGGCGGAGGAATGCACCACACCACCTGGCTTGACTGCTATCAGAGCTACCACTGTTCGACCACTACTGCTCCGAATTCAATTTACTACGACGAACCAATACTACAGCTACTACGTACGGCAACAAACGGTGTTGAATAAGTGAATGAATGAATTAATGAATGAATGAGTAGGAATTGTTTACCCAAACCCCGAACTACGACACCGATTTGAGTACAATATACAAACGACTACGATTACTACTGCTACTGCTACGCCGCTCTCTCTCTCTATGTACTCTTTTGTGTAAGGCAACACTGTAGCGTTGTTACCCGCGCGCGGCTACCGCCACTATTTGTTACAACTATAACAATGACTATAAACGGGGGGGGGGAGGGAGGTGGAAAAGCAAAATACATATATATATATATATATATATATAGAGAGAGAGAGAGAGAGAGAGAGAGAGCAAGAGGAAATAGAGGTAGAGAAGCCTATAGCGGCTGCAGGCGGATGTTGCTGTTGTGGTATCGTTTTGTTGATCGGCGACGGCAGGCGCGACTGAGTTGAGCTAAGCTATGTATTAAACGCCTGAACCATGTGGTGGTTGGTGGTGGTTGGTGGTGGTTGGTTGCTGAGAGGTTGCATAGGGCGCAGCAAAGAACAGGGACAAAACGACAAAAATAGAGAGAGAGAGAGAGAGAGAGATAGGGAGATGGTGCGAGAGCGGAAGTAAGAGAGACGTTGGGAGCGAAACGTGGGATAGAATAAGAGGGAGAGGGAGAGCGGGAGAGAGAGATCGGTGAGATAGATTGGGAAAGGGATTGACCCAGTACGGAGGGTGGGTAGCCGCGGTTATTGCTGGTGTATCACCACCACTACCACCACCACCACCATCATGACCACCATTTTCATCATTGTCCGCATTCTCATCATCATCATCATCATCATCACCACCATAAACCACCAACATCATCATGAATAATTCTCTTCATTGCGTCTAGCATCTATTTCTATCTGATCTTGGGCGAGCCGAGTTAAGCCGTGAAGTGCACGAAATTATTGTTGTTGTTGTTGTTGTTGTTGGTGTTGTTGACGTTGTTGTTGTCGTTGTTGTGTTGTTGTCGTTGCTGTTGTTGTTGTTGTTGTCGTTGTTGTCGTTGACGACGCCTTCTCTCAACGACAACTCTTACCAGACTGACAGAAAGACCAACGAATGGTGGCAAGCCAACCGGGAAAGGGCAACGGCCGGTAGAAGGAAAGAGGGTTAACAACGACGTTGAAGTTCACGATGATGATGATGATGATGGGGATGATCATGATGAGGATGAGGACGACGACCATAAACAACGACATCATCATCGCCCTCAGCGTAGTCATCATCATCACCACAATAGTGTTGCCGATGGTGCGCGGCAAATGGCCGAGGAATGGGGGAAAGCAGGCGGCGGCGACGACGACGACGAAGAGGAGATGATGATGATGATGACGGTAGCAGCGGCGGCAGCGTGACGGCGGGAAAAGATTGCGAGCGTGCCCCGTGAGTGCGAGCGTGCCTGTCTCCAGCCTACTGCTGCTGCTGCTGCTGTGGCTGTTGTTGCAGCAGCAGCCGTCGGCTGTCGCCTTCTGTTAGAACCAACCGGCACCAACTGACTGACGACTGACTTAGTGAGTGAGTAAGTGAGTGAGTGAACGAGTGACTTAGTGGGTGAGGGAATAATCGCTTGCTGCTGCTGCCGCTGCTGTTACTGCGGCTCTCTAGTACTGACAGCGTGACCAACCATCGGCAACAACAGCAGCAGCAGCAGCTCGACCCGTCCGCCGGGCCGACGGACCGACAACCACCGGCAACAACAACAACAACCACAACGAAAACAGCAGCAACAACAACCACAACGAAAACAGCAGCAACAACAACAACAACAACAACAGTAATAGCAGCAGCAGCAACAACCACAACAAAAACAGCAGCAACAACAACAACAGCGGCAACAACAACAACAACGGTAATAGCAGCAGCAACAACAACAACAGTAATAGCGGCAACAACAACAGTAATAGCGGCAACAACAACAGTATTAGCGGCAACAACAACAGCAGCGGTAACAACAGCAGCAACAACAACAGTAATAGCAATAATAACAACAACAGCAGCAGCAGCAGCAGCAGCAGCAGCAGCAACAACAACAGCAGCAGCAGCAGCAGCAGCAGCAACAACAACAGCAATAGCATCAGCAAGAGGAAGAGGAGAACGAGGCGTCGGCGCAGCTGCGCAGGCGCTGGTAGTAGTAGTAGTATCTGAGCTAATGGCGGCGATCGAGGCGACCCACACCAGCGAATAGCTAGCTGCTACCGCTGCCGCTGCCTTTGCCGCTGCTGCTACTTTTGCTCCCGCCGCTGCTGCTGCCGCAGCCGCTGCCAACAACAACCGCAACGCTAACGCCAGCATGTGTAGTAGATCAGACTAGATCGGAGCTGAGCCGGACCGAGCCGAGCAGCAGAAGGGCGATCAGAGCCCGGCAGTCCCGGACAGACGACAGCAGATCCGACCACGGCAGAACCGACCAGGGCCGGCGGGCGTGCGGGCGGTCAGTGTCCAGTGGATTGGCAGTTTTACTACGACGACGACGACGGAAACTGTACGTAACTAGCGGATGCCGTTAAGACTTATACGGTGAAGACGACGCTCATGACGCGTTAGCGACACACACCGTCATCCTGCCTTCGTCTACGCTGATGACACGCTACTATTACTACAACAGAAACAACAACAGCAGCAAATACTAGTCCAATACTACTACTACTTCTATTAGTAGTCTACTACAACTACGAACAGTTTAAGACAAACTACGGGAAGTCTAAACCCCAAACTACGAGAAGTTGAAACCAAACTTCAAGAAGTCGAAATCAAGCGGCCGACAAGTACACCGATGTGAAGGTGTGATGGAAGCGGTGCAGGTAGTGCAAGTGCTTTGTTGATGTTAGATTTTGGATTTTGCTCTCATTGGTGGTGGTAGTGGTGGTAGTGATAGTGCCGTTGCTTACCTGTTCCTCTTCAAACTTCATGGTTCTCTATGGCGTTGTTAGAGCGGTGACAGCTGCAAGTGGCGGGATTTGACATCGACTGCAATAACCACAACTGGTACTGCAACAACAATAGGTCCAACAGCAAGAACAATAACAACAACAACGGGTACTGCTGCAACACCAGCAACAGGACCAACAACAACAACAACAGCAGCAATAACGCCGGAACGGACGCTTGCCATTGCAACAAGGATAACTCGAGGACTGTAATAACAAGCAGTGATGACAGCTACAGATGACACGACACTCTGCTGCCGCTGCTGCGACGGTTGACTGCCTGTATGGGACACCGGCTGTAGTGGTGGTGGTGGTCACCGTTTCGATGTCACCAGCAACAGCTGATGTTGCTGACGGCATTTGTAACAGATATTCCTTCGCTCTCCTGACGGTCGCCTCTGCTTGAGTTGCTGCTGCTGCTGCTGCTGATTCGGTTTCTGCCTCGACTTCTTCTGTGGTTTATCGTTGCGCGTTTCGCGTTGGCGTTGCAGTCGTTGCAGCCCACACCACTATTTCTACGGCTTACTACTGCTGATGCTGCTGCTGCTGGCTCCGCACGTTCCATTCTTGCTAATAGCCGGCTTTGGTAGTAAGTTGGTTGGACGACACCAACATCCGAAAGATTACGAGACATCCCGAGAGCGAGAAAGAGAGGCTAATATAGCTGAAATTGGCACGACTTTTTGGCTACGACTTCGAGTCTCGTCGAGTGTTTACCGTTCTTTGCTCTCTCGGTGGTGATTGGAGATTGCCTACTGCTTCTGCTGCTGCTGTTGCTGGGGCTGTGGTTGCGGTAGTTGGCGTTGTTTGTCATATATATATATATATATATATATATATATACTGCTGCTTGTCACCTGATGTCCTGACGTCTCGTGACGTCGTGCTAAAGGGATATCACCGGATACAGCGGATATCTCACGGATTACATAGCGCAACAGCAGGACACGTTGTTGCTTTTGCCGTCGTTGTTGCCGTTGCTATTACCATTATTATTATTATTGTTGTCGTCGTCGTCGTCATCATCGTTCTTGCCATGTTCACAATGTCAGTGATGACGGCCTCTATAGCAGTGAGCAGGAACCCATTTTTGTGCAGCTGCAACAGTAGCAGCAGCAGCAGCATCACCAACCACAGCGTCAACAATAACGTCATCGGCGCCTCCTGCAATCACTAGTGCGCTGCTTTTGCCATAACAGCGGCGGAAACAGCAGATACTTCTGCTAATTCTTCTGCAGCTACGATCAAGTTCCTTGCAGTTGGTAGTGATGATGATGATGATGGTGTTTGTTATACAAGCGTGATCTCGAAGAACAATTGTGCCCAAGCTGTATCGCATTGTGATCGTATGGTGGAAAAAAAATCCGCGCGTCCAATTCATCCGACGAAAGCTGTTTTCGTGCTATCTGCACATGTGAGTGCATTGACGTGTCGAAGTTCTTGTTGAACTTAACAGCTGCCGCTGCCGTTGTTGCTGTTGTTGTTGCTGCAACTTCTCTCTGATCACCCACTCGGATATCGGTGTTCTCTCGCTTCTTGGAACTTGTGCCGTCACGCCACGCCAGAACAAAGCGGTACGTATCACAATAGGCTGATGTTGTACATCGTCGTTAGCGAATCGTCGCCATTCGGAACTTAGGCTACGGGCGAGTCAACGTTGACAGCCATAGAACGGGTAGTAAGTTTGTTGGTGGTGGTGATAATGGTAGAGACATGTGGAGTATGAATGTATTCTATTATATTATGATTATTATTATTATTATTATTATTATTATTGCTCTATATTGGCTCTTTGGCGCCACCGCCGAGCCAAAATCGACCGCGGTCCTCCGTCGGACGGTGTCATTGGAACTACAGAAAGACAACTTAATCAAGACGATGTTGAGTGGTCAGCGACACTCAAGCAATAAATACAAGCAATATTGTAAATAATATAAAATTTGTATATTAGTAATTGTGATATCTGTACATAGTTATAATAATATACCCCCTTGTAAAAAAAAAGCAAAAACAAATTATTATTTTTATTAATACTCTTATTGCCACCACTTTTATTTTGCTTTGTCGATGCGCCTATCTCATCCGACACATGATTCCAGATCCGCCAGGTTAAATAGCGGATGAACGGAACAGGTAGCTATGGCTACAACAGCAGTGAAAACAACTGACAAAACTTACTTTAGCTACTCTGATTATAATTACACAGTTGCACATCTGTTTGTAGATCCGGTTGGTCATCCATATACACACATAACGTGTGTATATGGATGTTCCAGTAACTGACACTTCAATTTTTTCTAATTGTAATGACTAAATCGCTCTTTTCACACAAACACACTCAAAGATACATACATCATCGAGCAAAATGGCTTAGTGGCAAAGCCTTTGCCTTGCGTTTGGGAGGACTGGGTTCGAGACCCAGACCGGCCACTCTTTAATTGGTTTGCATGGTTTCCAATTTAGACAAGGTAAATGCCGGAGTGGATTAAAAGTTAGCCAGTGACATGAAAAACCGTACACGGGCATTATTAGCCTTAGATAAAAACCTAAAAGAAAAAGATACATCATAGACGGACAGACATACAGACCAGATGACAGGCAGATAGCATGAAGTGCATAAACATGCATTGGTACGCGCAGGCGCATAACGTTCATTAACACATAACGTACACACGTATATATTTACTCACCGTAGCGTCGTAGAGAGAGAGAGGCTTTAATCAGACGCGGGAACTAATAGAGGGCCTCCTTTCTCCGCAGTTAGTTACGTATTAGTTAGTAGGACAGTAGCAAAAAATCGGCGCGCTTTGTGTAGATCCAGCCGCATCTGCTGTAAGAACGTTCGGAGATAACGTTCGAAGCCCACAAACGTGAATGGCGCGATACAGAGGAGTTCGTTGGTGTTGGCTCCCTCGAAGCTACTCCGCGCGTGCGCGGGGAAAGTGAGAGCGATCGAGAGACGGGAAGGAAGCAGGTACAGACATCTGATTCTCTCTATACAGAGATAGGTGGTGGTGGTGGTGGATCACGCCACCAGCCAACCATAACATTGTAATGAGCTATGCAATTACAATCTTAGCGGTGCTGGCCACCAGCCGCTGCATCACCAGCTGCTCGCAATTGGCAGAAGCGGCAATGCGAGCCTCCGTAAGCTGCCTGCGCTATCGTAAACTCACCTGGCTGCTGGCTAGATAGAGATCGAGAGAAAGACTTCTGGGCTCAAAGTGGATGCCGCCAGGTCATTACTCTGTTATTCAATTAGCGTGTTTTTATATATATATATATATATATATATATATATATATATATTATTAACTGTATGTGTGGGCCAGTTGGCAACTTAGACAATGATTATTAAAAAAACACAAGCAATATTGTTTTTAAATGTTCTACATAATCTCTTTGTAGATCCGTAAACTTGGTGCGACAGAGTTCATTTTTTTTTATAAGTTTACAGTTTCGAAACCCAAACAACTTCAACTACCGACTAACCTACGTGTATATATTTTGGAGAAGACGGTTATATATATATATATATAAATTGACGGTGTTTGACTGATACTTGACGATATGTTGACACCCGCGTAGGCGGTAGCATATGTCGATGGAATTTCACCGACGCTTTGTTACTACTACGTTTCATGCAGACAGACGGCACGGAGCGTACGGTCTCGTCGCTCTGGCTAGCGGATGAGACAAAGTAAATGCCAAAATTATGTCTAAAACAGCTTCCGTACCTCGAACTTTGAGCCAAAAAATGGCACCTGCTCGTTGTGCAAGAAGGTCGTATGAGCGTGACGCTGACTGGCGGCGTTGCTTGAGGCCACGAGTTTTAAAGCTCTGCTATGGTAGTCGAAATACGTGTTGTAGCAAAAACAAAGCAAAGTTCGTTGCAGCGACGCAGAAGCAATTTGACTGCATGCATACAGTGTACACACGTCTGTTTGATGCATTGTCTGATCTGCTGAGTGTCCATCAGTGTGCAGAATCTCCTCGGCGGCTTCTCCCAACCGTCGTACTCGGTTAGCGTTAACGTAGTTCTGCAGCACTTGTGATGCTTCTCGGCCGTTCTGCGGTCCCTCTGAGTTCATTCAGCTCGCAGGGAATAGTCAGGTCCTGCGCGAGAAGGTCGCCGTAAACTGCTACCGTGACTAGCATAGTGAATCGTTAACTATCTATACAGATCCTATGTATTCTAAACGAGCAAGATGGCTTACGACTGTGCTTGATTCGGAGGACTGGGTTGAGACCAACGCCCTCTTAAAATGGTTGCATGGTTCCAATTCAGGTAAAGCCGGAGTGGATTAACATTGGCAAGCATAATAAACCGTTTAGCTAGGAAAATCTTATAAAAAAAAAAAAAAAAAAAAAATATCTAAATCCCTGTCACAGCAATTACCCGCCGCAGCAACAATAGCAACAACAACAACGACAGCAACGGGCGATCTATTTGCGAACAACTTTCGAACTCGCAGAACAGCCCGTGCGCGTCGGCAGCGGTGGGACATCCGGCGAGCCCGTGCGGCTCGAATCCTCTTCAGTTGGCCTTTGGGTTCACTAGTTGTCTCGTCGGTCGGTTGTCCGGCCTCTGGTCAGGGAAGGTTGGACCCGTGCCGAGCCTCCGCCTTGAGTTCCTGACGAAGTCGCAGCATCACGACATCGGCAACCCCGAAGCGAAGTCGTCACATCGCCGCGAATACGTTTTTTGGCCGATGCGCGATTTTGCTTTAATTTTAAGTGCCCGCTTTTTCTATCTTTCTCGTATCGTGTCCTCTTTTCTCATATGTATTTATGTAGATATATATATATAAGCTCGCATCCTTCTTTCTCCCCCCGTTGTTTCTCAGCAGAGTGACCGAATGGGTGAGTGACCAAACGAACAAGACCTCTGCAAGAAGAGAACGGAGAGCTGGATGGATCACGAAAAGCGACGCAACCACACCCCACCCCCGTCCAACCCTAAACAAACCCCTGGTCGAACCCCTGGTTCTTTCTTCTGTCTCGATCGTTTTTGTTCAAAACGAAGCTGTCTAGTGTTCTTTAGCCAGACGTCCTTAGTCTGACGTCTGGCTAGGGTCGGCCGTCGAATCGCAAAAGCAGAAACTGTAACAGCTGCGTAGTTCGAACCCCAGCTGTTCTCTAATATTAGCTGTATTATCATCGTTAATTAACGTTGTTATTTTTGCAAATACCATCATCCGTCATGCTTGTTAACAAAGGTGAATCTAGTTATCGGAGATGAATCCTCGTCAACCAACTAGTGGGACCTGTTCTAGGTCGACCGACTTCATCGAGTGAAGACTGTTTGTTCTAAGCTGGCACTTCTCGGATGGATTGTAGAGGATACGATGATCTGCGTCCAAGTTTCCAAGTGCTTTTCGGGGGACGTGGAGGGAATATTTTTGTTGTGACCGCATGCCACATGCCAGGAGCATACGTTGCTGGCTTTGCGCGTTATTTCCGTAGTGCTGACCAAATTCGATCACATGCTGTCTGTTGACTAAGTCGGCCTTGCGCTCCTCTGATCGGTGTTCATTCGGCGGGGGTGGCGACAATGTTCGGAGCGACGTGTGTCTACATATCGATGTAAGTTGTATCCATCAATGCTGTTTGTAGTCGGCTGGCAAGTAACTGGATTCTGGGACGGAACAGCGCACGTAGGGCATCGCTTTGGCCTATGTTCTAGTTTCTTAGGCAGACCATCGGACCATCAGAGATTGCGTGATCCGTGTTGCGGATTAAATTTATATATATATATATATATATATATATATAAATACCTGAAGTTGTGTCAAAACGACTGTAGACCGACTAATTTATGATGAATGATGGAAACAGCTTGTAATCCCTTTCCGAGGTCTATCTGGTAGCAGTGTGTGCGCGCGCTAAGGCTTCGCCTATCTGGCGGCGATCAGGCATGTGGCTGTGGCAGTGGATACGGTCATGGCGCAGCTGTTCTAGAGTAAGTCTGCCGGTCAGAGAAATTGAAACTGGGATCCACAAATGGGCCTGCTCGGGAAGTGGCGGCGATATATCAACTGCGAACTGTCGACGGTAGACTCGCTTGAACCCTACAATGGCTAGCCCAGTGCAGACACGAGTGGCACGAGTCCCCTTGGTCTCATAGTGTCAATAAGCGGCTCAACAAGTTAACCCCAAAAAGGCAGAACGAGAAATGGAGATACACATATACCTAGTGCAAAAAGGCAGAACGAAAGAGAAAAATAGGAGCAGAGACGAGAAGATAATTACTCAATTATGTACATGTCTGCCACATTTCGTGCATTTAGGGGACGCCAAATCCGCGCTGACCAGGTTTTGCCTATGAACATTTTGCCGCTGCTCGCGGCTCTTTGCCGCTTGGATTTCGCCGCTACGACGGCCAGACGTGACCATAGGTAGAAGGCAGCGCTCGGTAGATCAGGCAGGTGAGATAACTAGCCATCAGCTGTTTCAGTGCTTACACATTTTGAGTGTGGTGGTGGTGGTGGTGGTGGTGATGCTTCCGCGTCGTTGATGTTTCTGTTGTGATTGTCGTTGTAGTTTTTCATTTGTGTGAGTTTTGCGTGAGTTTTTTGTTGCTGCTAGATTTGCTGCTAGAAACCAGTGTCGTCAGAGCGAGGGTGCGATATTTCGGCGCAATTATTCAGCTCAAAATCAGGCACCAACCCGATCACGGTCACATTCTTGTCTCGATTCGTGCAGTTCACGGCGGGCGTCCTCAGTATAAATGCTGCAAGCTTCGTGGTGACTATTGGATTTACACTGAGTCGGCGGATGCGTAACGAGGACAGTTGTTCGTATGCAGGCGTCGTCACAGTTGTGCTTGGCAGCAGAAGTGTTTGTATTATTCCAATTCCAATTAGATTTATTTCACTCAGATTGAGTATAATATACAGTTCACGATGTTTCTTCATAATACTCTATCTTCTTCACGCTTTCGGCGAGAGAAGTAGTGTAACGATGTTTTGTTCAGCGCTGTGCATCCCACTGCATGGTACTTGGCACACCTCTTCAGGCAGAACCGGCAGGTGCACAACTCGTACTCCTCGTGAAAGGCTGCGTTTGAACATACCAGGTAGTGATAACCATGCACTATGTACCTGGTGTATACGTGGCGACTGTCACATGCAGGACCAGACCAAAGGTGCACGGCATTGAAAACGTCCAAACCACCGACCTCCCGTCTGGCCTGTTCGACTTTAGCTTCCCATTCAGAAATGAAACATTCGTATGGTACTGTACGCGGCATCTTCAGCCTTAGTCGGATTGTTTCAGTAGCCGGTGGACAACCTGACATGAGATACACAAAGCGGCTCCTTGCTCGAATAGACAAGCAAAGCACTCGCTTCATATATAATGAGAAACACCTCTCAAGCTGGTTAAAATTCGCCAGTGTGAGGTGGTTCCACACCCTGTCAAGGCCATACATCAGCCCCGGAACAATCTTAAGCATGAAGAGCCTCACTGCTGAGAAAACGGACAGTCTTCGGACATTGCCTACTTCCCCGTAAAGAGAGACAAGTGCCTTCCGTACTGTTTCGTTTATATGCGCTGTGAACGTCGTTCCCGTATAATGAACCCGAAGGCCAAGATACTGGAAAGAGTTAACAAACTCCAATGGTTGGCCGCAGCAACGTATAACGTCTCTGGCAGCCAATCGACCTCCACGCCTGAATTTCATGGCTTTGGTTTTCCTGGTGTTTATCTCAAGTCCCTTCGAGACAAGGAACGCCTCTACCATAGAGGTAATGCGCTTGATGGCACCTAGGTCGCGATGAGCGACCACGATGTCATCTGCATACATCACCACCACGGCTTTTTGGTACTCCTGTCGGACGTAACCGACGAGGTCAGCAAGGAGAAGTGTAAACGAGACGCAGCTCAGCGGGTCTCCTTGCGGAGTTCCCACATTTTGCTTAATCTCCAATACACCCTGCTCACCGTCTACCAACAAGGTGTCCTCCTCAAAGTGTTTGTATTATTAAGGCAGAGCAGAGATGAGAAATTCCGTTCAAAGACTGTCAGCACAAAGAATGTCGCGCAAGTAAAAAGTTTACCCAAGTAAGATGAATACAGAGAGAGAGAGAGAGAATAAAGCCGATGGGGACAAGGGACATCTTAATAGAAAATGTTTTATTTTGCATTATTGTTATATTTTACATAAAATGCATGTTGTCCTCTACATATACGTTTAATATGTACCGGCCCTTGCTAATGATACTCAACTATTAGGCTTCAAGCACGAGGCACAACGATAGAAATTGCGTGCCTTGGTGATGTCTGCAGGGAGTGTATGTTTCCTTAGAAATGTGAACGTCCATGCATTATAAGAGGTTTTTAAACGTCTACCAACGGTTTATATCCACAAGTTTATATATATATATATATATATATATATATATAAACGCACACATGTATATATAGATTCATTACGTTATACTATGTACAGTATAAATGTCGATCGTGTGCGATAAAGAGGAATGGTGACCTACAGTGCTCATCCAACGAGTCTGCAGTACTATATATATGTTTGTGCTCTATACAAGAGTCAACACAACGCTGCACAACGAGAAGCACACGACCCTGTGTCGTCTTGTCAGAAGAGGCTTTTCGTCTTAGCCAATTTTTCAGAGAGCCACCGTCGACCTATGCCAACGCGAAACTCATCACATAAACTGATTGACACTTTAGAACGTTGCTGGGGTGCTCGTTGTAGGAGAGAGAATAGCTTCGCCATTTAGTTCGCTCTACTGAGTTTTCTTTTCTTCTTAAAAAATTGACGTTTTATATATATGTTTACAAGATAATTGATTGTGCGTTCTTCACGCCCCTAACAGCTAATGACATTTCAATGTGTGGAACGACTCATGTGTTCAAGCACCGTCGAACAGCCGT